>JAVKLA010000031.1:8286795-8302343 GCA_034782735.1 Sagittarius serpentarius | reverse complement strand
ACAAAAAACACCCCCCCCCCCAAAAAAAAGAAACCCCACACCAATATATATATATATACATGGAGGTATATATCCCTATATCCCCTCAATTCCATTTCCAAATCAATATATACTTATCAGGGAGGAAAATACTGGCCAGTAACTCTTAGTCTCTTCCTGTATTTGGTAAGCCAGCCCAAGTCCTGACCTGCCAGCCCCAGCAAGTAAGTCACCAGTCACGCAGCGTGCAGGATCCTGTCGCCATGCCTTGGATCACTCACATGTGAGGGCTGCCTGGATAAATGATTTGCAGGATCGGGCTCAGACAACACCTGGAATTGTCAAAGCGTTCAGACATACAGATGGCTGAGGAACTCGTTATCTGGCACTCAAATTATTTTGTTAATGGTGCCATCTCCTGGTAGCAGTTTGCTAAGCTAATCTTTGCCCCCACAAACAAATACTTACATTTTCTATTTTAATACCATAACACTGAAGAGAGGTGAATAAAATAATTCAGATTGCTTTGTCTGCTAATTTTGTTTTTATGATTTAATAATACGTACTCAAATAGGAAACAAGCTCTTATTACACAGTGGCACATTTTAGAACATAACTTGCAGGATATAGACCCAGTGCTTTTTGAAAAGATTATATTTTTTCCCATTCAAGTTGCTTCCACTTATTTCTTTCATAAATATCAAACAATACAAAACCAAGTAAACGTAGATGATACAGAAGGCGATGGGTCTGCAATGCCAGTGCAGGTCCTAAACCACCACATTTTGGGGAAGCAACAGTGCAGGTCAGAGTGGGTTCAAGGACGTTTGACAAATGAACAAAGGAACTGTACACTGGAAGAGACTGATGGTATGCCTGAATCAGTAAGAAATATGTCTTCAGTTTTTGAATGGGACTGGTAACTTCTGAATGCCACTTTCAGAGCCTTGCAAGGGCTCTCTTTTCAGGAGCTCTAAGAAATAAAGTGCTGTTGAATTTGGAAATACTAAGACATCACAGTGGAACAAGTAAAATATCCAAGTAACGGATCTAATTACCTGATACTACACTTATCCAATAATTTCTTTCACTGATATTAAAGGATTAGTACCTTTGTATTGTGGCAAAGATACTGTAAACTCATTTTCTAGAGCTCCAGTTCTGGTTCTGCCACAGACTTCGTTGTTACTGTGAAAAAAATTCTTAACTGAGATACACCTCAATGCTTTTTATCAACGGAAAGAATTTGTAACAGGAGTGATGGTAGTTTGTCCTTCACAAGACTTCTGTAAAGATCAATAAAATGAAGTTTGCAACATGCTTGTGTACTAGAAAGTTCAGAACTGCACAGTAGCTAATCTAACTTGTGATAAAACTCCTGTGAACAGGTAGACTTCTTAGTGCTGCTGAATTTGGCTTTTACTGTACCTGGATTTCATACACAAATTTCTGTAGGATAACAGGGCAGCTGCTTTTGCAGAAACACGCATCAAATTATTCATCAAATACATAAAGGAGCCCCACCATGGCCAGTTTCAGGAGAGCTCACACAAGAATCACACAGGAAGAGATTCCAGGGGAAGAGACCATGTCTATTCACGTGTGATGCCTGATGTGCAGACAGGCTGAAATGGTAGCAAGGGAAATAGGGAAAATGATGCCACCGACAGTGTGCGGACTACAACACAACAATTTGCAAGGGAATGGCGGACCGAACTGCACATCTACTGGGCAAGGTCAAGTTATGTAAATGCAGAATATTTACTTGGGGAACTCTCATGGTGGATAGATGTGAGCTACACACTAAATTGTTAAATAGAGCTGGAGATTTAGTTCTTTGTGCAAAAAAACTAAGCTGAAGATAGACTGTAAAAACACAGATATAGGAGAAGATTACAATGAAGATGGCGAATAACAAAGCAAACTGTCAAAGTTTTCAATATACATTAAAGGCCAGATACTGAACAGTTTGAAACCAAAAGAGTGGTGGGACCAAACAGGAGGAATAGCAAGAAGTATGAAGTAAGCAGGAAAAAGAAGTCTAAGAGCAATAATCAGCCCACATCAATTTTTAGGTGTTTTTTTTTTTAATATATCTTACCTTTCTTTTTGTATCCCCAAGTGTACCTCATTACAGTTTAGCTGTGTTTTTTAACTCATTTTTCCACTGTGCTGCTATGTTTCAGAGAAAAATCACTTAGATCTAGAGATAAAAACATTGCATTTGGCTTCTGTGGATGTAAGTAAACCAGGTAGGTTTTTTTTACTCTTATGAGTACATTTTTTCTTCGCCCAACTGTTCTAAAGAACTTTCAGGTTCTTATTTACATTCAAATCGTTTACAGAATTTTTATGCAAGCTAACCTTTTTACTTCGCGGAGACTCTTTGCACTCTATGTTAGTTATCAGTTAAAGGGCCAACCATTTCAGTGAATGTATTTGAGTTACGTATCTTGCTATTGTCTTATTGACTAATGCTTTTGAGCTGGAAGTGGGGCGTTCGGCACTCTTTCTGTGCAGCATTACTTTAAAACGTGGTGGAACTGGCTGCCTGTACGCAGCCTGGCAGCACCGCGCTGTGAACTCCGCTGACTAGAAGCTGCCAGAAGTACGGTATCGATTCCTAGCCGTCGGGCACCTGCTTCGGCCCTGAAAAAGAAGTTACTGCTTTGTTACGGCAATTGAAGGCGGAGGGGAACCTCCTTGTTCGAAACCACAGAGTAATTAGCAGCGGCGGTGGGAACTCCGAAACACCCTGACGCCAGGCAGGAGGAGCCTCGGTACCTATCTTGCCATGAATCCTTGTGTTTCCCCATTAAAAAATGTCGTGGTAGGCTGGCCTATTACGCACTTGCTACGTGCCTAAGGCCCTGTGAGAACAGCGCGGTGTGCGCCTAACGCTGAGGAAAGCCTGACGGGGCCGGCCGCCGCGGCCTGCGCTGCAGGCAGGCGGGCCGGCCAGGAGGTGGCAAGGCACGCGAGCCCAGGCGGCGGCGGCGGGGCCGGGCAAGGAGGGCGGGAACAGCTCCCGCCGCCTCTCCCCCGGCCCCCTCCTGTCGCAGGCCCGCCTGCGTTCTCCTCCCTTTTCTCCGGCGCCCTCCTGTCGCAGGCCCGCCTGCGTTCTCCTCCGTGTTCTCTAAGCACGACGCCTCGTTGAACGCCGCGGCTCAGTAATAAAGCCTGCACTGAGTGGGAAATGAGGAGCTGCTGCTGCTGCTCCTGCTCCTGCTGCGGAAAACGGAAGTACGAAAAGATACCGGGAATGGAGGAAAATCACGCAGCCCCTTCTTGTCACGGTTATCGTGCAAACCGGACAACACGCGGTCTGCTTACTGGATGGCCCAGAAAACTGGCGAGGCCCTGGTGTTTTTGGCTTCGGTCACTCGTTTGAGTTCAATGCAGGATGGTAATAGTTACCCACTGGGCTCAAGAGAGACAGCTTTGGTGGCTTCAGGCGAATGGACGATGGCCTGCGTCAGAAAATGGTGACAGCTGCTTGGCAAAGTGATTTGAAAAGGAAGGCTGAGGCTTTGTCTGAACAGTGAAGTTGTGCTACTTATGTGGATTTAGTTAAAGTGATAATATTGTCTGGATCTAGCCACGCTTCTATACCTATTTCTGTCCGAGTAGGGTTTTAACCTCTGTAGCTCTAAGACACTTTCGTGCTCATGTACATACACCTACTCTAGAGCCTGTGCCGATATAATTTTACTGGCAAAAAGCCCCAGCTTAGCCAACAAGAGTACAAACATTGAGAGAGGATTAGAGTAATAAATTAATAATTTTGTCACCCTTAAGGCTATGAATACATGAATAAGTCTGTGCAAAACAAACTAGACATGCAGTATGTGGACCATGATTTTAAATACCTGTGTTAGCAGAGTTAATAAGCACAAAAACTACTGCAGTATTTATGATGCTAGTCCTGCATCCTCTGCACTACCTAGCCTTCCCACTCTGTCGTGTCCTTCCCCAGAGCCAAGGAGGTATTATCTTCATAGGCTGTCTGCTTTAACAGCGGACCATCTGGAAGGCAGTCTTCTTCCTTCTGCCCAAAAGCTGCCTGAGCTCCTTTCAGGCAAAAGCATCTAGCAGATCTACAATAAATCTGGAAACAGTGGAGGTCTGTGGGATGCAAAAGGAACTGGGTCGATGCTGGAAGGCTGGCAAACAAGAAGGAGAAGAAATGGTAGTCCTAGTACAGTCACTGACACATCTATCCTCTTGATCAAAAGAGCAAATCATGTCATGCAAGCATGTTTGGTTTTTTCATATAGCACTGTGAAGGATTTAAGTGCTATTACCTGTTGGTGACACACTAGTTTATTTGTGTGTGAATTCTTCATTACATTGAACTGCAAGATCACTTTCTCAATATTCATTGAGAAGTGCTCCAAGTTTTGCAGAGGGATAGGAGACGCACAGGTGCAGTTTAATCTTATGTACTATGAAACTATATCTTACTTTGTTATGGCACTTTGATAGCAAATTGCTAAGAGCTTTGTGCTGAACGAGGTTGGAGACCCATGGGTCTGCCATGGCTAGCTAGTGCCTGTTAAGCGCACTGTGCCTTTACTCAGCAGCTGGCATGTGGACATTCTAACCTCTGAGGCAACTGTGGTTGTAGCTGCAGGAAGCCTGTGTATTTACAAGTTCTTTAAAAGTCTGACAAAAAGATTTCTTTGTAAATTGGTTGTAATTCCTACTTCATGCACACAATATAGCCTTTGCCTCTTACAGAACATCTCATCTAAGGCTGTATATTCTTTGGATGCATCCAAGTTGACTTGGAAAGGTGAGAAAACGTCACCTAGTATGCCTACCTTTTCTTGGCTTTGAGTTCCAGATTACTGCTCTCTGCTCCCAAGTAATTCATTTACTTTCTTTGTCAGTTTGCCATCTACAAATGGAGTTAAATATAGAAACAAAATGAGGGGCTGACTGAGAATATTGTACATTCCTGCATATTTTTGAATGTTGTATTTTCCAAGTGTCATTAATTCCATAAGTTTTCTTAATTCCATAAGAAAACTAAGATATAGGTAGGGATAATGTCTGGCTGTGAAGGTATTCTTGTTTTAAGACTGCTTTTGAGGCTGGTTTTTTTTTTTTTAACGTGAGCTTGCCAGTTCATGTATTTAAACCTACGTTACCCCAGCTGTGAAGTGGTATTTGCCTGCTTACTCACAGACAAGTGGCTAATAGTCATAAATTTTTAGAAAAGATGGAAGTATTGCGCATCTCAATAGTTGCAAAAAGGGGAACATAATTCTGGATATCTAGCAGTTTTGCTTTGTGCTCCTTCCAATTTCTAAGTATGGATTCATCATCCTAATCCTACAGCTTTCTCTGCATTTCTTGAAATGTTGTGACCTTGAAAACCAACAGTCTGTGAAATTTTTCCTTGATGTTTTACTGAGTTCCGAGAATGAGAAGGTGCATTTCCATTTTAAATATATAATACTTTCTGATGATGCTTTGCTTGTTTAATAGGAACTCTTCCAACTTTCCATTAATGTACATGCGTATACATACATATGCATTTTTTAGGCAGAGGAGGCTGTTTTCAGGCCACAATGAATATGAAAAGACCATTATCAGACTCAAAGCAGTTAATCTTGAAATGGCTCATTTTCCAGCTGGAACTTTGATGTACAAAACTTCCCATTAGGATTAAGGTAAAGTCGAGTTCAGCCCAGGAACATAAAAAGTGCTCCTTATTAAGAGCTCCTGATTTCCCTATGAAAGACTACAGTCATTATGTTTCTACTAGTAGGTCTCATTTTGCCTGTTAGAGGTTTTCCAGTCTGGAGCTGTGAGCCAAATGCCTGCTCTAACTTTTCACAGCTTTGTGCCATGAATATTCTTGACTGTACATGCTTTTGAACATGCTTCCTTTTGACAGATTAAAGAATAAGGCCTGTGGATATATACATTTTACATGAGCATGGGTTTTTAACACCACCTTAATTATTGTGTTTATTAAGATTCCTATTCATAACACCTGTAGTGATCATCTGTGGTGAGCACATGTAGAGATACAATGCCTTGAGCAAAAGCGGCAGGGTTAGAAACCTCAGCAGTCCTTAATTGCTCACTGAGGACCTTAAATCCTATTTCGGAAGAAATCAGGAAGCCTGAGACACCTAGAAATCATCAGGGACTCAGGCTTGCAAGCTCATAGTTCACTTTGGAGCAGTGCAATTAAGGACTCTGACACGTGGCTTCTGGCAAACCTGGCTACAGCAGTGCAATACCCTCACTCTCCTTCCTGCCCCTTTTGCAGATGTCTCCCCCGGCAGAGCTGGCAGAATGCAGCATCGCAGCTCTAATTCACAGCTGGGCAAATTAACTTAAACATTAAGATAAAAATTGTACTTAGATGCTTTTGAGTGTCAACCAGAAAAGTTGAAACATTCTAGTTTTGCTTTGTTGTAAGGCCAGTAACAAACAGCTGGGGGCTGAGACAATAACATCTTAAACCGCTGCAGCTGTTTACTTGGTAAATGTGAGCCAGGTCCCTCAAGTCAATTTTTATTTTTTCTTATGAATATGTCAGTATACTTTCCACTTATTAAATTTAGTGACCTAACTGCTCAAAATTAACTCATGTTTTTGTATGCCTAAGTCAACAGAGGAACCAGAATGAACTACTTGCTTTTCAAAGGGTAGTTATTAGGACTTTCTGAAAAATCAGTCCCCATTGAAAGTGTAAGAGGTCGTCACCAATAAGTCACTATTCATTTTGGAAGTTATTTAGGAAACTATTTAAATTGTACTTGGCAAATGTATCATAAATTCATATTGGAAAATAGTTTGCCTGGATAGAAATACTTCAACAGAATCTGCCAATTTTTGTCAAACTTTGGCAGCACACACGTGCTCACAGATTTCGGTATTTGCCTTAAAGGCACGTTTTCATCGTGCCTCTTTTCCTTGTAGCTCCCCTGGTTGGCACCATGCCTGGCAGAATTCTGCAGCATGAGGCCTCGGGCCCTCCAGGCTCATGGCAGAGGTGGACACCCTAGGGTGTAGGACCTTAATGCTTGGATGCCCAAGCAAAACATCTCCTTTCATGGGACCTTTCAAAATAGCAACTTTTCAGTCTGAAACTTAAGTGGACTTTTCTTGAATTCTTATTTGTGAACAGCTGACATTCAAGTTTGTAATGTGCTTAGTGAGGCCGCACTTACAATATGTGCTCCCTGTTCTTCACTGAAACAAAGCAAAAATTCAGTAAGAAGCACAAATACTAGCTCATCCAGTAGACCTTGATTTCAGCATTCACTTGCTTCAGTTGCTAGGAACGAGCTAAGCAAAAAGCAAGGTGAAACTCTGCATCCCATTCAGGTGTCAAATTTGTCACCACTGAAAATTAAATGATCTACCAAGATAGTTCCTCTGGTTTACATTTTATTTGATTGAGCTCTTTCCCATCTGGCACACGCACAGTAAACTCCAGGAATATGAGAGTTTTGGTTCAGATGCCGTGGTCATGCCTGGTCATGAGGCCAGAGCAGTATGTAGCTGGCTTCGTTTGTTGCTAGAGTTAATCATAGTTAGGGGGGCGGGGGGGGGGGGAAGTATCTCCGGGAAAGTGCTAAGTTGAGCAAAGTTTGGGGTGCTGAACAGCTACAGGGGCAGGGCTCTGCTTTATCTGCTCGAAGCAGGGCTTTTCCAGGATGTCAATAATTTGGTAGACCTATCTGAATGAAACTGCACCGTAATTGATGATTGCTCAACTCTAATGTTTCTCTCTCTGTCTTATGGACTGAAGTAGTATATGGGCGTTAACCCACTTAGTGATTCACTCTTAAAATTTCCCTAGGAGTTTTCTTTGTTCTCCCTAATTTCACAGCATGCCAAGTATCTGTTCCCATTAGTCCAGTAAGGGTTTGGGGTTTTTTTCAGCTTACTAGCATTTTCTGTGTCACCTCTGTGACTTCATTGTCCAGGATAAGTTCAGGTGTGCAGAAGAGGTGTTGATTTATCCAATAATGTAAAATAAATAATCTGGTTGTTTAACTTCTCAAACAAAAAAAGACTCTTGTTGACACAAAAACCAGATGGTTATTGCCTTGCCATGAGGTCAGGATTTACAACTTTCTAACCACTGGAGAGGTGAGATTCTAGGAAGGCTTTTCAGCAGTGAGGTGTAGAGGGGAAAGAGGAGGGAGGAGGAAGAAAAGGGGAAGGCAGAATATCCAAGTAGTTTTGAAGAGATCCTGCTAAGCTGAGAACAAGGAGGTCTGATGTATCTGAGACAGTGGGAGACAAGGCCCACTGACAGGAATTCCCTTCCATCCGACAATGTGAAGGTGTGGATGGATGGTGACACTGGCTGAGCAGCCGCGTGACAGTTGAGCTGTACAAGTTGCGTAAGTGCATGCTTTTTGCTCACCTTGTTTGCTGAGTTAGTTAAACTGCCTGGACAAGACACTGGATAGAGAAAGTGTGCCTGAATGAATAAAGAAGATGGGCAAAGTGAAAATGGCAACTTAATGTCAGAATCAATCATAAGTTCTAGCTTCCAAGCATGTGTTGGCTGCTTCTCTGTACTCCACAGCTAAGCTTTGATACAATAAACATGTCTACAGGTGTATGATTATATGTACACACGTGCTTGATATGCCTGTGATACACAGTAGTGCAGCAGAAAAGGAAATGCCATCAATAGATCTTCAGGTCGGTATTTACATGCAGCATAACCATTGTCCATTTTGCTTCCGTGATGCACGCGCAGGAACTGTTGGCCTAATGGAAAATATAAAGGCCATGGAAACATTACTACAAAGCAGCCCAAGTAAAATGTTTTCCTGAGTAAAACAAGCAAAGGAAAATCATGTAGGACAACACAATCTCAGATTTGTTTCAGTACACTTTGATGCAGATGTATCTGGAAGAGCAAGTTTCCGTTTAGGCTTTGAGTTAGGAATCAGTGAATTCATCTGTCTGGCTGAACTGCAAACAGTTCAAATTTCAGAGTGCAACGTTTTTGAACGGCAGCAGGGAAAAAATTAAATTTATTATATTGGCTAATGGCAGATTCTTTTTTGAAAAGCAATGAATATTTGCACAACAAGTTCCTTAAAGAGATGAAGCAAGCTTCAGTGCTCAAAAAAAACAGGCATAGGGAGGAAAAAAAGTGTAATACGCCCCTAATAATAAAACAAGAGTTCCTTTGAAATCATGTTTAGTAGCTAGTCAGAAAGTTTCTCAGAGTAGTCATTGATTTGTACTTTTGTCTCTGCCCTGCTGGCAAACAGTTTATCGAAAGTGCTCCATGAGATTAAATATGTTTATCAACATAGGTCTGTGCTTAGCAAACCCTTGTGCATGCTAAGCATTGTTATGGCAGAAATCAGCAGATGACAGGGTTTAGTGCAAGTACTCAATGTCCCCCCTTCATTAAAAGTTGCACTGTTTTTAGTCTTGTCCCCCAGCTTCTTAGAGATGCTGTTGCAAGCCGCGAAGTAGTTTGCGTTCTCTTTTAATCTCCTGACTAGTTTCCATCCTTGAGAACAGAATGCCAGTACACGATTTGATTTGGTATTTTTGAGAATTTAACTGTGTTGTTGAAAATTACCTTTGCTCAAGCGTTGGTGCACTAATTGTAAGTAAAACCAACCCACTAATAGAATCCTGACTCACCTAAACTGATCAATATGAAAGCAGATCTCTAAATCTCTGTTACTGGTTAACAGAGGAATGAGACAACAAAATCAAGGCACTTCTATGAGGTCATGGCTCCTTATGAACAGTCATGATATCAGCATCTGAACAAAGTTTATATGATTTTGATAATTTCCCTCAATTTCCTTTTAGAAAAGTTAATTTGGCTTGACTCCTTGAGCTGTTAAAGAACAGAATGTAACATTTATATATCCGTGAGTCCACCACTGCACCTTTAAGTGGACTTGCTTTTAAATTACACACACACATATACACTTCTACTGACAGAAATTTGATAATCAGCCTGAGTCTTATTTTTATGTTTATTTTACAGCTCATTTGAGATTAAGAATAAGGCTGAATGAAGAAGAAACAATGGCCAATGATTAGCAAAATTTAGCCTTGTAGGAATGTCCTGACTGAAAATACAGACATTACAGCATGGCAGAATAGTCAACACATTTGAACTCTGCCCAACCAGAGCTGTTTCAGAACATGTTGCAAGGCCAGTGTTATCCAAGAACTTCCTTCAGGGTCCAGCTGAAGTGGAAAAGGATTTCTTCTTTGGCAGTGGGAGTAGGGGAAAGAGGTGGGGAGGAAGAAGAGATTTATAAGTCATTTTTCACAATACCTTTTAATTTTCTATAAAGTATATTTTTTTCTGTTTGAATAAACTTGCCTTTTCTTCATTTCTTCTACAGTACACACTGTCCAGTAGAGGTGCAAAATACCTAAGAAGAATTCTGCTGGCTTAGGTCATGTTACGTATCTGGCATAAATTTCCTCTGGACAAAGCTCTTCTTTGAGGAAAGAATGGATTTATCTACTGAAAAGCTCATGATTGTAACATAAAGCCAAGATTTGATCAGTCAAGGTTTATCATATGTAGTTATTAGCTCTTATCATTGTATACTTCTGCCTCTCATTCCATATATCTTTTCTTTTTTAACCTCAGTCTTCAACACCTGTGTATGAGCTGGGTTTTTTTCAGAGATAGTCTGTGGCATAGAATAATCTTCAGCTTGTGGCCGAGTTACTCCGGCACGTGTTTTACAGTCCAGCCTGAACCTCTCTCACAGTTCAATGGAACTCCGTGGAAAAGCAGAAGCAGCACATTTCTCTAAAATCTACATTCCCATTAATGCGTCCTCAACTTCCCCACGCCCCCAGTACGTTTCAAAACTGGTTGAACTTATGATAGAAAATCAGTCCAAGTAGGTTCTGACAAAATATGCTTTACAGGTATGCAGTTTAGCCGGCAGCATTTTCCTACTTATCTCCACATAGGCTTCTTAATGATCAACTCATTTCCTCCACCTACTTCTGAAGCCGTTCCAGGGGTATTTTAAACAGAAAGATGAAACAAACAAACCTATTTTAACAACTCTTTTATTGAAAACATACACAAAGTCAACAAGTTATTTAGGTTCTGAATGTACATATTAAAGAATATTCATATTAGAGAAGAATATTTTAAGAAAAGGGGAAATACAACTGACATGCTGCAGTTTACATTACTAAGGCATTTAGGCTTAAGAGCAAGTTATACTGTACGTGTGTGTGTGTATCTATCTATATACACAAACACGCAAACACACACACACAGGCTATCTGATTTGAAACTGTACAGTGCTATGCAATTCGGTATTTTTTGCTTTTTCTGTTTTTTTGACACTAAATTAAGCTTTTATCCAAATGGTAGAAGTTGTTCACAGAACAGCAGTTATAATCTACTCTTCAAGAGTTTGCTTACAATTACAATACTAACGATGCACAAAAAAACCCCCAGATCTTCCTGGGAAAGTTCTCTCTTACCAAAATGAGGCTCAAGTAAGAAAAACACTAGTTTGCAAAGGCACCGTGGAGACAGGTTTTAATACATTAAATACAACATGAATCATTCACAATAACAAGTTTAGTGTTTCTGGGAACTTTTGTAAATACAACACAGTTGGTCACACAAAAATGTTTCTGTTGATTTGTCTTGGCAACTCAGATACATCAACAGTGTAACAGCATAACAGCTTTGTTCCCATCTGACAGAAAATAATGGCAGTTCTGCAAGGCAAACGTTAAACCTGACCGTATGTATTTATTAATTCCACAGTGTTTTGACAGATTATAAGGGATGCAACTTAAAGGATGCTGACACGCTCACTAAGGGCTTTCATTTCTGTTTCTTCTAGCTTGGTGTTTTCATTATGGTTAGCACTTGGACTGATAAGGTGTGCTGGATACTGCAATCCATGTTCTCCCGAATACTGTTCCCATCGCGAGTCATCACTTTCATGGGTGATGTAACGTTCCCCCATTTTACATTCAAGTTCCCTTAGATCTAACCAGGTTTGATAGTCCTGAAATCGAATAACAGTATTAGCTTTAAATTTCCTAAAATAAATCACATTCCCTTCTACTACCATTAAGATGCAAAGTGCTATTAACTCGGCAATCTAAAGGTCATGCAACCCTAGCTCCAGAATGGAAAAATCTTACAAATGTGAAATCTGCCTATAGAGATAGGTTTCACCTCTAGAGGATTGTTTGATAAATTAATTTTACTAAACTCTGTCGTAAGTATAGCATGGAGATGTTACAGGTTGTTTTGCAGAATGTATGGATAGTTTACAGATTTCCATAGTATCTAAATGAGGCATGGCGGTAAAACAGGTCCTCACACTAGTCACTAGATGAGTAAGGAAGAAGAAACATCTTTAAATCATACACGTACATCTTAGTGATCTGTTTCAGATAGCCAAGACAGTTGCTCCATCTCAGTATAATGGTGCAGAATATGAATTCAGATTGGGCTAGAAAAAATCTGCTTTTCCAAACTTAGACAATTACTGGTGTGCTCAAAGAGGCATATACATCTAAACATCAAGGTACTTTGGAACTCCATGTTGACAGTCAACAGTAAGGCTGGAAATTGGTTTGGTTCTCACGCTGTTCAGATCATCACGCTCAGCAGCCTCTGATCTGCCTAACGTGTATCTCAAGTTTAATAATTTCTTTTCTTATTCCCACCCAAAGCATACCTGAAGCTGCAGTAATAAAGCCAATCCTAGCCCCATGCAGACCAACCTCTGCTGACAATCCTGTATCCAGTTTTCTTTTTTCTCCTTTACCTTGTCTCAACCTAAGAGACAACCCTGGTCTCACAGCCAAAGCGCTGCAAAGCCCACACAGCTGCAGCTGTAAGGTCCTGGAACAGGACTCGGTTTTCAGTTTGGATAAAGATGCCTTTGGGACTGCAGATTACACATCTGATCTGTGCCATGCCTGTGCCACGATTACTTCCCTACATGCAAACGTGGATCCTTTGGGAGATCCCACAGCCTGATGTCCCAGCCTGGCCTCAGCCTGTCCCCATCCCCAGGGAGGGGCCCAGTGCCTGGGCCTGGGGCTGTCCCCAGCCTGCCCTGCTCCTGGGCTTGGGGCAGCGGGACGGGCCCTGACTGCGCACGGCACCGATTCCGGTTTTGGGCTTTAACTTACAGTGATTTGGCTGCTGCCGGATAAAAAAATTACCACCAGGAGCAGAAGGCAGCGGCTGCTAGCATCTCAAACTTTCCTAACATTTCAGTTTTTAGTTGAAGATTTCAACTGAAGGTGGCTAACATATTATCCTGGAAAGCATACAATTTCATTAGTTCTTCTGATGACTGTGAAGTGAAAGCCCATTGATTAGTTTTAATAAGAAGCGAACCAGAGTAGACTCCAGGCAATGAAACAATGTTAAGTAAAATGACTATGAGGGCTTTTTTAATACACATTATGTTCTTGGTGGACAAACAAGATAAAATATTTTTGTAGTGTATTGTGAAAACATGAATTTAGTATTGGAGTCTAATACTTCAGAAATTAATGAGAATCTGTAGGCAAATTAGTGAAGGAGTATGAGGTTCTCATGATCTGAAAACATCTTCAGGTTTGTAGATTTGCTTAGATTCTACTGTGCTCAAAGATGAAAATTTATTATATACTTAGAGCCTAAATGCGTAAGAAAAAACACGGAATTTGTAGCAGTACCTGTAACCACGGATGGCTTAAAGTTTTGTCCACGCTGTAGCGCTTTCTCATTTTCACTTGCAACAAATTATTTATGAGATCAATAGCTGAAAGGAAACAATAGTGGAAAATGTCAGTTTAAATATATTTGTTTCAACCAGGAGAGGCAAACAGAGAGACAGACAGACACGGTAGTTGTAAAAAGAGGACAGTTATCCCTTCTTACTCCAGTTTTTACAAACTGCAGCCAATGTTTATGTCCTTGAAGGTACCCAGGCAACCCTTCCTAATTGGATTACAACTGCTTTACTAAATAGTTGCCTGCTACCTAGCATATCATCCACTTCTGTGTGTTCGTTTGCAGGCACTCAGCAAAGACTGAAGATAATGCTCACTCAGTTCCTGCTCAAGTGAAAAAAATCTCATGTAAGTGAGGACTATCATATTCTCCAGGTACCACAGTAAACATTATATATATAATGTATGTATGTATTTCTCTGAGATTCTCAGTATCACTTTTAGATGACTGACAGCAGCACCTTCCCACTTGCAATACTATTCTTTTGAACTGAGCATTGCTTCTACCTGCTAGTCAGTAGCCTGGTGTTTCATAAAGGCGAGAGGGTTTGTTTACAAATTTCTTCATTTCTGTGTTTTTGAAGGAGCCAATGATTCACTGAGGTTATAGGCGTGTGTGCTGTGGCTTCTGAAGGGACGAGGCCCATGAGTCAATGACCAGTGCCTGGAACTGCACCGAGTGACCCATTTAGAAAAATCTCTGGGACGAGATTGCTGAGCTTTGAATGCATCTACTAAAACCATTAAAAAAAATAATAAATGAGGGTATCATGTAGGGTTAAATTCTATTCTAGTTGGTGCTAAACATTCGGTGTGTGCTCTGGGGGAAGCTTATTGTTACAGAATAATTGATCGGCCACAAGGAGTTATAATATTACTGCAACTTTCCCGTTCCATCAAAATATCCCTTGGCTTGTCCAAAGTATGCTGGTTTACATCTTTATTTCTTTGTTTATATCATGGTGACAGGGAAAGATGATCTTGAAAGTAACACAGAAACATGGTGTCATTGAGGGGAACTGGGTCTGAAACATGTCAGATGGACATTGGTGCCAGCTGAGTATTGAAGGAGCTGAATACTCATCTTGTCTGTTCTAAGAGCAGGAGATGGGACAGAATTCTTTAAACTGGCACATCTCTGAGGTTGCATTTTGTGCAGCAATACGGAAAAGCTTTTCTTTTTTAACAGAGGCTTCCTCTCCCCAGGCTCAATTTGCCAACTAGAGTTTTCTGTGTGTTTCTGCCATAAGGCAGAGCACAATGAGCACAATGTCCAGAAAATGGGAATGTATATGGCAGCCTATCTGGATGCATGCAGTAAGTTTGACAGACAAACCTATTCTTAGCAATAGCAGACTATCACCAAAGTAGCCCTGACTTCCTGGTGCTGAATATTACCTTGGAAATCAAAGCAATTGTGGGAATGAGATAAAACAAATCTCAGAACTTCTGACAAAGGCGGCATTGCCAGAGGTTCTGAGCCATGCCTTTCCTGGAGCAGATGGTCCTAATTTTACTTTTTCTGTTGTGTACAAACAGATGTTTAGCTACTGTCTCTTTTAGTGTAAAGTACAGTTCATGCTAAATTCTCTAATTCATTGCCGTGGTTTAACCCCAGCCAGCAACTCAGCACCACGCAGCCGCCCACTCACTCCCCCCTCCACACAGTGGGATGGGGAAGAGAATCGGAAAAATAAAGTAAAGCTCGTGGATTGAGATAAGAACAGTTTAATGGAACAGAAAGGAAGAAACTAACAATGACACTAATAACAAGAAAGTGACAATAATAATAAAAGGATTGGAATACACAA
>JAVKLA010000031.1:8274579-8286695 GCA_034782735.1 Sagittarius serpentarius | reverse complement strand
GTTTGGGTCAGCTGTCCTGGCTGTGTCCCCTCCCACCTTTCCTGTGCCCCTCCAGCCTCCTTGCTGGCTGGGCATGAAAAGCTGAAAAGTCCTCGACTTAGTCCAAACACCACTGAGCAACAACCGAAAACATCAGGGTGTTATCAACATTCTTCTCATACTAAACCCAGCTACTAGGAAGACAATTAACTCTATCCCAGCCAAAACCAAGACACTCATTTATTTTGTTCCCTCTCAAAACATCTGTGAAGTGGATGTGGGATCAGAAAGCCAGTGGATAGCCAGTAGGACCACTACTGATAGATGGTAGCACTCTAAAACCACGTTTGTTTTCCAAAATAGTGGGGTTAATCTTTTTCCTCTTTATTGGTAAGAGAAGTTTTCAAGTTCCAAGCCATGAGGAAGTGACAGGAAAGTCAAGTCATATGCCACGGTTCAGTTACAGAGTGACTTCTGATACAACCTGAGAAAAAGTAGTGGCCACTGGTTTTATCTGATGCTTGGAAGAGGAGAACATAGTCCTCAGCTGCCGTGGTAAATCTGGGTATCAGCAAACATCAGCAGCTTCTGCAACACTGTCACCTTACCCTTAATTTCAGCAGAATTACAGTAAGACTTCAGGCTGTCTGTTTTTTAAATAGGCCAGTGCTAAATGTGAATGTAACAGGGTTCCCATTTGTTTATTATCTTCAGTGGTATTCAGGGGTATATGCTCTTCAGAGATAATTTTCATCATTTACTATGAATCTCACTTCGGCAAACAGGTCAAGAACTTGGTGAAAGAGTTGACTGTGATAATGTCTCTATTATGCATCTTCTGTCCAACCCACTGGAAGGAGCTATGACTGTGAGCCTTACAAATGATGAAATTACACATAGCTATTCAGCCTCTCTCAAGTTACAACAGGACGAAGCGCCCTTTACCCTTTCTTTTCCTTCAGGAGAATGACATACTACACGTAGTAACATATTTCTTTGTATTCTTGGGGGAAATTGCCAATGGTTTGTTGAACAGACCAGAATGGCATTGGTCTAGAAACAGTCACAAGAGAAGGTACACAAAGAAGGACAGGGAAGGAAACGAAGACCTTAAGTGAAAAGGCAGCTTCACCAGATGGTTAAGATTGTCAGTATTGAGCAATCATTTGCTCTTCAGAACACTTTACGCAGATAGTCCACTTGTTTCACCACTGGAATACTGCTGTCTCTGTAACAAGTTTTGGTATTTGTTTTTAGTTCTTTATCAAGGGTTCTTTTCACCAGGGAAGTTCTGAATATCGCTTGCCTCTTAGCAATAAATAAGCACAAATGCAACATGACTATTATGAAGACTTAGGGCCCAAACTATCTGATACAATTCCATTTGTTTTGTTTTAATTCTCAAATTTTTCAAATGTAGGTGAAGAAAGAGATGAGGCTTGAGTTTCAACAACAAAAAGCATTTCCTATTTTTTCCCAGGAAATCATGCAATCCAAGAAAAGCCACTTCTCAAGCACAAGAGTGCTGAGTATCAGAAGTCAAGATGCAAGCGATACGTACTGGCAAGGCAACAAAATGTCAGCGCTGTGTAAAGGAAAGCAGAAGCTAGGGAGTTCAATACAGACAGGCTGAGTGCTGGAACTGAAAGATTAAAGGATTTCCTCAGGGATCTGGAATAGTCTGTTAATGAGAAAATGCTGAATTTAACTGGTGTTAAATTGTAGAGGTTCAGACACTGATAGGTTCTGTGGGGCTGTTTAAAGGAAATGAGGAAAGATCCTGGTTCTTCTCTCTGTTTCAGCTTACGAAAACACCATCCTGTCCTGATAGTGTCCTAACAACTGCTATCTAACATAGTCTGGTCTGGCTACAGTTTATATAAGATGTACAAACAGTAAGATTCACGTTGACTCAATTTCTGAATTAAAAAAAATATTCATACAATTAATAGTTTGATGATTACGTTTTGAGTTGTATTGCTTAAAAACACTGGAGATAAAAATTTGGAAGGTACTAACATTTAGTTTAGACATACAACTCAAGTACGATTCAGGGGACCAAACTGGGTTATCAATTGTTTGGAAATTAAATTTTCTGTCTAGGAAGATAAATCAGTTTTGAGGAGAGGGTAGCAACTACACTGTATTTTCAAGTAAATTTTATGAATTTTCACTAGAGACTAATTATTTTTTTAAAATCAGGTTTTAAAGTAATCCTTGTCGGACATTTTAAGAGCTTTATAAAAAGTTTGACAATATTCTTCTGCAAAATCAATAATTCAATAAATGCAAAATGTGAAGGAAGACCACCTATGGTCTGTATGTCATCTACAGGAATCCAACAGGTTATCACCAAGGAAGCAACTTGAATAGAAAGTTCTGAGAGGATTATGGTACTGCTTTTTCTAACACTTTTATGGGCTCCTGTTTACTTGCCATGATTTAAGGATAGCATAAGCAGCCAGCTGAGGGCTTATCAAGTTCCAGGAGCTGGAGACTGTTAAAGGGGATAAACTAGCCAGCTACTCCTGTAGCATGACTACTGGTCATTCAGATAGGTGATCATCCAGCCGAATCCCCAAAGGGAAGATTGAAATGCAACTTTAAAAAGCTGTATGTCCCCTTGATTTTAGGAAAGGTTGCTCTTTGGTTGCATTTTACTGGAAAGAACCTCCAGAGTTAGAAGGCTCATGTTTCTAAACTGCTTACGGCAGTTTATTAGCATGGCAAATAATTAAGCATAGTAAAGGCACAGTAACAATTTTCACTCCAAGTATCAAATTAACACATGATAATTACATTATTCATAGGAATGACTGCTTTAACTCAATCAGGATGTGACCCACACATTAACACAAAAGTTTATGAAATATCTGAAAACTCTATTATGAACCTATCATTCATTTAGTCCTACCAGACAGGCTTCAGCTTTTCACGTAAGTTACAAAAAAGAAATCACCTTAAGAATATCAAGAAAAGCAGTCCTAAATTAACAATACATTTATACTTGGTCCAGAATTTTTAAAGTAAACCTATAATATTAACTACTTTCACAGCCATCACTTGTAATAATTTAAGCCGCTGCCACTAATATAAAATGTGGGACTTCCTAGGCCCTGGATTTTTCTGAGTATAGCTCTATTGATTAGTGGTGTAATTTCTTCATACATATAAATCCCTTCCCTACTGCTGGTCAATGCAGCTTTGTTGACAAATGCTCTAGTGTACACGCAGTTATTTTGGCAAAAAATAACCTTCAGCTGGCAGAGTTTATTATTTTCAGGGACATGGATTCAGCTGTACTATCAAAAGCAATCCTTGGCAATTATAAGCTGCACCTCTACAAGAGACGTTTTCTAATACTAATCTATCCTAGCAAACACGTGTAAGTAGAGCCAAGACCTTAATTTAAACAGCTAGTTAAACATTTACTGAGGTAGAGAGCATCTTTGCGCTATAACATGCATTTGACCTCCTCGTACTTAATGCTCACTCGTGATTTTCACATTAACGTGTGAAACAGTTTCTATTCACATTATGCTGAAACAAGTCTAAATAAATACTGGCTTGAAGGCAGCTGTGGTATTCACTTCTGACTCAAAAGCAGTGTAACAGGCACACCATGATCAAATTTAATGCATGGAAGAAATCGCACTGTTTCTTCCCAAATTATTTAGTAATATGAAGAACCTAATCAACAGTGTACACATGGCATAGCTCGTCAGGCTAGTAGTAATAGCTGTG
Organism: Sagittarius serpentarius; assembly: GCA_034782735.1. Classification (NCBI taxonomy): domain Eukaryota; kingdom Metazoa; phylum Chordata; class Aves; order Accipitriformes; family Sagittariidae; genus Sagittarius; species Sagittarius serpentarius. The sequence continues at coordinate 8,282,972 of JAVKLA010000031.1, read as the reverse complement.
TTGGTAGCTGATGAAAAAAATCATGAATACAATGATTTATGAAAATTCCACAACAGAATGAAACACACCATGAAAAATCCAAAGCTTGACATAGCACATTTTAGGACCATACAGTTCAAAAGAACAGCCACCACAGTGAAGACACACTAGGTAAAATACACTAACAGGCAGACAGAAAATCCTCCAGGGAGTTCTGTCTTCATATTTAGTGGTATTTATTTTTTTGTAACCTGTAGCTAAGTCAAAATAAATCTCTTGAGATGATGCAAATTCGGTGGACTGGAAGGTCAAAGTTGGAAACGAACAGTAAGGCTGTTTAAAATAGGCTCCATGTTTGACAGATGTGAAATTTAAAGCTATAAAATAGGAAAGAATCCTGCAAGTAGATTCCTCTGTATGAATATCCAGCAAAATTCCACAATGAAGTCTGAATTAAGATCAGATCAAATTGTCATACAGCAATTCAGTGAATGTGGAAATGTAAGCTGGTTTGACAATCACTGAAGACAGAATAGAAATAGCAGATTGGGCAATGGAACATTGAATGGCTGTGACAAAACTTGTTTTTCTACAAGATATCCAAAGTTTACCACAGAAACTACCTCTCTACAGTAATGTCTTACAATTCTATTCAGACATACAAACACAAACTCCATTTTTGGGAAGTATTCTTTCAAAAGAGAGAAGCTATTGGAAAAAGGTGGGAAAATGCAGCCGCTTAGTGGGGGTGGAAATCAGAATTCCCCATGGAGGAATCTGTGACACGTGCGTGCGTGTGTGTGTGTGTGTGTGTACACACAAACCTACAATCTCTGACAAACCTTAAAATGTAAAGCAGCTGGGTTTGGTGAAGTTGGAGAAGGGATTTTGTGCATGAGGACTAAGCTTTGGGAAATGATTCTCACAGAAATATTCTGAATGGATAATTAGATGGGAAAAAATAAATTTCTGAGAGCTACAGAAATTGACACGTCTTAGTTTTCATAGGTTAAGTTTTAATGGGGGAAGAAGACAGACAAAGCATTACACAAAGAACCTAGAATTTCTCAGCAGGAAGAGTTGATGAGATTAATCCAGATGTTAAGACATCAGAGAGACACATTACGGAGAGAAGAGAGTCACAGTCAATGACTAGACCACATTCCTGAGTCGTAGAGAAGGCAGAACTGTTGATAGCGACTGAAAGACATTAGACACTCAAAAATGTTATCCCAAATGGATTCTGCCTTCTTTCTTGGCCTATGTAGTTTTTTATTTTACAAATTGCTAGAAAATGCTACAGAAAAAGTAATTCTCAAGAAAATAAACTAACACAGACCACACTATTGCATTCATGATGCACTTTTCCTCCAAAGTATCTTCCCATATGTTTTTGCTCTGAACCTGCTAGACTTTATTTTAAGTGTATTATTTATACAATCATGCAGTTTGAACTGTTACGGGTCATGTGTTTTTATAAATCTGTCGCCTCATCAGTGCAGTTTAGAATTTTAAAAGGCAATTTAATTTTACCTTAAGACCAATAATTGAATAAGGAACACAGAATGGGAACATTTAGGCGACTTTACCACTGTTGTGGCTTTTCCAGACGTGTTTAGGGATGACCTCTTTTTTTTTTTTTTTTCCTTTTAGAGTTTTGCTACCCTCTGCATTCCAGCTCCCAAATTAACATACTGTTGCTTGGCAGTATCAGAAGAAGCATCTACTGAGCACTAAAACCAAAGTAGTGATAAACACAGCATCATTCACTCTAATCTGTGCATTATCCATTAAATGAGAAGAAATATGTGGTTTTGCTAAAAAGTAAAATAGCTGAGCTTTTAATTCCTCTCTGATTACAATAAAAAGACAAGTAAACATGGCAATAACTAAGTTTAGCTATTCTTACACTTTTTACATGAGTAATGGTCTGAAAAGAGCGCTGAAATAACTACAGTTGCAAGAAGTTTTACAACCATTCTGGCCCCCTGAACCAGAGCAACAGTCATAAGCAAGAAACAAGAGGTTTGAGCACTGTTCTGCTTTCCTCAGTGTTGATTTTTCCAATAGGCATGCAAAAATTCCTAATGCTGCTTTCATTAGCTGTTCTGTGACAAATTATATGCCCTTTAATAAAATCGTTGTTGTACAGACACTGGCAATACACTTGGTTGATGATCAGTTCCCTTAATCTGAACTGAAAATTGCATAACAAGGTAAAAAACCCCACAACTTTAGAAACATTTATGGTTCCACTGGAAGTACATACACAGAACCGCAAGCAAATGAGTTATGCGGTGTAAGCAGCAGCTAGCTCAGGTATATCAGCTGCATATGTTTGTGATCCTAACCTGGTACAGTAGTGAAGTAACACCTCCCTGCAATCTATTCTTTTAGGTTGCCTGTCTTATCTGCCATCACTTGCTTTGCGCATCAAGCAAGATTGTTGATTCAGACAGCAACAAGTTTGAATAAATTTTTTTCTTTTTTAATCTCAAATTGATATGTAATTCCTTCTACTACTTCTCACTGTTCTACAACAGCGTTTCTAGGATTATCATATTATGAACATTCACAGCAACCAGTACTGACACATTTCAGCAGTAAAAAAAAAAAGAAGAAAGAGTCATGCATATGTCATTTTATATGGTCAGAGAACCTGAGCATTTTTACTGGCATGCATAAATCAGAGTTAATGTTAATTCTCTTAGATGGTAGCCTAGCTCTTCTAAGTTGACTGAATTCTCAGTTTCTGCCTGCTGTTACTGAGACATGTAATATAGTCTCTGGATGAAGGTACCACTTTTAAAATCTAGCCGTAACGTACAATTCATAAAGTCCATTGTTAAAGAGTGCTTGGACACAGCACTGTCTTTGGGACACACGAGAAGAAAGCAGTAAGTAATGGAGAAAGGAAGAATATTTCACAGTAGTTTTACTTACGGTAACCTTTTGACAAGTGGCTACTAATGTTCAAATTCACACAGTAGAACACTTTAAAAAGATCCTTCTTACCTGCATTAAAGATAATACTTATTTTGCATTTATTTTATCTGTGACAGAGATACTTGCTTAATTAATTCTGGTTTCAATGTTTTAATGCTATAGCAGTGCAGCAAAATTTTGGCTGAAGGTTTCTGTGAAGACTGTGGATGTTTATTATGTGTTAGAGTTCTCTTAAATATTTGCACACGTTTTTAAATGTCAACAATTAAACTGGACTAACTGCTAGATCTTCAACATTTTTTCTTTCTTACAAGTAAAAATCACTTAAATAATTTTGTTTTAATTTTAAAACAAAGAATAATGCTTCTTGCAAGAAAATATCTGCGTAGATGCTTCCCAGATAAACAGCAATTTCAGTCATACCAGCTTGGAAGAAATAGCCTGATCAATGTTTATTTACAAAGACCTTGCCAGAGTCTGGAGCAGCATCACATTCCACACTGCTATATAACTCCCTTACAAGCTTGAGTGGAAAAAATAGTTGATGATAATTGCTGTCCTCTTGGGAGAATTATTGCTGTGATACAAATTCCAGGCAATAGTTAGAAATGTAGTGTGCCTTTAAAGGTAATCTATTATGAATCTTTGTATATGAAAATTTAAAAAATTTAAAAAGTAATCATAGTCATGTCTGTTAAAACTTCTGCTGAAAAATGTTTAATGATTAAGAATAACTGGCAAAAAGAATAACGGAAAAGATGTGCAGGCAAATATCCAATTCATTAGCTTAACCTGTTTGGGAAGCTAGAATAGCCTATGACAAGCTAAAGGAAGATTTTCAAGTGCACAAATGTCACCTGTTGGGATTGAAACTAATTCTCTGTCTGAATTTTGTAGATTTGTAGCACTTGGTGCAGAGAAACTTATGAGCCCCAGTGTATTTTAGTTTGAAATGAGCTTCATGTTACTAGAGTTTACATTTAAATACGTGTACCTTTTAAAATTGTTTTTATTTCCAATGTTGAGTAAGCAACTTCATAAAAACTTTAAAAATCATCTGTGTTTCCCCCCAGATGCTTCAACCACTTGTAACACCAGTTATCATGGCACCGTTCAGAACTGTAATCCAGATTAGATGTGTTAGGACACCGGGTACAGATTTGTATATTTTAACCACGCTATACGGTCACAGGTAACAGAAACTGGACGGAGCCAGCAGGTGCACAGGGCCCATGCACCTCCCCTCTTGTCACCAGCACAGGAGTGGGGACCAGAGAAGCCGACATGAGAAAACTGTTTGTTCCTTTATTTCCCCTAGGTAAGATGGAGTTTGAGTTCAATTTTGAGCTCTAAAAATCAGCATTATCAAGTAGTACTTGGATAGAGATCTAGACTCCAACACGCTGTGTTCAACACAAGGGATCTGTTCAAACTTTTTTCAGATTTTCGTTTAGCACAACAGAGCGGCTCATCAGCTAGCAATTCAAAATACATAATAAAATCACAATGTACAAGCAGATTCTAACTTAGTAATTTGTTCAAGTGTGTTCTTTCCCTCCTTTCTGTAGGTTTGCAGCCTGATATCCATTAACTCTTAATGAAGGCTGTGATTCTATAAAGGAAGAGACAGCATCCCAGTAGGTGAGCTTTTTGTAGGTGCTCTACTGAATCTTCACCTCTGAATGTAGAAATTGATCTTCTGTCTATCACAATAGAAACTTGTGGGAGACAATTTCTTGCAGCCTCTTCTGCGTTGATTGCTGTTTGCTTATCTCTACCGCCAGATAAAGCATTGCTGCCAGCAGATTCTGTCAGCTTACGTATCAGAAGTGTGTGGAAGTTCAGGAGGACTTCAGTGTGTAATTGTGGGTATTTATAGCTCCCCGCCCCCCCAACAGATCTCAACAAACTTCATCTGCCACTGAGGTAAAACAACAGACAATGCTCTCGAAGCTGCGAATCTCACGTGGTTATAATATATATTATAGCAAGCAGTAGCACACTTCTCTAAGCTACGCTTAACATGTAAGTTAAACATGTCACCTGAAAACTAGAAAATCTGTCCTGTAAATAACAGAAATTGTAAATGCTAATATTTTAATTCAATTTGTTACATATTACAATTCAGAAAAAAAGATAAGAATCTGATGTTTATAATGTTCCCTTTGCTTTAAGACTTGTGAAGCAATCTCACAAAAAGCTAAAGACACAAAGATAATGATAAAAAACCCCAAACAAATCCAAAAACCAAAAAAACAAAGAAAATCAAGCTGCCTGAAGAAAATGTTTGTTACGTGCAAGAAAATGTTGGTGAAACCAGAACTGATATTTTTGTTAAATGCCCTACTTCATTGTGTTTAGAGACATCTTTAATAGAATTCATCTACCTTCTTCAAAGATGTTCATAGGGAATCATTCACATTGTTCTTTTACTATTAAAAGTCTTTGATGCCATTGACCAGAATTCTAGTTTCAGAAGTCTCATTGGTTATCTCCAAGCCTTCCCCCCTGCAGAAAGTCTCTTCTATGACACTTTCTCACACTGTTCTTGAAACCTCATCTGCTTGGAATTGGTCAGTCTTTTTTATCTTCTCCACAGAAAGACTATCATGGTACAGCATCCTACTGAATGGAAACTAAATAACTGTCACAAGTAGAATAAGAAAAAGACTGCAGAGGCACAAGAGCTGAAAGAAGAGGTACAGAAGTAAATATAGGCCACACCGGTTCCAGCAGCTGAGGTTCTCTGCAAGATTCTACAACAACCCAATCTGTAGGTGGCTATGTGCCTCCTTCAACACCTCCTGAAGAGACCTCATGCTAGAGGATTATGTCATATGCAGTCTATATATGCTCTGCAGGAATTGTCTAAAGCAGCTGACAGCACAAACCAGAGACGTTACATTATGGTACCTTGAAATTTCAAATATTCCCCCCCCCCCCCCTCCCCGGTATGTACAGGGGGAAAAATATAAAAGCAAAAGACAACTACTCTTTTTTAGCATTTATATAAAACCAGCCACAAACAGGTATTACCTTCATGAGAAATTTCTTTCCACGGATTAGGTGGATACATGAAAGCAGCATTCTGGATTTGGTCATGTATGTCTTCATCTTCATTGAACGGAAAGGTACCACTGAGGCTTACATAAATGATGACACCCACAGACCACATATCCAGAGATCTGTTATAGCCTTTGTTTCTCAGCACTTCTGGAGCAAGGTAGGCTGGCGTTCCTACAACTGAACGCCTAAATGATTTCTCTCCAATGATTCGGGCAAAGCCAAAATCACAAAGTTTTACCTGTTTAAAGAAAAATGCTGTACTAAGACATTATTTTATTATCAAATACACTGTTGAGGAACTTTTATCACGGTTTAGTTGCAAGACACATCTCTACTGTTCCTTCAAGGATACTTTTTTTTAAACTCCTCTTTAGGAGGAATACTCTTATTCCACCAAGACATTAGACCACTTTACGAGTCCATTGCATCTCCTCTATTCCTTCATTCCATGAATAAACCGTGGTAAAAATCAGTTACAGGACAGCTCAGAATGAAAGAAATACAGTTCTGGATGGACCTAACAGCTCAGGCTCCTGGTGAGAGTAGTAATATAAAGTAATACTTATTCATTCATAGCATAAGAACATGTCAAACAAAACTGTTTTACCTATCCTAAATCAAGCAAGTTGACAAAATTTAGTTCTTGAACTTCCACTTTTATTTTATTGTCGACCTAGTTACACCCTGCCTCTCTCGGAAATTTCTTTGTCTGATTTCTTCAGAGGGCCAGATTCAGCTGCTTAAAAATTCTCACTTAATGCCTCAGTATAGATCCTTCCTTTCCAATTACTGATACTGGTACTATATACAAATTACCAATAGTGCTCCTTTTGAATATGGGCAGTTGGAGGAGATTATAGATGAACTCTGCAGATCAAAGGTAACAGGAGCTGATACAAATATCTTTTAATGAGAAGTACAACAATAAGCCAGAAAGTATATTTAAATATTCTGCAATCTACCTGGCATTTAAATTCATAAAATTAAAGAAGCGTCTCTTGTTCTTCATGAGCTCTACCCTAACTTTCAGAAAAATAGGTGTCTTTCCAGTGACTGTTTGCAAATTGTCACTTATCTGGACCAAATCAACCAAGTAAGTAATTTGTGCTGTAATGCTGAGCAAATTAGAAACAATTGCAAAATTAGTTATGTCACACTTGAAAAGCTAGTTGAGTATTTTAGGCAAATGACAAAAGGCAACAATTTTCAAGCATGTATTCTTTGGAAAGTTTTTTGAATAAGTGATCAGTTTTTTCATATCTAAAAATTCTGTGTAGTTCCTGGAGGAGATACTGACAGGTCATTAATCACGTTTTTGTTTGGTCATAAAATAATCATTGCTAACATTTATTAATTTGAACAATTTATATTAAGAAAGGGCATTTTCTGCTTGCCTGTGGGAAAGGATCAGCTGATGCCAATAAAACATTTTCTGGTTTGAGGTCACAGTGAACAATATTTTTGAAATGAAGATGTCTTAAAGCAACAAGGATCTGTAAAGAAACAAATCAGAAAGAAATTCAGTTTTAAATGTTGTACTTTTTTTTGGTTTTATATTGTTCAGACAGTATCAGTGATCAGAGAAGCAAGCACTGGTGTAGACAGAAAGAGTCCAAGAAGAATGTACCTTCTACAGGAATGTCTACAATGGAAAAAAAAGAAAAAGCAAAAATGTCAGCTATTTGCTTTGCCTCAAGTTTTCTTGATGTTTCACTGTATGGAATATGATTTTTTCCTATGCAAAGACTTAATATTCTAAACACTTTTTAAAAACTGGATTCTAAGTACTTGTTTACTTTTTTTGTGTGAAAACTTTGGATGCAGAATATCTGCAAAATGACCTTCCAGATCTAAATTCACTCAAAAAATTTCACAGAAATACTAAGTGATCCAATTTAAGCATTTTCTTGAGGAGAGAAAGCATAAGGAGCGTTGCATGTATTTTTATTCCGTTACACACATGAACAGGGCAACAGAGTGTAACAGATAACCATCTCATTCCTGCAGCTTTAACTCCATTCTTTGTGTCTGGTTAGGAGCTGGCAGAATTTCCTACTATATTAGAGCAGGGAATGGCAAAGAGGTTGAATGAACGTGGGAACACAAGAAACCAAATTTTCTGAAGCTGGTGGCAATTTTGCCCATGAAAGCCTGAAAACTAGGGAACCTGCTACATTCTACCCCAATGTCCTGGTTTCAGCTGGGATAGAGTTAACTGTCTTCCTAGCAGCTGGTATAGTGCTGTGTTTTGGGTTTAGTATGAGAAGAATGTTGGTAACACCCTGATGGTTTCGGTTGTTGCTCAGCAGTGTTTGGACTAAGTCAAGGACTTTTCAGCTTCTCCTGCCCAGCCAGCAAGAAGGCTGGAGGGCCACAGGAAAGTTGGGAGGGGACACAGCCAG
>JAVKLA010000031.1:8219026-8274377 GCA_034782735.1 Sagittarius serpentarius | reverse complement strand
CTAAAATTCAGGGTCTTGACTGTACTCTTTGCCTGACCCCTGTCCCTCAGGACTGAAAACTCCACCAGTGCATGGTCACTGCAGCCCAGGCTGCCTCCAATCCTGACACATCACCAATTAGCTCCCTCGTGTTGGTGACCATCAGGTCCAGTATTGCCTCCCCTCTGGTGGAGGTGTCTATCACCTGGCTAAGGAAGTTCTCATCCGTGCACTCCAGGAGTCTCTACCGTAACACTGTTGTTCCTGTTCCTTTCTATTTCCTGACTGCTGAAACACAGGCTGCTCTCACTCTGAGGTGGCTCACTACTCAACAGTGTACCTAAATTTAAACCAGTATTATGGGCAGCCAAAGAAGCAATATGATAGCAGGACAACAGGAAGAACAACAAAAAAAAAGGCCCAGATCACACTTAACAGAAGTCATACAGGAAACCAGACTCATTTAATCAGAGGTAACGCTGAGATCCAATTTCAGCACAGAAAATATGCACAAAAGTGAGTATTATGAACTGCAATGGTTAGGTATGGGGCAGCTGAAGAGGCTCAAATTTCTTTGTGTACGTCTTCAACAGTTTGCTGTTAGTACTTTGCATCCCTTTCTTGTACTTAATCCTTCAAGCATATGAGAAACTGTAGCTTGGCGGCCCTTCCATCCAGTAGTCAGACAGCTGTACATGTGTCTAGTTCCAGGTACTCTTAATGGTTTACTACCTATCAGATAATGTACACAAAGCTGTCTTACCGTCCCTGATATTACAATTCAGGCTTTCATAAATCAGACAGGTAAATTATGCCAAAAGCAATACGTAAAAAACAGTGATAATAATTGACCTCAAATCTCCTTCTAGGTCTATAATTAGTTTCTTACCTGAGTAATTAAAAACTTTGTTATTCTCTCTGGCAATCTGCCCTTTTCACTTGATAAGATCATCTCCAGCATGTCTCCATGGAGTTTTTCCATAACAACAAACACTCTTTCCGGTGTCTCAAACATACACTCCAGATTCACAACCCCAGGATGATGAAGATTCTGTTAAAGATAAATACAGCACTAGATTTCCTAACATGATCAGTAGGTTTTATCATTACATAGCCAGTCTTCAGAGCCCCCTAAACCAGACAACGTTTCAGTATTTCATAATTTAAACTGTGCCTAACCTGTAGGCAACAGGCATGAAGTTTCTAGGGACTGTAAAACAGAATGGATGAACTTCAAATTAGTTTAACAAACGCACATTTTCCTTATTATGCCTGGTGTTTAAAACTGCTGAAATTTTATTCCTAATGTGACATTGCCAGTACATTCGGTCTTGGCTGTTTATGCAGATTAAGCAGCAAAAATACTAGTGATTATCAATTAAAATAATTATCATATTATCTGGTATTTACAGAAATGTATAAATGCAGTTAACACAGTAAAAAAGAACAGAAAAATACCTGTAAAATTGCAACTTCATTACGAAGTTGACTTTCCTGTTTAGTTGGAAACCTTAGTTTGTCAATTATTTTAATGGCAACATCTCTTCCTGTTTTGCGATGTTTTCCTGCATTAAGAAAACAAAAGGTCTCTATCAATTAAAATGATTAATTCTGAAAAGTCTTCCACTTTCACTGGATTTTACAAACGGCCACAACCAAGTAATTCTCAGAGCAGGTTTGCAGCAAATTAATTCACTAAGTCATTAAAAATTTTCTGTCATTTCCCTTCTTTCTACACTTTGACAACAGAATTTTTCTTATCACCTGACAAAGCTGTTTAAACACATAAGAAATATACACCTATGAGAAAGTCAGCTCTGCATTCCAACAACATAGATGCAAAGTTAACTTTCTCATATACATATATCTACATGCTTATTCATATACCTAAGCTGCATTCTCTGCAACTGGCAGGTTGTAGGCTTAGTCCTTCGACAGTAGCTCCAGTCTAGCAAATAATGAAATAAGTGATCGCCTTTAGGCATGTGCGTGCATGTCCCAGGTTTATGAGAGCCACAGAGATTCTTCAGTGAGAAATTCGTCGTTAGTTCTCACTTCACACTCTCCAAACAACAGCTGTACCTAAATACACCCCCCAAAACTGCTGAAAAAACCAGGAGGAAAAAAGAGAGGAAAAATGGGTAGGAAAATAAGAGAGAGAAACAATTCTAACAAACTACTGAAAAACAAAGGAAAAAAGCTCACAAAAACCTGCCAAGAAAAACAGCAGGAAGAAGAAATTTTTTCTTTCATCCATTATAGTTCTCAAAAAGAACAGTTTTCTGCACTTCAAGGCTTTCTTTACTAGAATTTACAGAGAATATGAAGCTATTAATATACACTGACCCACTACTGCGTAGAAAACTTCAAATTACAAAAAGACTGTTCAACAAAAAACAGTTTCGATGTTTAATGAATACTGCTTATATAGAACAATAGGCAGCTAATTTCTGTAACAAAACATTTCAGAGTGCCAGTACTTTCATCATTCAAGACATTTTCTATCTTAAGCATAATTGTACAACACACCAAAGCCTTACCTCCATAAACGATTCCAAACTGTCCTGATCCCAACACCTCATCTGGGAAAATTTGATATACAGTGCTAATATCCTGTTTATATAAACATAATAAATATTAAGCCATGAGGTATGGAAACAAAATTTGTATTTTATTTGCTTTTTCTAGTGGGAAGTAGCATACATTTAGTATAGTACATTTCAAAATATATTATCTGCCAAAAACATTCACGTGGGTTCTCTTAAAAGCCACGTTAACTGCAATTCCTGTAAAAGCTGCCAAATCTTCATAGAACTGCCTAGATTGGAAAAGACCTGTAAGATCACCCAGTGCAATCATTAACCGAACACTGACAGGTCCCCCACTAAACCATGTCCCTAAGCACTCATCTACATGACTTAAAAAATAAAGAGGGTCTGGTTAGCAACATTCTACCCAGATGTCCCAGGATCCCAGATCTAGGAATGACTGCTGGGTTTCATGAAAAGGGAGACATTACGAATTTAAAATTTTCTTGAAAAGTTCCTATGTCAGCTCATGCCAGCCATGCAAGTGGTTTCTTAGTTTATAGAAAGCTTTGCGAGTATCAGCAGCTCTGGACTTTGGCATTTTGTGTTTGTCCACTGAGAGGCGTAAAATATTCTATCCGTGCCAGAAATGGAGTCTCACATCTCACTATTTCTTAGTGCCTTAATACAGGCTAAAGCACAAGCTGTTAGCAGATTCATTTGGGAGACTCAAACAAACCTCAAATCTTGGAGCTCAGTTTCATTTTCCTGATATTTGACCAGCAGCATATACAACAAAGAGTAAAAGAACGCCAAGGAGTTGATAATAAAGGCTGTCTTCCTTTTTCTTAGGAAACAAATGGATGCATCCCTAGCAGGTAACCTTTTCCTGGAAAATACCAGAGCTGCCCCAAAGCTTTCCTTGGCTGCCGGGAGTCCTCTTTATTTCCTCTGCCCATGAGATAGAAAACCAGCGGTGTGACTGTCTACCTTGACCGCATGTCCTATGTCTAACAGTCCTAGTGTAAAAGAAACCCAGAATTCTTCACATATGTGTAACAACATATGTAACTCTTCCTTCAGATAGAGTTTCATCTTTGTACAACAGAGAACATCTGATCTCTCGGTGATGACAGGAAACAGTGTATTTATCAAGGCTTGTGATTAGCTTTACAAAGTACAGCTGACAAATTCCATGAACTAATACCTTCTACAGCTCGCTTTTCCTTTTGGTAATTAACATCCTGCAAGGATCCATAGTTAAATTTGGTCTTAAGTGAAATTGCCCATATGTAATCCTCGCGTCTCAAGAAAAGGTGCCATGAAGATGACTTTTCTCAAAAGTTAGCAAAGCTAATTGTTAATTTCTATGAAGTAAGCGGAAAATGGCTGATGGGAACTCCTCTAACATTCCTCTTTGCAAAACAGATCAATGATTTTGCAAGCTTAATCATAGCGTGTCTAGCACCAGCATCCAGGGAACACTCACCACATTTTCTTGAACTTGGCAGTTGGACACAGAAATACTGACGGATATATCCCCTGGGGAAGAAAGTAAAATATACTTTAGATTGCAGTGCTTTTAGTTCAAACATGTGATAATAGGAAATGACATTTACATTACATCAATTCTACTGACAGCTCTAGAAATTGGACCAATTAGGTCAGCTTGCTCATCTACCAGCCAATATAAAATTACACTAGCCCACAAATATGTGACTTGAACAACAGTTTTGCAGTGTATGGAAAAGAACAGAATTATACATTTCATTATTAATTTTTTGATAATGGAATCTCATAATTCCCTTTTATAAGCTTATTATTGCTTTTTTCCATTCTGTTTTGGGGCTTTATACCTCATGCAAGTAACACAACTGCAACTAAACTGTTTTTATTTAGGGGATTTAATGCTTTTTATTTATACTGTCACCTACAATGTATTTGATGCTACTTAGATGAAGGCCAATACGCATGCAAATTGGTCTGCATACTGTTAAAAGTAATACACATTTCAGCTAGCCTAAGAGACATTATTAAAATACATAATGGAAAAAAAACCTTGCACTTCTGCTTTAATACAACAAACATCAGATCCAACGTCTACAAATTCAGAGCTTAGGATGTTGCCATAAGCATTATGAACTGCAAACCTACCGAGGGGTTCAATAAAACTTGAGAATATGCCTATTGCTCACTGTATTACACAAAGACGTCATTTTGGGGAGGAAAGAATGGTTCTTTGGAGCATTGCTGCTTCTGTCTCTTACCTCTGCCTAGAATTCTGTTCATGCTGACTTCATTTTCTTAGTATGGATTTCAGCCTCATCAAAACGAGTGTCCTCTACTATAAAGCGTGCATGACACTGAAGACACTCGCTACTACCCATCAAGCACCTCTCCTAGTTGCAGTAAGTAGCATCAGTAACTTCTGCCCCATATGGCTTATTCCCTCATCCTTTCCTTAGGAAAAGACTGATTTTGGAATGGAATGTTTCAGTTACATAGCAGCTTTTTATCATTGCCAATTTGTTTTCAAATGTATGTACTGCTTTGTGTTTACATGAAAAAAAGCACAAACAAAGACATGGACAAGTCTTACACTTTGAGCAGAAGACAGAAGGTTGCTATCATCCTCACTCCCCACAGAAATTTGTTCTAAAGGTCTCAGATGACCTTAATTTTCACACAAAAAACCCAAAGATAACTACTAACTTGTAAAGAAAATTTTCAAACTTCCCAAGAGGGACAGAAGACAGCTGTCATTCCCAATCCAGCATTTTAGGTGATTTGTTTATCTACGCCGAGCTCAAACCAGGGGCATTAGGCAACTAGCCTGATTGAAATGACAACCAGGTTTTGACACTATTTTATGCAGGAACCCAGTCAAGAAAGCAAAGGACAGAGCTGATCTAATCTGCTATGTGAGCTGTTGTGCCTGGAGATGCAATGCCACAGCCTGTGGTATTACTTGGTTTCTGAAGGGCCTGCAGTCTCATTAGCATTCCGCGCTGCATTAATAGCATCCAGATGTCAAGTGCTAAAGCGGATGTATACTGAAACAAAACATCTAATCCAAATTGTGTAGACAAACCAGACATACCCAAATTTGCTTTATACTGACTAGGCTGAGTACAAGTAGCAGACAAAGCACAGCAGCACATGCTTAGTAGCAGGGAACTGTTTGCTCTGTGCTACTTTGTTATCAGTACCTGGGCTAGATTTAAACGAGTTTCATGTTTGGTTTACATAAGCTGTCATCTTTGTTAGAGAACTACCCAAAGGCATGTAAATTGGAGTCAAAGATAATATTCAGTCCTTTTGGTCCTGGGTAACACCCATGCCTTGTTGTGCTTAGAACAGCTGTTCTTCACACTTGAGCTCATTTCATCTCAGCATGGGACAACGTTTGCGGCAGTTGTATGGCCAAATGTGATGAAAGGGAGCGTGTCATCTATGCTGCAGTGACCTAAAGAATGAAGAGCTGCTTCTGCAGATAGCTAGAAAAACGAATTAAGAGTCATGATGGGAAAAATCTATCAATTCCCAACTGGAGCTCAGAAAACTTCATGCGTCTGCACAAGGAGGCTATTACTCATGTCAGCAACACAAATGTGGATGAGGTGCCTTACTAATACAACAACTATTTGCTCATTAACAGATCTGCATCTTGTATATTAATACAGCTGTCGTATTATAAACTGGAAACACATGGATGAGAAACTGTGGTGTTTAAAATAATACGCAGACAGGTGATAAGCCATGACAGAATAGCTTTTAACTAGCTGTGCAATACTTCCTTTCAACGCGTGCAGAAGATTGAGCAATGTCATTTGTGCTATGACTCTACTTATCTGAAATGGAGGAAATGAATAAACTTACTGTGCAGGCTGGGTCCTGACCCAGTTGATGCCCCTTTAGGGATGACGGGCATCAGGGCGTGCTGTATTGCCATCTCCCACATTCGTGCCACATCAATGCCAATACCACTGGTGATAACACTATTATTCAGTGGAACACTTGAGAGGTTTTCTATGTTTTCTCCAACATAATAGACTATATTTGCTGTGCTTATTTCAAAACAATGAGGATTGGCTCCTTGAGGCAACAAAGTGAAAGTTTTTGCAGGTTCCAGAGACAAAATTTCTGACAATGGGATTTCCTAAAATGAAAAATGTTTTACTTTCTGTGTAAAGATTATCAACAGATAAAACTAAAGCATGAACTAATTTATGATATTAGCTGTTGCTTTTAACCACATGCTTCTTGTACAAACAAAAAGGCTCTTGTAACCTGAAACTCTGTGACACAAAGGACTGTTGATAGCAAAATACTAAATGCTTCTTTCCAAGACCAAATAGAACTTTAATTATTTAATTAACCTTATCAAAGAAAGTACTGAGGGGCCATCAGAAAAGAGCAGGACCACCCATATACCAACAGAACTCCACTAGAAAATTAAACTCTGTTGACTCCTTATTTAATAAAATTCATTTGCAATAAATTATTTGCAGAATAAATCATTCAGCATTAAGATTCCAAATCCACCCTTCACATAGGTGTAAACTTGGTTGTTTCATCTTGAGTAACACTTAGGGCACATTTCACTGACATGCTTCCCTGAGAGAAAGCCATGTAAGAGAAATACTTTCCATTATTAACACTTATTGCAGTAATGCCTAAGGAGTTTAACTGCCTCAGGTAAAAGGATACGAGCATTAAAACTTTCACAATCAAAATCACAACATAATGTCCAAAGGACAGATTTAAAATAATATATATTATACCTAATTGTTTGGAAAGAATTTGTATTATGAATGACAGAATGTCAGATGAGTTTCTTGGCAGAATTTGTCACTGGTACTGAATTGCCCCTGTACAAAAACCTTCCATTTCCACAACATGTATTTTACAGCTCCTTGTTAGCTGACAACTTTCTGATCTGAGACTTGTTTGTGAAAGGCAAAACACATATGCAGCTTAAATAATGAAAACAATCACACATCGAAGTTATACCACCAGTGTACTTTTAGTGAGTATCTATTAGTTCAGCCATTTAGTCATTATATTCTGCTGGTACAAAAAGAGATTGAAAAATATTCCTTACTTTGTAATATTTGCTTCCAGTATCATTTTGAAAAAGTGTAATGCATTTGCTGTCCAGTCTCCAGTAATGTCGTTTCCTCTGCAATGAAAAACAAGGGGAAAAAAAAAAAAAAAATCTTTCCAGCGTTTCCAAGTAAATTAATGAAACGTTAATTTTTCAAAAGCATCAATTCCAAAATGTCTCACTTAAGTTTGAAGAGATCAATTGTGAACGATAAAGATTCATTTGCTATTATAAGATTTTTATGAGGACTTTATATTTGAGTTTAGAATTCATAGGGCCACCCTCTGCTGTTTTGGTAATAACCTAGCTCTCTTCAAATTGTCCAAGTTTTAAAGATTTAAAATGTCACTTTGATGTCTGCATTACATTCAGCACAATTTGCTACAGGAATGCTGCTAAAATAATTCAACTTTCTTTTTGTATCAGTTATGACACCCCAGCTCACTTTTTAAGGCCACATACTGAACTCTCTATTCCTGTTTTAGCAGGTTGGAATGAAAATAACTTTTTTCTGTGATAAACCTGTTTTACAAAAGTCTCAAATCACCTAGCAGTAAGATAACTAGGAGACTGAAGCTGGAAGGTAAAGCTACTTTCCAGAACCCCTAAGGTGTTAACATTTTTTTACTTCCTTCAGAATGTCTTCACATTTGGCTGCCTATGATAATGTAACTGACATATTCAGATATTTTTTGTGTGTTTTAACTGTCTCCTGTTTCTTACAAGCAGTGCCAGTCCTCAGTTATGACAAGAGTCAGGACTTTAGGAATCACAAATACTGCAAAAAAATGCCTTACATGAGTAACTGTAAATTATCAAAGTATTGTTAGGATTTGATTCAGTACTATTATGTAGTATGTACAGTAAGACAGGTATTCCTTAACGTTTCTTACCAGTGTGTCCTTGCTTGTATAGTGAACCATCCAACCCTCCTTCATTACTGTGCTACTTCTCCTCTTTGTGTGCTTCACAGATTGTACCACTCTCATTAATGGAATATTGTTGCTGGTTGAAGGGCTTAAGAATAAATCAATAAAGGCTTTTAAAAAGAAGATAAACTTTGGACAAAAAGAAAAAAATTCTTTTCTCTATCTCTCTATCTCTCTATCTCTTTCCGATATCCACATTTATATTTATCATCCCTATCAGACCTGGACCGGACCCTATTTTGTTTTGTCATTCCAAGTATCTTGACATTACGAAGAACAAAAATTGTAATGCTACACCAGGCAAATGTCAGAGACCTTCTGAATGCTTACACACACACTCTCTCACTCTCTCCCTACCTTCCTCCCTCCCCCCACCCCCCCAATCCTAAAATATTCCTACAGATGAGGTAAGAAGATGGGCAAATGGCTAGGGCCTCAGCTAGGGTGCGGGAGCCACAGCTCAAGTGCGCTATGCATGATTCAGACCAATACCTGATCTTGAATCTCCCGTAACCTAAGTGAACATCATCCATCAGATTACTGTCCTGTGATCTTTCTTGTGTTCAAACACACAATGGAGTGATGATGGTTTACAGAGCAGAAAACGTTCAGCTGCCTAGCTGCATGTACCCTGGCAGGGCACAGCAGGGAATCTGCTGGAATCTCTCAGAGAAAGAGGTTCAAGCTAATATGTTTTGTCCTCAAAGACCTAAAGCGAAGTCCCATTGCCTTGCACTGTCAGGTACGCATGCTGAAACTTTCTGCAACTCAGCTGATGCACACTAAGTCGGGAAGGCATGGGGACTTGCCAGTGTACCTGACAGCACCATCAGATAAAGTCTGGAAAATCTAGTTGAAGAGGTGTAAGAAGCAACCAAGCCCAGCCTCCTACTTTCCCTGCTGTTAGAGTTAACCATTCCTAAGGCAGATTCTGCTTAATGGAATATGGACTCATAATCTGCTTCAATCCTAAACCTAAATGCTTAGTTATTTCTGGCAGAACTTTAAACAGAGATGCTGCATTGTACGTAAAAACACAGCACAGAGAGCTCAGGTGTTCTGCCCTGCTGGCAAAGCTATTGGCACGACGACTCCAACAAAAAAAGGACAGAAACTGCCCAGGAAAAGAATAATATCTTAAGTTTCCACAGTTGTTGTGATTGTGGATGTCTGCAGATGGCCCTGCTTCACTGTAATGCATCCTGGAAATAAACATTTTATGAACTGGCAGTTTCCAATCAAAATGCAAAAAGTGCGCTGTCTTAAAGTTTCATTGAGACTGTAACATACACTTAACATCTCTTTTTTGCCTAAAAATGATCAAATGAGCTGCAGTTCCTATTTAACTATTTCACTATTCTTGTCTGACAAGAGGTTTACTTTTTTAGTTGCCTTTTATAGATCACATAAAAATAACCCATGAATATGGAGACTACCATTAGAAATAACTGGGGGAAGGTATTACTGGAAATACAGGGATGCCCCTCAACTAAGTAAAACACGTATCTTGGTTATCAATGTTTTTATTAGTTATAATTGGGTATTTCTATTTTGAAAACCTGCAATGCTGCCCACTTAATACAACTTGGACATTCAAAATGTTATATGACACTGATTTTGTGATATAAGCACACGCTTATATTCCAGTGTTACAAGGTGTCTATATATAGTGCCTATGCAGATGAATATGCCAGAAGGAAAAACCGTTCACTGCTGCAGGAGGTACAACTGCATATTGTTGAAATGGATTGCTTTCTATTAGTGCAATGGGTACATGTCAGTAACAGAGAGCTAAGGGGAACATGTTACTGAAACGTACTCCTAGTAAGCAAAATAAAAGAGGAAACTGCAGGTCAAACTGAGACCTCTGAAAGAAAAATATTCCCTAATTCTTCAAGGTACAGATCCCTTGCATCAAGGAAATTACAGCTGAAAGGATCTTCATTCATTATAGGTTCACTGAAAATGAATAATTCCTACTTTTTCCCCTGCTATTCTGTACAGTTCCAGTAAGTGAATAATGTTGTCTTCTCTTCAGATATTTCTGAGGTAAGTTGCACAACTCAATTCCCATTTTCCTTCCTGATTAGTCATTTCAAACCACTAATCTATTTTGTAATTTGCTTCAGACTACTACTTCAAGTTTGTCAAACTCTCCTCCTTTCTAAAGGTATCTAAAAATGCAAACAATTAGAGCCAATTATACCATAGCCACTTACACAATTTTTTTTATTTTTATTTTTGTTGATTTAAATGACCAGGCATTGCACTATTAGTCAGGGAAAAAAGCTTGGCAAAATAAATAAGTAAAAAAAAGAAAATATTGCTCTCTATTGCTCACGCACAAATAGGTTCACTACATAATATTAATAAGAGCACAGACCTGTAACAATTACTTGCGCATCAGTCTTCAGTTGCTACTTCAACTTGACAATAATTTTTAAGCTTCTTTTAAATTCCTAATGCATACATTCAGTGAAGCAATCTCATTGCAATTTCAGAACCACCACATATCACTAGCTCTCTCCATTCTCAATGAGAACAGTGTCCATGTAGATTCGCCCTCAAGCCCTAGACATTATAATTAGAAATAAATATAAAAGAAGATGGAAGGTACACTCACTCCCCAGCTCACCTGATCATCCTGTTAGACTCATCATGATCTGGATCAGCATCCTGCATCTCCCCATTGTCACTATGGCATCCTGCCATTGACATCTCAGAATCATGAGCTATAGATTCTTCCATGTCGTCTATAAAACCACTGTTTCTTTCGCTGTCATTGTCGTCACTCCCTTCTTCCATGACCACATCAGACTCAGCCCCAGGACTAAGAAGATCTGGAATATCGTTTCTGAAGTTATTATCTGAAAACATACCATACTCCAATCACAACATCCTGACACATTTTGAGCTTCAGAAAAACTCAGGTTCTCTTTGGAACTCTATTGCTTGAGTCTATATCTACTCAGTACTCTATGTATACTGGTGAAGTGTAGTTTTTAACCAGTCATTTAGAAAACCATTACAGAAAACTGCAAAGGCATCAAACCAAAATATTTTCAGAAATACAACCTTCTATTAAAAAAAAGCCAAAGTCAAAGCAGAATTTCTTATCCATAGATGCCTATCAAACTTTCTATACTCATGAGCTTTATTTCTGAGATATGGCAGATTTTCTATACAGCTCGGACATTGTGTACTGGCTTGATGGCTGTTGGCAGGCTACAGCTGCAAACTGATGCTAGAAGAGCAGTAATTTCAAAACTAGGAATTTTGTAATATGATGATGACATGACGATGAACTACTGAAATAACTCCCAAGACAATTACTTATAATGTACTTATATTTTTGGGGGAAAGAAATACTTCCTTTGCACCAGTGTTCTCTGTGAAGGCTGCACAGTAATCCCTGCTATTGAAATAACGCTCCCTGCCTTTAGGAAAGAAATATTAAATAAATATCAAAAGGTCCAATGTAACATAGCATAGAAAAAATACAAAGACTTAGGATTTAACTAATCTATGGCATAGTATTAACAGTGTCTTCCAGCTTATATTTAAATTATGTTAAACTTTCCAGTTTCAAGATTAGATATGCCTAAGCAAGATCAAAGTAAGAAATTACTTTTTATTGTATTGCTGCTTGTGAATGGATTTATCTGCAAGACAGAAAGGAAGAGAAAAATTTAAACTTATTTACCTAAGGACTTACAAAAACAAACACACAACCCCCCCAAACAAAAAAAAAAAAAAAAAAAAAAGGCATTCTATTGAAACTCAATCTGCTGCTATACAGGCTTTGATCTAGCATGTCAAAATCATCAGCCTTATCAGACAGTAAAGACAGCATTAGTTTTTCTGGGATGTTTGCAGTGTTTCAGAAATTTGAAGTAAGGTTAAAATACCATGGAAGACACCAAATACTCTCGCCAAGAAACTTTTGCCTAATTGTGTGGAGAAAGGTTCTTGACAGCCAATGCAGACAATGCCCCAAAAGAAAAAGCACACTGAATTGGCTGACAGCAAAATGTTTTGAATTGATGGCATTTCACTCAAATTGGAAGTGCACAGCTGAAAAGTTTCTTTCCATGTACAGTAGTCTTAAAATATTTGGATGTAAGTTACTGATGTGTGATTAAGAGACATGTTATACTTCATCGTTAGCAAAACCAGTCATCCAGTCATGAATGACACTTTACAGTGCAAGGCTCTCTCTTTCCTATTCCTACAACACTTTCCCAATCTCTATTTTTAATGAACGCACAATCAGTTAAAAATAACCTCCTACATTTAGTATATAATGTATTTATTAATGAGACCATACTCGGAATTCTACTGCTTCAGCTCTTCCTTCACTTACTATTTTGGGGAAGATGTATCACACAGCAGATGGACAGAGTGACAGATACTGTATTTTATTTATTAAGTTTGAAAATAATGTGAACCAAATTACTGTAAAAATAGAAACGAGATATCAGGATGAAGTTACCTTTGATATTCCTAAGGATCATTTAGGACACACAATTAAGAGCTCTACTTTGATGCTATGGATACCATAATATGGATATTATTTGGTGGGGAAAAACTAAATTCTATAAATTTTAAGATGGAGAGCTTCAAGGAGTACACTTGGAGTAAGCTTGGAGTACGTGTTCTCACCCCAAGTAGTTTTGCGCAAGCTTTCCTCACTCAGCTCTTCTTCAGACAAACCATCGCTTCCCATCCGCCTGGCATCAGCTTCATGTGTAGGAGGAAAATCAACTGAAGTAGCATGTTGCTTATGGGACAAAGGTGGGGGCAGGGCACAGAGGGTGTGTTGGAGGGATGAAATACAACTGCCTCAGATGGAAAGAAGGAACTTCAAGGAGTAATTCAGAAACAAACGTAAATTTTGTTCATTTAGTCCAGCTGTCCAGAAACAAGGCTTGCTTTCCTGTCTCCTCAGCACTTTTGATCAATCCTGTTTTGCACCC
Source organism: Sagittarius serpentarius (assembly GCA_034782735.1). Lineage (NCBI taxonomy): Eukaryota > Metazoa > Chordata > Aves > Accipitriformes > Sagittariidae > Sagittarius > Sagittarius serpentarius. The sequence continues at coordinate 8,260,858 of JAVKLA010000031.1, read as the reverse complement.
TCTCTAAAACTGCACCTATGTGGGAAAAACGTTACCATTTATGAGCAGATTTAGTTACTTTGACTGCAAACTTTAGAGAAAACTCTGTATCATTATCAATGGAATTAAAATATCATGGTGTATGTTTGGCTCGTGGATTTGAAAACCAAGCCATAAACTTCCATAAGCATCATTACTTGCACTCCTGAAGAAATAGTTATGTTAGGGGATGGTTAACGGTTAAGCGAGGTATAAATGGTGTAAAGATTAAAAAAAATAATAGTGACTCCAAGAGTCCAGTTTGAGGTGCATCAGAGAGGAGGTGCAATAGAGTGCAACATCAACCTTCCAGAAAATCATGCACCTTATCACATTTCAAGTTGGATACTCAGCATCTGAAATACTTTTGCCTACACTAATTGCCACTAAAAGAAAAACTTTGTAGTAATCCAGTCACGCAGCTATGAGAAAGACTACGGAAAGTATTAGTTAACATTCCTAACTTTGGAAATTCTTGATATCTCTTCAATAAAGTAGATCACCGATAAAGTTTGAAAAAGGATGCCTAATAAGGCAATACTTTATAAACCTCAGAAGCAGTTTAGGCTGACAACACGGTAATACGCATTAGAAACCGAACACTTCACCACACTTCTCATTCCCTTATCACACAGGAAAGCAACATTTCCAAGGCAATCAACAACTCATCTACAACCACCCTTTTTTTTCCTCCAGTACCGTCTGCCAAGCCTACCCATACATTCTTCTACTTGACACAAAACCGGCAGCACATGTATGGGAAAACTGGCAGATATTCAAGCCTTTATTTCTGGCAATTGATACAATTAGCTTTACGCCAACAATAAGAAGTGGAATTTTTTCCTGGAGGGCCTTCCCAGTTCTTCCAGGTATGCTTTTCCTTCTCAGGAAGATTATTCTGAAACAAACATTTTTTTTCCCCCAGATTAAAAAGCAATTTTGTGCTTGTATCCGACAGGTGAATGCCAACTTCTCATGCATGTGGCTTTTTGTTTTACTCTGGCATTCTGCATTCAACAGGCCATGATCACCCGGCCATTCTGCTACTGGCAGCACCTCTGTGGCACAGCTGAGCCTGTCGGTCAGTGCCACCTATTTGGAAGACACACGCTCCAAGCTGATGGTGTATGAGCCACTCGTAGGGTTCCTCCCACACTTCATCTTTGACATATAACAGCAATATTGCGGAGGAAAGGCCACTCCCAAGCTATGGAAAAACATGTCTTTGCACACATCACAGTTTTACATTTCTTTTTTAGTTAACTGATGGTTTAAACGATGACAGAAACAATTGTTAAGGCAACTTACCTCCATTAATGGCAACTTCCCCCAGGCAGTTATTTGGCACTTTAGGAGCACAGCGTTTGTGACAGTTGAACCTACAGTCTGTTAAAGAAAAACGGAATACAGTAAAATCATTTCTCTTTTTCTGTGCCACAATTCTATCTTTTCCTGCTATCCAGCCTATAAATGTCAAGCCCTATCCTCTCACTCATACAAAGTTAACGTGTCCAGAGAGCGGTCCGTAGCCTGGCTGCATGCCACCTGCCAGCGGCAGGGACAGGATGAAGATGCTAGAGGTGTGCTTCCCTGAGGGGGGAGGAAGCATCTCCGAGGGCGGCTGGGTGGAGGCACTAGCTGCAGCCAAAGCACGTGCTCGCCTCTTCTCCAGGAGCAATTGGGAGACCCAAGTGCTTGGCTGCAAAGCCGGAGCTGCTTTTCCAGTGAAAGAAACAGATCGGGCTGCAGTGTTATCCGCTGCAGCTGGAATGACCGACTGTAAATCAAACGCTGAAGACTGAAAATTGAAACAGCAGAACTCTAGCCAACAACTGTAGGTGAGAAAATATTTCTTCTTTGCACCCCAAAGCAACTTCTAGACAGCTTTCAGTGGAGGGGTCCTTCAATACCTTCCTTATTTCCCAGCTATTTTTATTTCACTCTGCCTTTACTTTTTTCGTATGTGCAAGTAGCACTTTATTAGATGTCATCTTAACTGTTTTCTTTTTGCTTATGAACACATTTTACTTAAACTAAGAGCTGTAACTTACTAACACACCTGGAAAAGCAAAGAGTCAGGAAAGAAGAAATATACTAAGGATATCCTTGTAATTATTTAACTTCAGATTGATCCAAAACTCGATTGAGGTACAGCAGTGCCAAACTGCAGGTAAATATTTCTTTAAAAAAAACAGGTTAATATTTGCTTATGTCACTGGGATTCAAAATGAACTGAAACAGGCGATGCCTTCATAGAGATTTTGCTTTATTTAAATCACATCAGAATCACATCTTAAGTTAAATGAATGCAACTTTGAATTTTTGCAGGACGTTAGTTCAAAGAAGCAACACAAAGCATACCAATTAATTCTATAGCAGTTACTGTTTATTTTAACAGAAGGAAGGTGATTTTAAGGATCTGTTAGCCAATGCCATCTAACACCACAGCATGCACAATGCTTTGCATTTATGGGCACTCTAGCTGGCTAAGGTGAGCCAGTAATCTAGGTTACAAGCCAAGGGGCTCGATATACTTTGGCACCTGCTAAGGTACAACACCAAGAGACCTGAAAGCACATTAGTCACATTGAAAAAATGTGGTTTTAAATTCTTATATAAGCTCACCTTATTTTATTTCCATTACAACTCCCCCAAAACCCTGAATTGCTGGGACTCAGGCACACGCTTCAATTCAAGCATAAGACTGACAACTGAAAACAATGAAGATAAGAATACAGTCCTTTGTGTTAACTATTCTGCTGTAACCGCCTGTGAGCACATGCTCATCCAGTGCCAAATACAAGATAACTTACACCTGAATGAAAAAGATGCGAGTGACTGCAGATATACTGCAGGATAAGAATGAACAGCCACACAGCCAGCTCCTGCAGAACAGCAATTACTGTAATTTTCATTCCAACTTAACCCAATGTAATTGTACATGTGCCTACACCTAGACAGTTTAGTGAAGAAATCATGAGTAAGGAAGGCAACATAGTAACTACTCAAACACTAATTTACTGATTTTATTATGCTCAGCTTTTATGTTCCTAACGGGCATTTACTTACCTTTGCATTGCAAACCCTGTCTAAAGAGCCCTTTGAGAAGCTTCTTACAGTACTGGCAAACTGTTGGCCGTGTGTAAGAGTGGATGACAAAAGTGTGAGGCACTTTAACCTTGGACAGTAAGATCTTGTCTAGTTGAATAGGTCGTCCAATGTAGGACTGTGAATTTGATCTCTTCTCTCGCCCAGTGAATGATTCCGACGGTGTCTTTTGCTGTGAAATACATAAAAAGAACGTTTGAAATAAACATGGCCTTCATTTTTAAGAGTGTCATATTCATACACACCTCAAGAACAGTAAGTCATATGTCATAAGAAGTAATGTAAGAGCTTTCACAAATTAATAGAACATGCAACATACCCCTCTCAGACTGCTTTTGAAAAATCTGACTGTTATCAAACTATACCTTTGCCAACACTACTATCATACATTTCACACTGTGGATGAAATAGGTTTTCATTTAAAAAAATATATAATAATATTTTTTAATCAGAATGAAAATACTCACTAAAGGTTTCTCAGACAAGCATTTTGCATTCCAATAAAAACAATTATTTTCTCTTATTTTCTGTTTTGTATCAAAGGTAACTTTGAAAGGCTGTATATTTTTGCACAGACATTAAGGAAATTACTACCTTAATCTATATGCATGCAGGTTTTGATAGAAAACTGATTAGTACTTTCCATTCCCGTTATTTATAATTTTTGCTATCACTAACCTTACCACATTTAGATTATGCACAATAGATCACAACAGGTATTTAAAAGCATATATATAAATATGTATATGAAGTGAGACACACAGTCTAAGGCATGGAATCCAAAGAATCCTTGAAAGAAATGAGTTACCTTATTTTCTCTACTAAGTTCATTTAGATGTAAATATAGTAATTACCCCAGGAAACAACGGACTCAAAAAACTGCCTTCTCCTAAGAATTGCCCTTGAGAAACAACCAAACTACACCCACAGTTAACATGGAAAGGAGAAAAAAAAGTGGCAAGATGCAGCTTGATCATTTAAAACTCAGGATCTTCTTGCCATTATCTGCAAATAATCTAATACCTGAAGACTAGAAAATGAGTCATTCCCAGGGAGCTTGCAGTGTTGAAAAAGTTGTAGTAGCTGAAACTTCAGATTGGCCTAACCTGAAAAACAGTTTTGCTTCAAACTAGTAACGTTATGGGAAATTCTTCATCTGAGAAGGCTGATTGTTTATTATTCCCTGGTCACCAAAATATAGAAATACATTTCTGTATGCTTCTGTCTGAGAATCTTGGAGTAAAGAAGGTATTTGAAAGTCATTCTGATGGCAGAAGAACCTAAGGAGGTCCAGGCTTTGCCTTCGTAGTGTATTTGCCATGCGGAAAAAAAAAAAAAAGTTTCTTCCTTCCGAAGTTCAGATAGGTTTCTTACTGTGAAGATCAACTATTTTAGTTATACTGTAGAACTATCTGTCTTTCCAAAGAGGCATATGCAACAGATTTGCTGAACATTAGAGCTACCCTGCTAACTGACAATGCCAACACTACATGCTTATCCATTGTATAAATGCAGTCCCCTCACATCAATGAAAAATATGCAAAATACATTGTGTTAGCCAGGTACATAACAGTCACCATAAACAAACTAGATTGAAACAAGTATAAGAAAGCATGTCTGTCTTTTATCACGAATAATAGCGGAAAACGTATGAGTACATACTTTGATACTATGTGTTTACTTCCCGAGTTTTAGATCTTCACACTCTGTAAAGCACTTATGCATATGAAAAAAACCCCAACAAACTAGTCTCAGTTTACAATAAAATTTATTTAGTATTTGTTAGTTAGCAATATTGTTTCCTAATATTTCCAAGGCAGATTGTATTAAGTCTTATGAAGTCAACATGAACAGGACTTTGGAAGGGAGGGCAGAAGCCCAGCAGGAAGAAAAGAATGAGCCCACATATACAGCACAAATTGCATGGCTCAGCTTGTGCAAACTACCTGCCAACGACAGCCCTCAGTACTTGTGGACATGACAAAGTTCATGGGAGGAGCCAGAAATGAGGTCCTCTCTGTCTTGTACATAGAATAGGGACAGTTTGGGCCCAGACTGATGCTCCTTCAGTCTTAGTGCAGTGCCTTACAAGTTACATCCTCAACCCTATGCCATGGTCAGCTAACTAGCTCTGAATCTGCTCTTCAGTGTTCAGAAGAATGGTTATATATGTGACATTTTAATTTAAGTATCTTCTTTTTGAATAAAGTAATACTTTAATGGTTTGCCGTAATTCTAATCACCACTTGCAAGGCATCAGTCACAACACTTGCTGTCGGTCTTGAATACGGCCATTTGGTGGACTTTTCACATGTAGTGACAGTATTCTCTTAATACGTACTTTAATTGAAAAGGAGTAAGAACTTCAAGGGGGAGGAGTTCTATTGCTTGCTTTCATTATGTCACTACAACAAACTACTATTTCAGTTTACTGTTTTAAGAGTTATTTCTTGATAATCTTATTCTTGTCTGAAGTACGAGTTATTCAAGTACCTCCTAACATTACAATCTCTCTTAGAACCCTATCTAATATCACCTAAAGTAAATCTGCTTTGTACCGTCATTCTTTGTCTTTGTTTTCCAAATTATTGCCAAATCAAAAATTATTTTGGCAACTGAATACTGCTGAAAGCTTTTTACAAGTCCAAATTACTTATATCTAGTTAACCTCATGCTAAAAGGATTTTAGAAAGCTGGTTTTGCCCAGTTATTCTCACCAAATGCCTTGAAGGTTTTAGAAACTTCAGTAGAGTTGCGGAAATGTACTGAGACTAATCTTAGGCACTTAGATGACTAACAGAGAGAGACAGGCTTCCCTACAGCTTTGGCTCTGACCACTGAGGTGTGCTGCCTCGGTGATATCTGATCAAATCTCAGGTACAGTATAGTATGAGCGTGGGACAAATGATTTGCTATAATTTTGCTTTATCAGTTTGATGGCAGGATTTCAGTTTTAATGTCCTAGTATATGCTTCTGGATGGTTCTGAGGAAACTTCAGGTTGGACAAAAAGCAAATTCTAGATGCTTTACACTGAGTCAATCCTTTCAGAAAAGATAACTGCAACAGTCACTCATCGTACCATCAACTTTGATCAAATATCGAGTTACCATTGATAAAACTTTTGTCCTGTTATTAAACTTGTTTCCTGAAATTTATATCGGTCAATGAACAGTTATAATTTTTGAAGGATTTACTTCAAGTCTCACTTCACACAGCTGCCGAGTAACATTAAGAGAATAGGTGATTAACTACACTTTTGCTAGTAATTTAGAAGTGTTCTCTACAGTTCAAGCAGTAACAGATACTAAACAAAAGATAAAACATTCGAAGACCTACTGCAGGATATCAGTCTTCAAGACTGGTCCCTACTTTCATTTTTTAACACGATTTTAATATTCAAACTGCTGCTTATATTTCTATTAAAAATAATATACTGAGAACGCATAACAAGCTCAGTAAGAAATGAACACAACAGTTTCACTGCCTTCACCCTCAGAACAAGTGAAACTAAATAGGTAGACCTAAACTCACTCCAACAAATTCTTTGTAGGCAATATCCATCAGCTTCTTCTATTTACGGTCCAATCAACAGAAAAAGTATTTCTGCTTTGCTTTGCTTTTCTGCAAGCACTGGGCTGCTATGCAGTAGTGGCCTAGCACACTGTGTAACACACCAGCAATTCTTAATTTACAGCGTCTTCAGGTCAGGTGAGAGGTAAAGCTGAGTTTCACCTTCTCGCATACTAGAAAAGGCATCAGCAGTCACGGACCTGGTCTCTCTCCTGCATGCCCAGGCCTGATATGAGGGACTCGCCCTCCTTCCCTCTTCCAGCCAGAGCCAATGTGACCCTTGGCTTCTGCTCGGGGGCAGCAAGGGAAGGGAAGTTGGTGACAGAGAACTCATGGCAGCTGCAGCCAGAGCATCACTCCACACCCCTCTGATGACTGACTGATTAGGAGGAGCACTACCTTCCCCCTCTTGTCAACGACAACCTTCTCTCAGTATCTTCCAAAACTCCTGTCAATATCCCTCAACTTTCACTTCCAGCACTCCCAGCATCAGACAGATGCCACAATTTAAAGCCCCTGAAAGAAAAGGAAACCAGGAACTATCCTATTTTCACTGCAAAAGCAAGAATCTCTTCCACAAAGCACTACCTTCTTCGGCCGGTGTGCCTGGCTCGTTAGAAAGATAAATTAGTTTTTCCTGGTAGTCAGCCAGACTACTGACTCAGCAAATCTGGAAACTTCCCAGGAAATGACTGCTTAACTGGATTACACCATGGAAAGTAACAGCCTGCGTGGCTCCAAACCCTGAACAGTCCTTTAGAACAATCATCCCAGCAAGGTAATCCATACTTTAACAGCTCAGAATATGATTTTCCAAGTGACAACAAACACATGTGCAGATACTTAACTGTACAGATGTCCAACCAAGCCAGTGACACTGATCACATCCAGAGACTTCAATTCAGTTATGCCTTAAACTATGAGAGAATCCAGTGTTTGCTTACTCTTTTAGTTTCAAAAAAGTTTTAATTCCCAGAAGGGAGAGGTTCCAAGCTTTCCCCCTACATGCAGCTTTCTGCATGACTCTTACTAGCCGATGCCTTGCCCCTCCTTCTTGTTCAATTTCTTCGACTTTTTGGAATATACGGAAGCTACTCATGGTTTATCTGGTGAGCTTTGTTAAAAGCTATTCAAGGACACAACAATTTCTCTACAGTAGCCAGAAGCACAAAGTTACTGTACAGAGCCCCATCACTGCAGGAAGGAGACAGTCCTCCATATAGCTGCTAACCCAAAGGTAAAAATATCTCAGCAGGAGAACTTTCCTGTCATTTTTACCTTGTCCAAACCCATTGCAAAATACAATTAAACTGAAATAAATACTGATTCCCTGCCAATGGATTCAGCTGTTCTTATTGCCTGGGTGAGTTTGACTGTCTTCTAGCACCACATCTATCCCTCCCAGGCACAGAAATCAAAGAAACTTTAGGGAGATGCTGAAAGGGCTAATGGGAAGCAATAAAAGCTGACTGTCTGGATTCAGAGTTGGCCTCTTGGAAGCAAAGACAAGGACCAGCCCTGCAATCCGGCTGTACAGGCTAGCCTAAAACATAAAAGACTGCTGTTTGCCTGACTTCTTTTAAAAGAAGTTTTCAACAGTGCCACTAAAAATGTCCCAGGGATTCTGACAAAACTTTACTGAAGAACTTCATGTTCTAGAAGAGTCAGAAAAGAAATACTTCAGTTTTGACATTTGATCAGCTTACTTTAAATCATGCTTGCAGAAACACATTCAAGTCAACCTTCACTCAGAAGACAACAGGCTACACATCCTACACTCTCCTAAATATATACTTTTTCAAAACTGCTCACAAAGAACACCTTTTGTAGGCTCATTATCTAAGAAGTATTGTGACATTATTCCTGTACTTTATACTGAGATATTAAATCAAAACCAACACAGGTATTCCTACAATTTTGAAATACTTGCCTTAACAAAATAAACAATCATGAGCTAGTTTTTTTATTTACTCAGACAACCAAGAGAAGTGTATTTAAAAAAACCAAACAGCAATAACTGTCTGCATGAAGTTTCATTTTCAGTGTTGAAGCATACTTGTTGAAACATTTCCTTCCTATATTGAAGGCAGAGGATAAAGCCTTAATATGTTCATATACAATTTTTCACAGGAAGCCACTGTCAAACGAGGTGCTAGGTATCTATGTAACCACTGGAACTACTATGTTTTTAATGCAATGCAAATGTTGACTTTCTTTTACAAATTAAACTATGTGACTGTAATTAAGTGAATTCAAGGAAACAAATCTTCAGTTAAATACACTGACATACTACACTTAGACTGCAATCAACTGCGTTGTCTTTCGAGGCTTCTTGCACTCTTCTCTTTAAGTCAAGTGTATGATTTAATTCTACAAGCACCGCAGTTAGATAGCTATGGTCTGAAAAACACTTCAGTGTCACATGTGTAAACACATCAAAGAACCAACTTCAGCACAAGCTGTTAATATTAAACTATCCACAGACAGAAATTATTATGTGCCCTGTTCCTCCGCTCAGACACCAATACCAGCAACAGTGGTTTGAATGCTCTGTCTGTAACCTGCCTTATTTTGTAAAGTAACAAGAGAAGATTACTGGGTTTCAGCAGTCATTGTGTGACTACTCTGACTTCCCAGAGTCAGGGATTTCCCAAAACAAAAGCCCTTTGTTGACAAATGATTTGCTAGTGCCGGCAGGCATAGCAGGGCTTACAGAGCACAAAGCTTTTTTCCTGCATCTTACAGACGGAAGTTCTGTCAAAAAAATTAGGTTTAGTTTGATCTTTTATTATGTGCTTCATAAGTTTAAGTATAATCATTCTAAGTAATAAATCATTTTCATGTAAGTCTCTTGCACTACTAGAATGCCCACATCATAAGCTACACTCAGCAGCTCAGTTGCACCTACTGTATAGAATTAATAAGAAAGAATAAAAAGGCACATACCATGGTACAAAGGTGTCATAGCCAAGTTACAATTCAAGACAAAACCCTTCAGGGAATCTTTGCACAATTCTGGTTCACCCTATGACGTATGAATATTGCCTTTTCCATGCCCCCCCTTCCCCCCGCAATGTCTGTGTAAATGCATCCCACAGAACGGCCTGGGTTGGAAGGGACCTTAAAGATCATCTAGCCCAATTGCCATCTGACACTGTCTCCATACCATCCTTACCGATCAGGGATAACCAGCAGATCTTTGGGCTTAACCACAGCCACTGGTTTGGAAAAAGTTTTGGCATTGGACAGATGAGGTCTAGACAAACCAGCTTGGTGAGGCTTGCCCAAAGACAGGAATTTTGGGGGCAGCAGGATGTTACCAATGCAGAAAAACAAGCTTAAAGGGAAAGCACAACTGAACATGTTTGGGCCAGGTAAGTGGAGATAAAAGGTTGCACTGATTGCCTCTATTCCTCAAAATACAGATTACACTTTGGGATCTTGTACCATTTCGCAAGACTCAGCATTAACATGAATGATGTTGCAGAGATGCTATAGGAAAGTAAAATGTGTGCTGCAGGGTTTGCCACTTTTTGTATTTTCAGTATGTGCAAACCCTTGTGTTAGCACTTAGAAAATACAAGAACTTAGCTCTGAGTGTACATTTGCTCAGACGTACCATACACTCCAAAAGAATTCCTACTGTCACAGACGCAGAGCATCTACAAGTCCTCAGTTTAAGCCATAGTGATTTACATGAAGGACCATAATCTAACAACTATTATTATTGTATGCCTTTCCTAAAAACAAAATAGGAGATTTAAGACTAAGCGGCAATGACCTGAGGACAAGAACAACCTGAACCTCTCTCCTCTTCCAAGCTGAAGAATCAAATACCCATAAAACCTCTCCAAGGGATCACAAGTTGCATTCAAAAACATCAGCAGACATGGCACATATGAAATTTCAGAACATACATCTTAAGCTGACCATTTTCCCTTCTACCTGTCTTCCTAGATATTTGGAAAACAGGTGCACAACCGATGCAATGTATAATGCTTTCCTAAATATACATCTTTTAACTTACAATAATTGGCTTGATCATCTTTTTAGATCACATCTAGCTGCAAATGAACTTCTGAAACAATCATATTGGGACGAATTAGGTCAGAAAAGCCCTAATGTAGTTTGAATTAGTCACAAGAAATTCCGCTCTACAGTATTTAGTGCATGGCAGCTAGTGCAGAGACCACTATTATTTTACGGCACAGCAGTGTGTAAGGTAAGCCATTCCAAATTTACTTTCTGTATCCTACAATGTTTTAATTCAGGGTTCAGTTGGACTTTGAATGTCATAGACATGCAATGCTTTAAGAAAAAAAGGGAACTACCTTTTAAACAATTTTTGTTGAGTTTTTACCTTTAAGACATGTAGTGTTTTAAATAATAATTGTACAAACATAAGAAAACTAAAAATAATACCTAAAAGATTGTGGAATTAACTTAAATTCCTATTTAAATATTTAACTCACAGTGTCAGATTTACTGAGTTCTTGATTCTCAGTTCTGTTCACTGCATGACTCTAGATTCACCTGGTGAATCTGGCACTAAATCAATGTAAACATTACTTCGGATTGGTTTAGTTCACAGCCTATATTTTACACTTTTATTATTTTTAAATAACATCTAGATTTTGGACCTCAAAAAATTTCCAGGAGCACTCCCCAAAATAGCACGGGGGTTTTTATTAAACAAACTGAGCACACTGAAAATATGTTCCTGTAAGAGAGGAATGCGGAATGTACATCACTGTAGCATGGAAGGATAAACTTGGGGGTGACAAGAACAGAACATAACTATGAATGGTATTAATTCACAGTTAACTTGAATGTCTGTCTTCAAGACGAAGTAGTAGTTTTGCCTCTGAGGATCTTCAATCTAATGAACTCTAGCCATTAGAAAAGGACACATACTAATTACAATTGGCTTAAGGCACCAAGCTGCTCTTCTCCAGCCCTTCCCTCAAGGGCTCCTTTTTTCCAGTCCAGTGAGCTGGGGAGGCATAGGAAGCTCTACAGGGACTGGACCTGGGAAAAGATGTGTCTTCTGTCTGAGTGTGGAAAAGGAAGGCTTCAAACAGTGGGAATTTTTGAGTCACTGGAAATGAGGACTCCTTATTTCAGTGGAGAAAAGAGCAGCTGTATTAAGAGCTGGGTACAAGGGAAGAAAGAGAAAATGGCCACCTACAACTCAAAAGAATTCCCTCCCAGGGACTCCACTGGCCTAGTTCTGCAAAATGACTCTCCTATATATAGCTAAAGTCTCAAACCAGTCTCTGCCAGATCTACAGAGGCAGGCAACACCTGGTGCTTTATATTCTGTCAGTGATACGTAAATAGTCTTCTTAACTAAAATTATTTAAATTTTTAATTATTTAGCAAAAAAATAATTCCTGATTCTTCATCAAAAAGCAAAGATAATGTCTAAGTAACTCTGTAATATTCCACATACCACTGCCCCGTAAGACACAGCATCCCTATTTTAAAAGCAAAGCTCAGCTAGGCTTTTCCTGAAAATCACGTCCAATGTGTCTATAAAATTACCTTAATGTATCAACATTCATTGCTTCTAGAAGAATGAATAAAACTTACCAACATAACGGAAATATATAAAAAAATAAATAGAAATAAAATTCTATTGTGTTATATAAATGTATTTTAAAGTAAAAACATAGATTACTAACAAGTTTTCTTTTTGCAAAAGAAACACAATTTTGTTTTTCCTCCAAGTACCTTTATTTTTTTCATTACTACTTTTAATTACTGTTAATTTAGGGTAATCCATCACCATCCAGACTGATGGATTCATCATTTTTCAGACAGCACATACTCAGAATAAAATTAGCTTAGATATTACAAAAATCCCGTTCTGTACATGCTTGTTTATACTGTTTTATGGATATTCTGTGGAGCTGTAATTCTGGGGCACACTACAATAATAATATATGTGTTTTAGGAAGAAATAAAGTTATTTCTTTCAAAGAGAGAGATGTTTGGCCATGACAACCTTCATTTCAGTGTAACAAAATATTCCTCAGATTAACTATGTAGCATTTCTAAACAGGAAAACATTTGCAAAGTCTGCTCTTCTCCAGCTGCATCTCAAATATATGCTGCAAGGGAAAGATGCCAACATTTCATAGTTTCAAAAACTTTTGAAACTTTAAACACAAAACAAACTTATTTGAAAAATCCATATTGAAAGCCAAAGAGGACCACCTTTGGCATGAAGTACCCATTAAAAAAAAAAAAAAAAATACTGTTTTCTCATTTAGACTTCGATACTCTTTTTATATATAGCTATAACTTCGTTGTACACTGTTCATGTTTATTTCCACAGAAATACAGCCTCCTTGACTGTTTTGGTTTTTTTTTTTTTAATCAATTATATTCTGGAAAAAAAAGCTACTACACTGCATTATGCTATTAGAAGTTTATTGCTGGTGAGCACTTAAAGGTCAGGTTTGTTCAGCTTAAAATAAAATGTTTATTTTCTACATTACTTCAGCAAATTCCCAGTGTTCTGCAAGTGAAGTTAGAATTTTCTTCCCATACGTTACTACCAGTAAAAAAGGGCTTTAGTCCAACCAATGACCTCTATCATGCCTAAGAAATGAAAAAGCAACTTCTGTATCAAAATATTTTAATATTAGCTAATTTTACTGTTTAGTATAATAATTATGACCTTCACTTTGGAATCTGGACTATGGAGTTTCGCACAGGGTATGGAGTTTCGCACAGGGTATGCTCTTTCTAAAGAAAAACAAATGCTCTTGAGTTCTGAAGATTATAATATACTAATCTGCTTAAATTCCTGCATTTCTTCACATTGACACTATAATGATAAAAGACGTTCCTGATAGTAAGATAGGGAGTAAATTCAGTACATACCTCATAGCCAGGGCTGACAGGAGACTGAGACAGGAAGTTGGAAAGAAGAAAAAACAGAACAAAGAAATAAGGGGGAGGAAAAGACAGAAAATAATGTTACTTTAGAAGCAAGCATGAATGCGAGATTATTTTATATTTTCATTCTATGTTACGGAATAGAATGCAAAAGAATTGCATTTGAGCTATGACAGGTTACAGTCCGGGTTACATAGCATCCTCCTAGTTCTACTTGTTTTTACCATTTCTGTTGATGAGTTCTACACTACTAAGAATCAAAAAAAGGATATTGACCAGATTTTATTCTTTGGAGGTAGATTTTTAAAGCTGTACTCAAATATAGTCCCCAGTCAATTTTCAGCTCAAATGAAATGCATTATTGGCTAATGAAAACATGTATACCCAAACTGAAACTGAGTCTGTGTGTGGTGGTTCCCTGCGAAAGGATAATTAAAGTACCCTTTGCAGGATTCCACATTATCCTGTCTCAAAGATTTTTTGAATGCCACAATTCCATAAGTTATGCCCTAACTTCTTCACTTCATAATTGGCATTTTTCCAGAAGCCAGACCTACAAGCTATATTTAACACTGTGAGCTAAAGTTGCCTTCTTTCCGGTTCACACAACATTGACAAAAAGGTTCTGACATCACAACTTAGTTAATAATTCCATCTATGAAAGATCTCCAGGAACTCCTCTCTCAACTGCTCTGACTCTACATAGTAAACAGGGGTTAAAATAACATTTATTTTAGTCCTATTTAAAGAACTGACAGATATCTGATTGAGTTCAGTGGTCCCAAATGGAGGTTATATTTTGTTACCAGGGATACAAGTGCCACATCAATACTAATAACGAATGATACAATTTTGTGAATGAGGATGATGTTTCTTAGTGTATTCACACAGACTGCAGAAAAATGAAACACATTCCAAAGTGCACGCTTTGACTGGTACCACAGTATGAACAGCCATAAAACTTATCTCACAAGTACTGCCGAAGAATGGAGTCCAAAGGACAGATGTGATACAGGAGAACTGACAAAGCTTATGCACACTTAAAAAAAAGGGGAAAAATTGAAACACATTCAATGCAAAAAAACCAAAACAAAACAAAGGACATATAGAAGCCATATGTGAGAGCACTTCCGAAAACCTAAGAAATGATACCATGATTTCCTGAAATAGAAGTGAAATCAGAAAGCTATTTCATTTCTCTAGGCTAATGCTTATCCCTGTACCTACTGTAAACACATTTTCTTTGTGCATGCACGTGTGTGTGCACGTGTGATGTGCTGAATCATCAGCATGGGTACAGTGATGATTACAAATTCTTAGAGAAGTACAGCCTGCAGTATATATGAAACTTACTGTATTTCTTCACTGGCAATTTTAATATTTTCAACAGTTTTAAAATATGTAGCTTTGCAAAACAGGTATTTCATATAAGAATGTATCAGCAAACAACACAGTCATATAATTAAAAATGTTTTCAAACTGAAATTTTTTGCTATCTTGTAACTGTACAGTGCAGTGAATATTTACAGACAGTATACCAGGATGCTCACTCATACAATTTTTTTTAACCAAAATTCCAGAAACAATTCAGAATTAGGGCTAGCCTTCCTCAAAATTTTCTGTCTTGGTCTGAATAAGTCAGCATCTCTGAAACAACCTACTGAGAATCATAAACAATCTGTAAAGATTTGTTGCTGCAGTTTTTGCAGAACTTAAGCACCTTACTCATTTATGCAGCTTTTCAATTAAAAATACAGATTCATAATGTTAACCTTAATTTCCAAGTAGCTTTAGGCTAATGATAATCAGTAGCATAAGTACATAATTATGGTTCGTAGATGGTACTGCATGTAACACCAGGTCTACATCATTTGCAAGTGTCCTTTTAGTATGTCAAGATTAATAAGTTTAATATTCTAATTGAGAGGAAAACATGGTAATTGTTGTGTGTACTTATAAATTCCTTCCTCTCTTTTAAACCTTAAGGTTTTCAAAACTTTCACTTAGGAGTGGGTTCATTTACACACAGTGTAAATTCTTAACTATTCAAGTATATTACGACCATGAGTGTTAGAAGGAACAAACACGCCAAAGATAAAAAATACGTATCATTCTAATTTACTCCAGTCATTACATTTTGTTCTCAGAAGAGTTGTTTTCATGATGGAAAACTACCATATTAATACATATGCAAGTATATCATATATTTACATGTGTATACTGTCCATCTAGATATACATCTACACATGTATAACATATATACGGACATATACATACATTTACCACAAAGACCTGTTTAAGGAAATGATGGAGATTTCTCCTACTTTCTTCTGAACACTTAGAAATATGCTAAATACGCAGGCTCCAACTAATTAACTATAGCCTTGACTGTGACAGATACTCAGTTTGATACCCTGGTGTTTGGGTCACAGTGTTCTCCTGAGGCAAATCTTTCCTATATCATAAACCAATGGATATAATGGTTTGATACAGAAGAAATTCAATTTCCAGTTCCAGAGAAAACATCCTCCAAGATGCAACTACTCGCATTAGCACGCGTGGCAGTTTTAGGCCTTCAAAATAACCTAATTCTTCATATAGGGAGGAGACTCCTAGGAGTATCAGAAGTGACATACCTTAAACCCACATACCTTAAGCTGGTGACCTCCCTTTTATGTCAAGATGTCTTTTCTCACAGCAACGCTTTATAATTTACATACCACCCTCCTCTGTGGTCTATAACAAGCAAAACCAGATCCTACAGCACTGAATGTTATTGTTTGTTATCAGCAACACCCATGGCCTCTATAGCTAGGGAATCCCATACCAGAAGGGCTTCATCCGGCATGCTGGGCGAGGGTTCTGCAGAAACTGTCCGAACGGTGCTGAGACCTGTTAGGGACACGTTTGATAGGCGCCTTTTCCGTACACCACTGCAGTTGTTAGGGATTTTAAATGCACACCTCTTATGGTAATTTAGACCACATCCTGAAAAGAGAAATTTAAAACCACCTGATTATGGTTCATTACTGGAAAAAGCAAAGATTTCCCCCCCACCCCCCAATAACCAACAAGAATTCAAAACCACTACCCTTATTTTTGATTAAGCTTTTTTCCTCTACTCTGCTGGTTTAGCTCCTATATTCCACAAATTTTCAGAGAGATAATGTTAGAAGCTCCAAACAGGTATATCTATAACCAGTGTTTTTTCTTTGATTTTTCAAAAATCTATGGTCTGAAAGTGCAGGAAATTTCTATGATCAGCATTTGGGAGGTAAGGAAGTCTTTCTCTGCAAATGGTACATTCCACTGGATACAGTCTGCCAGGAGTCAAATAGCTGTGGCAAAATGAGAAAAGATAGCCATTACAACCCTATATTGCCTGACAGGAATTTCAGTTAAATGATCTCACTCAATGTGATACAGAACGAGATACTGGCTCAGGCTCATAAGGGAAGTGTAAGACACAGAAAACCTTTTCTTAAAAATACCCAGAGACCAATTTTTTTGCACTTCAGGTTACAGACCCACACCTAGGAGGCTTCAGAGCAGTCAAAAGGATTCGTTCTTTAATCAGTTAATTATTTTGATAATTCTTACTGTCCCTACCTAGTATAATTTTTTTCCAATGCCTAACCAATCTAAAAGTAGCATCAGAGACAACATGCACAAGTGGAATGGACAGGTCTCTTCCCGAGACTGAAAAATCACATCTCACTGCAACTTACCTTCACATTTGAGTCCCTGACGCACCAGCCCCCACAACATTTCTCCACAGTGGTCACAAAAGGCTGGCGCTCGATACGAATGAACAAAAAGAGCGTGGGGCCGGATCTGAAAGTCTTCAAATGTAGCAGAAGCTGTAACAACAAGACCATTCCAAAAATTAATAAAATTAGTAATGTGACTAATATGCTTCATTTATGTGGTACTTCATCACAGAACAAAGCAAAACTCCTTTTGGTCACTATGATGATAAACTATGGATTTTGTATTGGTTGCCATACTATATTTTGAAGATAAAAAAGTTTGATGATATACCTTCATACTACAGTGACCACTCGAAGAAGAATAAAGCTGCTTTTACAAACTTGCAGCAATAACTTCTCTGAGAATATTTTTCCAATAAAACACAGGAGGACAACAGCATTTCAAACATTTATCAGAAATTGCCAGAGTTAATCAAATGTTGGAAGTTTTTTGAAATACTTTTACAGACTTGACTTGCTACACCTGAAGGTATATATACATAAGATAAACTGAACACATCCAGTAAAGAAACATTTATTTTTTTTTAGACAAGCAAAGGAAAACATATTAAAAATGGGCCATTTCAGCTGACCATTTGGTATAGCTGATTCAGCTGCCTATGTTGGTAGTGACAAACTGATCGCAGAAGTTGAAAACACACATTAAGAGTTTAAAAACAAAACATGTAATTATACACCCCATCATCAATAAAGACAAAAACCTTGCAGAGCAGACGGGAAGACTGCTGTATGTTTCCTGAAGTACCAACCCTTTCAAAGTGATGTGAGCCTGCAACTACTGTAACAGTTGCGAAAGTTAGAGGGGCTAGCGAAAGGCACTAGTGCAAACTATAAAAACAAACACTGACTGTTTTAAGAAATATTTAGTATACAGAAGCAGCCAGTACCACAATACTTTTAAAAATACACTTTAATGAAATCTTTTTTTTCTTGTTAAATATGTATCATATAGTCTAATGAAAAATAATACCTGTCAAGTGTTGTTAAATATTAAGCACATACGCAAACATTTTACCTCATTCAGACTGCCATTTAAACAGGTGATTTAAGTGTGTGCTTACTCTTCACAGATGCAAGTATGAATGAACAAGGTACGTAGCCACTTAATATAGAAATGCTTTGCCTCTCAACAAGAAATACATTCCTGATTTGCAACTGAGAGAAAAAAAAACATTTTTTTTAATGGTTCAGTTCAAATGAATTCCTAAAAGATCCAAATACCCTTAGCCCCTGGCTTGTTCCTTGTGTATAAATGAAAAGAGGACCAAAACTCTGAATAACAATCAAGGAAAGGTTTTTAGCTAATTAAGAGTTCCAATAAAGACCTATGACGTGGACTTAGTTTCTTCTGTGCACAAAACTGCTACACTTAGGAAAAACTTTTCCAAAAATGTCCACAGAAAAAGATATTTCTATTTTCAACCAGTCTAGGATCTTTTAACAGAAGTATTTGGAATGCGATCACAAAAGTAGACTCCAATCACTACAATGGTATCAAACCTTCTTTCTTTTAATTTTTATTAAAACAATCAAAATCACCTAACAGTTTAATTCAGGATTTCATTTTCTTTTCCCAGAATTATTCTGTTCCTAGCTTTCATAATAAGCCATATTAAAAAGCTTACTTAATTCATAAAATTAGGACTTCATAAAAACAGTCTGACATGTTAGAACATCCTGAATCTGAAATAAAATACTTTTATATTTAACAATGTTAGGCCAAGCATTTTTTTCATCTTCAAGGGCTTCCAAACACATAAGGATACTTCTTCAAGTATGTTATTTTTCTTTTTTTTTTCCAGACTACAGTGGTCATTTTCACTGTTAAGGCAATGCTTACTCTGTAATGGCAGTGCTCTCCTTGGTATACTAGAAAACACAACTCATCAGAACACATTTTAGATGCTGAACAGAATTCTTGTGATTTTACTTTGTCTAGGACTTAAAGTCAACCATATATTCTGTACATATAGCCAGATGTTTTTCTGCAATTCCAGCCGAATCAAAGAATATATTGGAAGGATCAAGCACTCAAACTTTAAAATATATTTGGATGTTACTTAAAATATAAAACCCACATTTATTCTCCACTTGCACAAACACAACAAAACACAGGCACATTAACTTCCCTATTTAAATTCATACTGAAGATATATCAAAGGAACTAGGATAACCCTCCCCGCCCCCGCAGTAGATCACTGATTTGTAGAGTTCGAGAAGAATTCAGGTTAGAAGGTTTATAGCTTTATGAAAATCTTGCTATTAACATCTCCACTTCTTCACGTAACAAAATGATCATGGAAAAGCTATGTATCTTGGAGCTTTCTCAAGGATAAGCACCAAGACTGGAACACCATGCCCCATCAGCTTCCAACTGAACTGCAATGTACACTTCTTTGCTATTGTGTCTCTAGTTTAAATTTGCACGTAACAAATATAAACCCCAAAAGCTTTCTAAAACAAGATACTCAGTGAGCATGTATTTTTCTCCAAGGGAGAAGACCAGGAAGATGCTACTATAATACCCTCAGACATAATAGCCGTGAATTTTGATAACATATATGTGAATTTTAAAGATGCAAACTTTTTGCTTATTAAAAATAAGACTTTTCTGAGGTTGTTTCTGAACGCATACAAGTAATAACCAAAGCACTATTAAAACAAGAGTGATGTGTAAAGTAAAAATAGTGTAAGTCTTAATCTAGCAAAGGACTTAAGTATGTATGTAAGTTTATGCCTATTTCCTTGTATACTTGCTTAAAGTTATGCATGTATTTAAATTCTGAGTAAATGATACTTGCTAAATTGGAAGACTGGAGAGGTGTTTTACATGGATTTCTTGGGTGGTTTTTCAAATAGTAGGAACAGTGTAGTAAAAACACAATTAAGCTTAGAAGAAGCAGTAACTTCAATTTAGCTTAATAATTTAGATAATAGATTAAAAATATTTTAATATATCTTTATATTAAAACACTAGTTTTTGTGAGAAGTAAATATCAATATCTCTGTAGAAGCAAATCCAAAATTAAAACCTCCCACAAGCAGTTTTGCCTCAGGGATTCGATCGTTTGGCTCTCTTCCTGTGTCCTGAATTCAGTTCCATCTGAAGCTGTTAAGTGGATGGAAACTATTTTGTTGTGAATGTCATTCTCCCAACTCCATTTCTGTCATACTGGTCTCTTCCCGCCCCCCACCATTCCTTCACAAATGGTGCAGTAATAATTGATATCCTTCCATTAAAGCTGTAACTGAACCTTCCGGTCTCCCTGCAAATTAATGGGTTATCATAGCTCGTGCTCTTGTAATAAAAAAATGTTTCTACTCCCAAGGCAAAAAAAGTAATTTAGAAGTGACTTTATTATATCTTTTCTTTAGTTCACATTACAAATAAGTACCACACTTAGCAGTAATGATGTTAACGCAATTTTATAGGGATGCAGAAATCAAATGTAAAGAAACGTCCCAAAGTACTGAACTTGAAGTTGTTGCACCAGTTATTATAAACACACATGCAGTATTACACTTTTAGTTTTTTCATTTAAATGTCCTTCAATTTACATGCCCTTAAAACTCCTTGTACAGTACAAGTTGCAAAACAGAGATGAACAGTTTTCAAAGAAATTGCCTTTCATTGGAAGCTTAAATTTTACCTAAGTGTTTAATCGATTACTGAATTAACATTAGGATCTTTTTCCTTGACAGAAAAGTAAATTGCCTGTGTTGAATTACGGCTGAATTTAAACAGCTCTGCAGCAGGTTAGGCTGTCATTTTCATGGTGAACTCACACTCCTGTATCTGCCTTATCTTCTACAGCACTAAGTATATATTGGAGTTAAAACTCATCAGCAGGGATGATTTGACTGGCAAAACTATTCACCTACCATAAACTGCAAGAACACCTGAACTGTATTTCTGTGATGATAAGGGAGCAGGAGCTAGTAATGAAGGGTCAACCTGAACTGAAGGGTCCTGAAAGTTATGCTTAGAAGCTCCAGAAACCAAAGACAAAGCACAGAAAGGTGGGAAAGCATTTTAGGGAACAGTGAAGAATTGTTAGATCCTACCTTTGTACCAAGTTTTGGGGCTGGAATACAAGGGAGTGTAGACCAGCATCCCAGCAAATCACTACTAGAGGACTTACTCCATAGCTTAAAGATACTCTTAGGCACCACCTGTAGAGAAGGTCAGCAAGAAACTGAACTTAACAACAAACTACTAGATGAGCAACACCAATCTGTTGGTTGAAAAGGTAACTGAGGCAAGTTCTACAATGCTTCCAGCATTATCAAAAAAAGATACCAAAGGTGAAGGTAAGCAGTGATCAATACAATTCTTATTCTACATTTCAGCCCTCCTGGCTGAGTAACTGGAACTTATCATATCATTTTATATAATGATGTATTAAGAAAGCCATATCCATTTATACTGACATGCTAAATATTCAAAAATAAAAGGCAGGGAGGAAAATGCATTTTATTTTAAGAAAGCTTTAAATTTGGCAAGCCCTGCAGAATACAGCAGTAAGAAGAATACAAAACATCATTCTTTCTCCTTCTTTTGAAACAGTTTTAGCAATGTTCCACTCTGTTGAAAGGCATGGAAGTGGTTTGGGTTTTAATTTTTAAGGTAAAAATAGTGTTTTTCTAGGCTTCGGATTTATGTGTTTTCATCAGGCTCTGCAGAGAGCATTCTGTTTTCTTGTCTCATGAAATGATGTTATTTCAGAGCGCTATTCACTGAAACTAGCGTGTCATTAGAACTTGATCTGGAAGAACTATCTTAACCAGCAAGTTACACAAATCTCATCTGTGTAAACATGGATAATTCATATTTCTTGTTCTGCCACCTGTACGGCATAGGTGACCTTCTATGGCTAAAGCTAGCACAGCTTGCATTTTCAGAGTATGCAATTCCAGAAACAGACATATATGAATTAGGTGCTTCTTTTAAACTTCTTCCATCACCATGTAATTCGTTACTTTTTAAAGTTACGTGTCTAGAAAGGTTTTCACATAGCCACTAACAACCAAAGTTTTAACTTTCAGAATACTCCTGTGCTATTGACTGAAAAAATAAAAGCCCTGCTGATGAAGAGAAAGATATGTATGTTTTTTTCAAATTGGGACCTTTCTTATTAACAGAAATGCTTCTGTAATGTCAGGCTATCCTTTTGCTTTGACAGAGCACTGATGCCGTGAAGGTAACTTTCGGCTGTACGTAAAATTGTGCAATAAAAAAGGAAGGGGTTTCAAATATGCCTACAACCATATCCTGAAAAACTTACTACTCTGCAGAAAAGTTTGCAATATTATGTTCTTAATATGATACTGTTACACTGTTAACTTGCAGGCTAACTTGTCATCATCTATTTAAGCATTCCTAGTATCACCAAAACACAGACATTGAAACTACAACAGTTTTGACAAGACTATTTCATCAAGTCTGTTAATGACTTGGCTGTTAATGGCTAGTACTCCTTGTTCTGGGCTCAGGAGCAGATCTATCATTCAGCACAGCTGGAAATGAGAACAAGAAGCCATTGCAACTCACAGACGCAAGGTCTTGCTTTCAGAAAGAGGCAAATGATTTACTGATCGTTTTGAGTTCCAAGTCCAAAAGGGCTTCAAACTATTAGCAGAGGTGAGATCCTGCTATTAGGAGCAACAGAGCTTCACATAATGGGAGCTGTCATCTAGCACCCATGCCTCTCACAGCATAAGAAACCATCAACCACATGATTAGCAGTATCTTGCAGCTATGAAAAGCAGACATTCTCCTGCTACCCTCTCTCATTTGGAATGCCTTTAAGAGTAATGTATCCCATTGGCTTCCCGCAGACACTCATAACCAAGTCCTTTCCTACAAGAACTGCTGGCTTTCACCGCTTAAAAGATAAGTGTAACATACCATTATACTCTATTCCACTTCAAACACTGGTTAAACCACAACAACTAATGACTGTATATACAATTTCACTGGGCTAAGAGAAAGGAAGGCATTTTATTCTTTTCGCTATTCCATCCTGGCAATCAAAGACAGTCTTGAGTTTTCAGAGTCCCATCAAAGTTAGCAGAGCTAGGACAGTTCATACAAGCCAAAGATTTGATCTCTGATCCCCATCTTGAAATCTGATTTAAAAATGAAACAAAAGATTATCAGGACCCTAATACATAACACAAATTACAAATTCCTAAAATCTAGACATGTACAGATTTATAATCACCTGTTTCCTTATTTGTTCTGCTCTGAAATAAGGAAACATATATGGAAAATTTGGATCTAATAAGCTTTCTGAATACGTATGTGAGTACTTCAGCACTCTAAATTTTACATGCAGGAAAATCTTTCTAATCCAGTAAGTTTCATTTTGTTTTCCTTACTTATTATTGCTTTATCCCAATGTTTTATGTGAAAAATAGCTTAAATTATGAATGCTAACAGTTGGCAGGTAATTCAGAATAGAATTTTGAACTTTCAAAGCAGAAGCCTGCTACTCGCTAACTGAACTGGTACAGGCTAGTTATGATTTTTTGTAATACCCAGACTAAGCAAAAGTGGCATGCCCTCAATCCTCCAGTGACAGAGAGACAGGAAACTGAACCACCAGCTCCAAGGCTGATCACACATTATGCTTCTGCACATGGACTATTTAGACTGGAAACACCGTGAGCTTGGGGGTCTAGAAAGATGAGAGGTGGAAAAGAAATGTCCCCAAAAAGAAGCAGTCCTCTCAGAAAGAAGGGGGGCTGGGAAGACGAAGGTGAACTTCCTGCTTAGAGCTAACATGCTGGAAGTGAGGGAAGATGCCAGAGATCAGGGCTCAGGAGGCCAGAGGACATCCATGCATTTTGGTCGATGATGCCCCAGACTGGTAGCTGCAAGCAGTGGCACAGAAGGAACGAACGCAACTTTTGCCAAGCCCTCCCTGGCCAGCAGCTACATCCTTACTGGGAGGGGCAGTGGGGAGCTAGTGAATGTAAGGCTGGGAAGGGAGCAAATGAGCCAGCGTAGGAGGCTTTCAAGAAAGGTAAAAGCTCTGGCCTCCTTGGTTCTTAAATTAACCCCAGTATCCAGATTCACTATGGGCTGTTGTTTACATTGTCTCACCTGTGACATGAGATTTAAGCAATAAACTGTAGGAGATAATAAACAATTTGCAATCATTTGTCCAGTCCTAGCTCAGACTTTTATGGAGCGTTTTAATAAAAGATTAACATTTATGAGTCAACATGCTTGATTCATCTGTACATTCTTAATTTTTAAAGTTCAATTTTAATGTACTTCTATTCATTTGGGAATGATTCCACAGTTTCAGACCTATTAAATATACAGCACAGTAGGTTTTATGTTCATTTCAAATCCCAGCACAGAATTTTTTCTTTATGAATTTATCCATTTTTCACCCAAGTGGAAAAAACAGCGATACATTAGTTCCCAGATTCAGGCCCTGTTAATCATAAAATTACACTGCAGAGGTATTAATTTAGCATAGGAAAACAAAATTAAACACTCTGCAAGTTTACTGGAGCTACTGATGCAGTCTTCAAAATTAACTCTGTCTACTGGCAATAAGCAGCAGCTCCAAATTAAACATAAGGCCTCTTGATCCTTTTCTGTGGTCACCCTGATCTAAACTAATATCATAAAGTAAACACTACAAGTCTTTTACATCTTTATTTCCTCTGCCTTTGTTTTGCAAGTTCTTCACAGTTCTTCTCCAAGGCTTCTGAAAAAATCAAGTGACAGATTAGATGGTCACTGTTGGAATTACACATCTCAAAAAGAAGAGATGCTCAAAAAGAACTAGTAGCACTTGTAAAACTTACTTAATTCCTTCAAATTTCTTTTATAAATAGTTAAGAAAATGGTTTGTTATATGGTAAATAAATGCTAATGGCTAAAAGTATAATAGAATTAAAAATACAGTCTTATGCTGAACTAAGGAACTTCTGTGTACATTAAACTATTTTTAACACTTTAATGTGAACGATCTGCAAAAGCTTAGATATCTCTTAACATTACCCTAAGAATTCATAAATACATATCATTATATACAGAATATACACAGGTGGGGGATTTTTTGCATGGTGTCATTAGATGTCCATCGGCCCTGATGGAATGCACCCAGAAGTGCTGAGGGATCTGGCTGATGTCATTGGGAGGCCACTCTCAACAATCTTTGAACTATCGTGGTCATTGGGAGAAGTGCCTAAAGACTGGAGGAAAGCAAGTGTCACTTGTACCTTCAAGAAGGGCAAGAAGAAGGACCCAGGGAACTACAGGCCACTCAGCCTCACCTTGAGCCCTGGGAAGGTGATGAAACAACTGATCCTGGAAATACACAACTATTTCTGGCACATGCTTTAGTGTCTGCCTGCCTAATAATGCTTTCTTCCAGTCTCAGATCTTTAATATGGGACCACCAGCGACAAGGAACAGAAGTGTTGACTGTATATAACCATTGTGTTTTCTCATCTCCACTTTAATCTTTCTAGCAGAAGACTAGAAAAGGGAGAAGGGAACCTAACAATGCTAAGTAAATGGACAATTTGCACGTGAAATGCCCAAGATGACATAACCTGGAAGAAATAAATGAATTATTGCTCTGACCTGTGGTTAATTTTTTTAAATGGATGACAACAATTCAAGAATGACTCATCATGGAAACATCTCCAGTGCCTGGCCAGGTAGATCTGAAGGTCGAAAAGATAAGCAAAATGTTTAGAGAGTATATTGTTGCTCCACTGAAGATACAAAAGTGTTCTACTGACTTAATAGGGTTACTCAGGATTTCACCCATGCACATAAATAAATGGGATTGGAATTAACATTGAGAAATGGCAATATTAATATTCCTCACTTGACATCTGTGTTCAGTTCCTGTCAGACCGACCCAAAAAGAAGTAGGTAGAAGAACTGACAGATGTCACTGGAGGCATGGAAGAGACTTCCATATAAGGAGAGAGTGAAAGACTGGAATTGTTTCATTTGGAGAGGAAATGAGTAAGAGTTTACTGGATTCAAGAAGAGGAGGAAGCCAAAAAAAAAAAAAACAACCACCAAACCAGGAAACAAACATAATCCCTGTAGTATAACCTTCTGCAGCAACAAACTAGAGCGATAGGAATCTTCATGCCCTAAGAAGCAGGCAAGCTCTCCAAACTTTTTGGCAACAAGTTACACCTTAACTAGGTTAACAGAAACATTTTGGGGCCTCTTTAAGAGCCAGAGTGAGCCAGATTTCAGTTGGAATGACAATGTCTCCAGGCTTGAGTCACTACTACCCAGATACTAAAACCAGCAGACTGCAACCTGTGGTAGTTCCTGAGTCTCTTCCTCCTTAGTTTCCGTTTCAAATTGTTATATTCCCCAAGGGAAGGAGGTTTGCTTGTTTGTGCTCAGACCTGCTTTAGCTACAAACCTCAAGCACTTCCTAAAAGGAGATGTGTGTCTTACCACAAAGGGTTGCAAACATCGTGTACTGGAAATAACCGTGAGACTGTGTATTGCTATTTGCTCTTTCAAAACACCAAAGCCAGCAGTCAGCCAATGAAAGTAAATTCAGTGAGTTTAATAGTGATATTGAAAGATACTTTTTTTTTCTTTTTTTGTTGTTACGTAAGCCATATTTAATTTGAAACCTACTGGAGCAATGAGTTATTGAGACCATGAATTCAGAGAGAGTGAAAAAGCAGAGAGATTCTCCAAACAGTAGATTATTTTTTTTTCCTGACATACATCCGAGCAGTGCAGAATACACTGTTGACAGGTTAACAACAAAACTTGTCTGATGGGCAAGTTATTCCAAGTGGGTTACCGTTTATTTTTCATTATGCTTTTCTCTGAATCATTTACAGCTGCTCTCCATTCAAGACTCACTACTATCAATTAACAAATACACTGATACAAATGTTTGGTCAAGCATGTATTAGTCAAAGAAAGTGTCAAACAAATGTATCAAATAAAAGCTGTATGACAGAGTCTTCTGCTTAGCCTAGGCAAGGCTTGTTCCCCATAACATGTAGCTAGCAAAAATGAAGTGGCAGAGGTAGTTATTTGATGGAAGGGAATGGAGTCTGGTGAGGAAAAGAGAAATCTTTGAGTTTGGGCAGTTTTATGATTAGAATCTGCATTAGTAGCAGCAACAAATGAAAGAATATGAAGAACCGAGGAAAGGAGAAAGAAAATTTAGTTGAAGTTTTCTTACTCACATACTCCAAAAAGACAATTTAATTTTTTAGAGGTGAACAATTTTTTTTCTAATACACAGCTTCAAGTGAACCTATAGCAGTGGTCTCCAAAGTGGGGTGCACACACCCCTGGGTGTGCACAAGACAATCTGTTAGGGTGCAGGAAGAAAGTATTAGAACCTCAACAACACATATAAGTTATAACTAACTATATCTATATATATATTAGGGGTGTATGCTAAAAAAATTTTAGTGAATAAAATACAAAAAAATCTGAAGACTGCTGAT
The DNA here is from genome assembly GCA_034782735.1 of Sagittarius serpentarius. Classification (NCBI taxonomy): domain Eukaryota; kingdom Metazoa; phylum Chordata; class Aves; order Accipitriformes; family Sagittariidae; genus Sagittarius; species Sagittarius serpentarius. The sequence goes on along the minus strand of JAVKLA010000031.1, from coordinate 8,233,005 downwards.
CTGTAGGACTTTCCCACTCTACCTTCAGGAAAAGCTCAAGTGCTATTAAAGACACATCCTGTGAAGCAATTTATAGCCACATCCAAGTTTCACACACCACAGAGTAAGGAAAGACTAAACAGATTAAATAAATTTGTAAAACAGTAAACAGTTGATTCATCCTTTGATGGAAATATGTTTTGTATTAACATGCACTTTTGTTTTCTCCATCAATGCCTTTTTAATTATAAGCTTTTCATATTGATTCAGAACGCTAATCAGATGATGCCATCGCATTAACAGTCCAAATGAGCGCAGAAATATCCATTAAAATACAGGACAATGTACCACAGACTCCAAGTTTCATTCATCACCTCAAGTCTTTTGAGAAAGGATTAGCTAAACTGGGGGCTGCTGAAGTATAATACTTGACTAATCTATTGAGCTACTAAGTGGATTTTGTTAGACTCAGTCAAAATGATAATATCTAAAACTTTTTAAAGAAAGGTAAATGTGATGTGTATCGTATTAAGAAAACTGAGTAAAAATGAGTAAGAAAGGGAAAAAAAATTGCCTCACCCAAATAAGAATAAGATATTTTATGGAAAATAAGGCTTTTTTAAGTTCAGAGGTTTTAACATATATACCTACTATATAACATAAAACGAACACCAAGAATTAATGAGATCTGCTTTAGAAGCTGATGGGCATTTTTTAATGCATTAACTGCAATGACTGTAACTGTAATGAATTATAATCAACTTCAATCCCGCCTTTCTTGGAAAGCTGGCTATACAACTTACTGATGCATAATAATTAAAAATAACGTAATTGCTAATTCTGCCTTAATCATAACACAGGAAATTTGCAGGAATTGAGGTTACTCCTGCTAAACTGATGTAACTTGAAAAAAGTTTCTTCAGTGAAATCTTGTGGTAAGAATACAAAAGCATAAGAATGACTGGATCAGACCAAAATCTACTAAGCCTGGAATCCTGACTTTTAAAGAGGAGTTCCCAAAGCAGCATCAGTATCTGGTGGTATTTCCCCAGACCACCACCTCAGATGCCCGTGCTTTGCAGCAAAAGCATTCTCTGAAGCAGAGAGGTCACAAATGACACAAGGGCAGTGACATTACAAGGGTTTACTTTTCTTGACTGGTACTGAGCACTAAGATGACACTTTCATATTGTAAATTGAACTTCTCAGTTTTTTGTAGCATGAGCTAACTCCAAGCCAGGTGTTATGCGGATAATAAAGAAATTCCTCTGACACTTTATATTGATCTAAACTGAATTTCATCTGAGGTGACACTGACACTTTACTAGTCATGCTTTCCAGATCATGTATGCATGTATTTAACAGCACAGACCTAAGAACCTCTGCTAGTGACCTGCTTCCACTGTGAAAACAGCAGGTATTTCTACCTTTTGTTTCCTAAGTCATAAGTAGTTATTTATCTGTTTGAGCAGCTACCTTCTTCTTTCATGAAAGCATAGTTTCTTTATGAGCCCTGGGAAAAGAATGTGTTTGTATGACGTCTGGAAAACCAAGTATGCTATCTCAACTGAACAGAAAACTTGATATTTTCATTAAACACCACACAAATAAATTGAAAATTTATTATCTCTGAAAACTGGACAATTAAAGATGTATAGTGTAGGATGTCTGATCTATTAGCTTGCAGTGGAACAGTGTCCTCTCATGAAAAGGTCTTGTCCTCACAGAACGATTTGCATAGCTTCTCTCAAGGAGAATTCATCTTCCCTACCAGCAGTATTTTTTTTCAACATTTAGTTTAATTTTTTTATAAATACAAAGTGACACTTTTTTATGATTACCAACAAAACAAGCTTTAAAAATGACACCTAAAACCTTGACATGAGTGAGAAATTATTAGGAGTTCACAAAGCTAACTTAAAAATGTAAATGTAATTTTGTTCCTATGAAGTTTTTGCTTTCTTGCAATCCTGTTTTTGCTTTCTTGCAAAAACACTGTTTGCTTTCTTGCAATCCACGTTCACAAAATCTTGCAATTGTTTAAGATTTTCTGCTGCTGAAAGAATCATTAAATACTAAAAACATATAGAAAGACCCAGGGAAGAATAACTAGCATGGCCTATATTTCTATAAGAGCACTAGAAGCAATGTTGGCAGACACGTTAACTGCTTCCCTACTAATATTTGCCTGTTACTTATCATTTTAGTGTGTACTGTCAATGATGAAGCCAGAGAATATAAGGAAGCAATATTGATAGGATATCTATTTTTTTCATCCTATTTTTACCTACTCCCTCCTGCAGCAGAAAGAAAAGAATGGTAAGGCAAGATGGGAGGGGGAGTTCAGAAAGGTTCTGCTGATGCAGAAAAAAAATATGAATCTTAACGTCTGTATCCAGAAGGTAACAATTATAACACTTATGAGCTGAAGAAAAGACAATGAGGAAAAACATAAACAAAGAAGTAAAGAATCTTTTAGTCCTAAGAACTCCAAACACAAAGTCAACTATCTGAAATTCATGATCCAAGAATGATGCAGGCTAATGAACACTGAAGGATACAAAAATCAATCCACTCTAATCTAACCAGTAATGAGCCTCACCTCTACAGAAATAAGAAAAAAAGATGACAGCTAGAAACGATTAAAAGGACACAGAGAAAGAATAATTGTAAAAGGTATCATCTTAGACAGGACAGAGAAAAGTTGATTGTATTTCTCAAAAGACACCAGAAAAAGAACGCATTAAGATAGCCATTAAGACACCAAGTGAAGGATGCTTTCAATCACAACGAAGCAAAATTGCAAACTGTGACCAACTGTATAAGTACTGTAAAATGGTGTTCAAAGATATAACATCATAATGTTTATCTCAAGGAGCTGGCAGTCGAACTAACATTACAATCCAGTTATATGTTGATATATAGCATTTACTATAATTGTATAGTTATCCACAGCTTTTATTCAGTTCAATGTATTTGATCATATACAAGACAGTATAAACTGTACTGAATCCAAATAAAATGTCCACATCTAATGATCAGGTGGTGTACCGTCTATGTGATATTAAAACAGAAACAGCTTCTTAACAAAAGCAGTGGATCAATTTCTGCCCTCATCAGCTCAGCAAGGGAACATAGAATAGCTGCTATTTGACTTTCTTGCATCAGGAATCCTGCCAAGTTGAGTACAACTGCTCACAGCAAGCAAATGAAGTACATTCCTCTGATTCGCACAAGATGCTAACGTTTCATCGTCTGCCTTCCAGAAGCAGGCAAAAATCTCTTCTATCCCAAAGTAATTTTGCCCCAGTGAAAATAGATATAATTTTTATAAGCAAATTCATATTAAAACTGTAAATATAAAATTGTTTTTTGCTCTATATAACATGAAAAGACTTGGCAAATTTACACAGCAGTTTTTAATAAACTTTCAAGAACAAAGTATAGCATAGGACAAACTATGCTGGAAAGAACATTAAGGCTGAAGGCATCTAAAGTAATTGTTTCCTTCAAGTCCTTGAAAAACAGAACTCAAAAAAAGTATGGAAGTACAGAGCCACAGCAACTCTTGTTTGTCAGCTTGTTCTATAGACTCTGTGCTTCCATTTAAGGGAAAAACGGCAAATATAGTTCATCCAAAAAAGGTCACAAATACACAGATGAAGTGGTGGTGGTTGCATGTACAGACAGCTTGAAATAACTTCAACACATCCTTCATTTTAGAAAGAGGTTAACTCATCTACAATCCAGACCTCATGTAATAACTTAATGTAAAAACTTCCCAACTATTTAACTTCTCCAGAAAGAAAGGGTATGAAGGACTGTACCTCTCAATCATTAATATCTCTTTATTGGTGTTAATTAATAGCAGCTGAAATAAATAATTTTTAAAGCCTAGTCAAAAGAATACCAAACAGCTTCAAAAACTAGGAGTTAAGCTTAAGGAAGTGAGTTTATCACAGCCAGCATATTCCATTCTGTTCAAATCTATTGTGAATTTTACATTATGTTATTTTGGTGATTCATATTTGCATCCTTTATTTCATAAGTGGAATATGAAAGTTACCTTTTCATAGGTCCAGTTGAAGCTTGTAGCGAATACTATTTAATCATAAACACTTTCCAAGTTAAGCTCACCTTACATACATTTACTTGCTTTTCTTAAGCAAAACAGCAAGACTGCATTTTAGAGACCTACAAAGACGCAACTTTTGGTTTCTCTTCCTTTGAGTGCTTATGAATGACTACTCATTTACAGCCATCTTTGATTATAACTTTGACTGCAACTTCCATACCTTGCTTCCTGGTTTGGGCTGCCTACTGATTTTTGAGAGCGTTCAAATCAAATGGAACCCTTCCTACAAATATAACTTGATAAAAATCCTTTCTCCAAAAATTCAGATCCTTTTTCAGTCTGAAATGCAATTTAACTAAGTAAACATCGGATTCAATGAACACATCAGTGGAGACTTCCACAGCACTAGTAAAAGACTTTCCTCTTTTGTGCATCAGGAGATCAGACGAACTTTTTTAATATTTTGAAGAAGAAATGAAATAGAAAATGCACAGCTAAGAAAACAGCAACATGGCAAGCAATACATTACTGACAGAATAGTATAAGCGATACGGTTCAATTAATGCCCTGGAGCGCAGCCTAACAAACCAACTGGATTCAACAAACAAATTTGTGATTTTAGTACGTTTCTGAAGTATCCCCATATCTCCTATACAAACACTATCAGAATTCCATGTAGTTAACTGCAACAAAGTGTTAAAATAGATAATATTTAAAAAAATAAAAGGAAGAAAACAATATAAGAGGTAAAAATAAAACTGTATGAGGGCTACTAATGTTCATAACGAAAGTTCCCTTTTCCTCTTTTAACGTGCAGCTGTCTGAATCTGTAACTCAACATACCCTTTTGCTTCCACTCTCATAATAATGCCCGACCGTTCACTTCCAAAATGCCAGAATCTATATTGGCACTGAACGATGATTCAGCTGGCTGACTGCAATAGCCTGTGCTTATCTCCTCTGGACCGGTCAGGAGACAGACACACAACATTTATTCACCAAGTTACGCGATTCTTGCACTCCATTAAAATCCTACTACATAATACACCAATGCAAAATGTGAGTAATAATGTGCATTATGACTAAGAAAGCAGAGCAGGTGCTGCATTCTGAGCTGATTAAATTTCTTGTGTTTCATCAGAAACCTCTAGCTCTACCACAAACTGTTTCAGTTATACTGTATGACATCCGCAGGTACGATTTTCTTCCCTAAAATGGACTAAAGTTCTTCAGCTACACGGAGCAACTCCTCTCAACTATAAATTTTTCTAGATAAATTTTCATGTTTCAAGAACCTGTAATATACGCTCTAAATCAGAGGATGCTCATATTTATTATTCCTTAAACTGCCAATAACGTAAGTACAGTAAGAAAAAAAAAAATTAATCGCAGGTTATCCAGCCTTTATAAAAGACCTTTTAATTAAGTAAACTACAATGAAAATCACAAAATGCATAGTATTAGGATATGAACTGATTGTATAACCCCATAGTACTAGGACTGACAGTTCAGCTTTCTCTACCCTGCCTCTGTCGACATGTGCAATAAAAAAATGAATGCAGTGGATCAGTATAGCTTTTGACATCAGATATCAGCGCCTCAGGGAATGTTTACCCACAGCACAGTTTTCAGCAGCAAAGCTGTAGCAGTAACACTATGTTCTACTGCCACTTTCAGACATGCCATTCAAAAATAACTGCCATAATATACCTTGAATTTACATAACTTTAGAATACATATTCTGTTTAGATATTTGTAATGTAGACTAGAAATAAAACACTTCAATCAGTTCAACATAAGCATCTGAACAAATATTGCATTTCTTTTGTCCTTCCCACTGCTCAAGTGTTCAATATCATCTACTGTAGTGCTCAAGGCCAATCTCTCCTGTTTTCAGAGGGGTTTTTCCTCCCTTCAAAATAAATTTAAGACCTATCCAAATTAAGTATCATGAAAAAAATTCTTATGGCCCTGTATTTAGGTCGACTTTCTTTTTTTTAATATAAAACGGAGAGATAACTCATCTTCAGCTAATTTGTGATGCACTACTGCCAAAATCTATAACAATCTTAAACTATGTCTGAATATACTTCAACAAAAAACTGCCTGCGTTAGTTTGAATACTTTCTCAAACATTACAAACTGTTTATATAGTTCTTTCTCTTCTCCAGTGTTGCAGAACTAGGAATACTTTCCTCCCCCTCCATGACACAGGAATTTTATCTTTGCAGAAATGAATTGCTACATTTAGTTATGGTTCATCTGTGGGAGGACAGTGATGCTCTTGAGTGTTTATGGAGGAAATGTATTTAATTTCTTGTATAACTTGAGACATCTGACTAAAGGCTTTCATTTGTAATAGCACAATCATCCGTCAGGCCATGACATATTACAAGTTTCATTTGCTGTCCTTCGCATTTAGAGAGAAAGCAAGCCTTCTGAGCACAGTGTTGTTTAGTGAAAAACACTGAACTGTTAGCAGATGAGTCTAAATCCAGCAATTTCTGCAGCGTTAAAGTTCATGTGCAATTGGGGGAGGATACCATTCCCAATTCTATAATGTTGGAACAGGTACTGCATGGCTGATCTTTTACTTATTCTTGCTGTAGTGTTTAGGAGCTGGTATTACAGCACGTCAATATAGAAAACATGTCTTAGCAACTACTCTTTACAGGAAACTCCTGCAGTAGGACAGGAGGAAGACTGAAAGCAGACACAAATCGATGAAAGCTGGGACTCCAGCTTCAGGAAATCACACTGAGGAATCCGGTATGCAATGCAACTGAAAAGGTGCAAACAACAGACCCACCCCTTTTCTTGGGTTTCAGCTGTTAAACTCCTTGAGATATCACCAACTGATGACTGAGTGGTCTCCACTCCTTCTCCTCTGGCAAACCTCAACTTGTCGTCAAGGTTTCACAGCAAGATCTCTTTGCATAGCTAGGTGGGTAACAACTGTTTCTGTCTGTTTTTTTAAAGCTGCTTTCAGTGTTTTATTAAAAAAAAGTTACACCCGTTGGTCTAAGCAGCTTGCATCAATTAACTACATCACTTTAAAACCTCATACATGCACCCATACCAGCAGAAAGGCATTTATGTGTATGTAATCTACAAAGACAAGTTGCATGAAGAGGTATGAGGAATGAAATGATATTTCTTGCTGAACTCATACCATTATAATTGGGGAGGGAAAAATAAGTCCTTAACTCCAGAACTACACGAACTAGATACTTAAGCAGTGGTTCTCCATGAAGCTCCATATAATTTTTGGATCATGAAAGTCATACCAGAAGAAAACACTTATCATTTTTGGAGAAAAAGAGGGAAGATTATTTGTAAATAAAGTTCATCAGTCTATAAGAGGAATTATGACATCTCACATTTTCTTTCTCAGTACCTTAGTAAAGTAATAAGCAATAGAACCGTTTGCCTTCAAAGCTCAAATCTGGATAATCTTTTAATGTATTCGTTGCTTGAAGTAACAAGAATATAAAAATCCTACAATTTTCTTTGGGGTTTTGTTTGTATTGTATAAGACCCTTACAATCTTACATGCCAGAAAAGACAGTGTATCTGAAAATAAATAGCTATTTAGATTTACAGAATAGTGTTCAAAAATGCATTATGTTTTTCTTGAGGACCTAAAGGTCAGAAAGTAAGAGAAAACAAAATTTTCTGATTGCACGTACTATTGCAATGATTTCTTACATCCATTGTCAGTATTTAAGGTGCATATACTTTAAATGAAAACATTTTCTTTTAGATTGTTAGATCTGCTATTATATACTTACTTAATCTGATACTAAAATATTTTAAAAGTTTTGGGGCAAGAAAATTAAATAATTTAAATACTGTTTCCTGACTGCTTTACTCCATTCTATCTGAATGGTCTTTCTAATATTTATAAACTGCTACCTGCTGTAAAATCCTTGGCATCTGTTTAGGTTATGTGCAAGAAATGCCTTTTTTATGCAAAGTTCTAATAACTTGTAGAAGACTTTATACAGTGATGTTCTGAAATTCCTAAAGGATCACTGGTGTAAGTGGTAGGCATAAAGTTAAAGAATCTAAAAAGTGGTACAAATAACTTCAAAAAAACTCACAGCCCTTCTTGTCAAGAAGTGTCTTTACTTGTAACAAAAAGACTGGAACATTAAGCCGCTAGTACCCAGAGGACCTAGAGATATATTTCGGTCATCTGTGGTGATACGACAGCTTGATAAAGATTAACTGCAATCGTCCTTACAAAAACAATTTTTGGAATGAAAATGCTGAAAAACTCTTGTTAAAGGACATTAATTCTCTTTCTCAGTTTCGTTTCTTAAAACGTAACAGAGTGAAAGATATAACTGATACCCTAGGTAAATCAGCTTTCTTACTTATGTGGGCATGCCCACCAAAGAATAGTTCAAAAGCAGGGCACTGACTCACACAAGAACTCAGGCAATGGGCAAGAAAAAAGAAGGTGAAGAACAATGGAAAAGGAGAGCTAATGTTTATGTGGATTACAACACAGACCTACTTAAAGCATCTGAGGTGCATGCTTGCAATATCTTTTCAGTCCCATTTCACCATATTGTGCTATGATCATTTCCACAAGATTAAAAGAGAATACCATTTGATTAAATATGAAGGAACAGTAAGCTTCGCCTTCTTAACTAAAGCAGCAAAAGAAGACAACGGAAAATGTGGCCCCATTGCTGAACGGGATGGACAACTTAGTGACAAAGGCTAGGGAAAAGGCCAGGGTACTCAACGCTGCTTTTGCCTCAGTCTTTACTAGCAAGACCAGCCTTCAGGAACCCCAGATGCCCGAGACTAGAGGGAAAGTCTGGAGCAAGGAAGACTTACCCTCAGCAGAGAAGAATCAGATTAAGAAACATTTAAGCAAACTGGACATACATAAATCCATGGGGCCTGACAGGTTGCACCTGTTAAGTGCTGCCCAGTGTCACTGCACAGCCACTCCTGTGTACTGTGCAGTGTCCAGTTCTGTATTGTGTCCAGCTCCGGCCTCCCTAGTCCAAAAGAGACATGGACTTAATCTAAATAATAATCCTATCTAAATCATAATCTAGAAATAATGATTTGCCATCTTTTGCACAAGGTTGGAATACATGTCTGGTATGCACCATCAAACACATTGGATGAACACTGTGCGAACTTGATTATTTGATAGCACTATCGTTACTTAGGGCACAATTTTTTAAAGCACTCTGTGTTGTTCTAAATCTATTGACTATGAAGCTAGTTTAAAAAATAAGTGCTTTTAAAAAGAATACTTTGTCAGCTTTGCTAATATAAGATACTATAAATACACATTTATTTGCATAAGAACTAGATAACAATTTTTCATTGCTAAGAAAGGAAAGGCCCAAGAAAGACTTTCAAATCTTTTGGCAGAGAGGAGAAAAATCATTACTTCAATTGTTCAAAAAAAGGTGGAAACAAAATCATAGTCTTTGGGCCATATGGAATTAAGAAACCAGTATACCTTGCCAGAAGAGTGTTAAGATCCCTCAACCCTGACTTGCAGGTAAAAAAAGCCACTTCATTTTAGTGAGCACATGAGTGATAGCTGTAGTTAAGATTACATAAATTAGTATCCTGGTTTTAGCTGGGAGAGTTAATTGTCTTCCTAGGAGCTGGTACAGCGCTGTGTTTTGGGGTTATAGTATGAGAAGAATGTTGATAACACCCTGATGATTTCAGCTGTTGCTAAGCTATGTTTAGACTCAGTCAAGGACTTTTCAGCTTCTCCTGCCCAGCCAGCAAGAAGGCTGGAGGGGCACAAGAAAGTTGGGAGGGGACACAGCCAGGACACCTGACCCAAACTGGCCAAAGCGGTATTCCATACCATGGGACGTCTTGTCCAGTACATAAAGCGGGGGAGCTGGCCAGGGGAGGGCTGTGCTCAGGAACTAACTCTGCATCAGTTGGCGAGTGGTGAGCGATTGCATTGTGCATCACTTCAAACTATGCAGTCAAGTTTCCTGCATTTGGGGAAATCGCAGGGGCCAGCACACCCGGAGGCTCATTCCCTCCACTCTGGGTGTGCTGACCCCTGCCATTTCCCCAAATATGGGAAACTCGACTGCATAGTTTACATGTTTTGTATATTCCAATTATTTTAATAATAATGAAATAACAATATTAATATTATCATTTTCTTCCTTTCTGTCCTATTAAACTGTCTTTATCTCAACCCATGAGTTTTACTTTTTTCCAATTCTCCCCCCCATCCCACTGGGTGGGGGCAGTGAGGGAGCGGCTGCGTGGCACTTAGTTGCTGGCTGGGGTTAAACCACAACAATTAGGCACTTTCAAAATAACGTGAAACAGCTTTTAGTACTGGACTGGTAGCCGGTCAAAGAGATAGTAATACTTCTCATTTTCCAAAAGTAGCTTTAGATATATGGGGGGGGAGAACAGGAGAGGGGGTGGGGGCCGAGACACAAAAAAAAACAAAAACAACACACAACAAACAGAAAAAGAGACAGAAAGAAGCTAATTCTGTTACTAACTATTGCTAATAGGATGATAAAACTGAAACAAGAACTGTTCTCAGGGATTAGAACTACTAATTGCTTTCAGTGAGAACAAGTTAATGAAATCTACAATTAAGGATTCAGAAACGCTGTGACCATGCAGGTATGATCGTACCCTATTTCCTGTAAAACTATGAAACAGTATGCAAAAAAATATAATATACTTAGTTCTCAATACATCATAATCTTACATGTGCATTTTGCATTGTAAATTTACTCAAGATACAACAAATTTCTTAATCTATTAATTTCCTCCATTAAAATACTTTCTAAAAGATCTGGATCCCCTAAATTCTCTATTTTCTTTTTCTTTTTTCAACCCAACATGACACACTGCTACAGTTGCACAGCTTTTGAAAGAGTTGATACAATCAGTGAATTGCAAAAGGGAAATAGTCCATCAAAGAAATGACGTAAATCAGTAACAAGAAGGTAATAAACAAAGATAAATTTCTTTCATGAGTTCACCATAAATAAAACCAGATAAAACGATACAGCTGATCAATACTGTCAACAACTGTATAACAGAATTATTAGGAAGTGTGTAATAGTCCCTTTGGGGATTTACCTTCAGCTAAAATTTGGTTACTAGAACATAGTACAACAGTATTTTGTGATGCTAAAAATTCCAGGCCTTCAGCCAGCAATGTATACTCTAAGCTGGAGGGTGACAGGAAAAAATATACGGATCTTGGGCAATTGTAGCTACCACCCACACTTTCACGCAGTGCTGGTTTAATAGCCTTCCTCTAAATACTGCAGAGTTGCTTATACCTGAGCACTTTTGTGGAAAGATGCTTCACCTAAAAAATAAAACCATAAATCCCCTAATGCTCTTAAACCGTATAGTTCTCCTTTATCACTTCCAAGTACTGCATGAAGTGCTGTTCTTGAAGATTTAAACAGCTACTTGCCTAATTTTGGCGAACTGGAAGATATGTGGTCTCCATTTCAAAAGCATATAAACAATACATCAAATAAAGCACTAAATTCCTTGCTGATTTTTTTCACTGCATCTGATTTACTGATCTGGAGTAATAATTTTCTGTGGGAAATACAAAATATTACTGGTATCTTTTCAAAAGGGAAAAATTTGTTTCCTGATATGGAAAAGATGAATGATGACTTACAGGAATTACTTGCATTATTCGTTAGTGTACTTCATCCTATTCTAATCAGAGTATGGAATAGGGTCCTATACAAGAAAACTACATTCAAAAGCTCAGTTGACTTAGATTACGTGCCTCTTGCCTCCACTCTTTTCAGCGTCCATTAGGACTTTAGCTTTCTCTTCACTAATCCTACACTCTTCTATAGATTCCATCTCTACTTTCATATGACATATGCGTCTCCCTCTTTTTAAGCATCTTTTCATATGCTCTAACTCCATGTTCCAACTGCAAAAATAAAGCCCTTCAGCCATCTTCTAAGGTTTTTTTTATCAAATACCATCCTCATATAATTTACAATTCCAGCATTCACTCTACTGCATACCCTTGTAAACTGCACCATTCCTAGTCACATACCTCATCTCTTCTTACATCAAAGTTTTTGACAAGTCTTATTGACACTTAGCAGCATCCCCAGGCTTCCTCTACATTCCAGTCACATAATGTGTGCTTATTTCCTACTGTAATTAGAGTAATCCACTCTTTATGGCCACTCTGCTGGCCAAACAAGCTCCTTAAATCCATTTGTCATTTCACTGCCTCCAAAATTTGGCCTTTCACCTCATGATTCACTCATACTACATCTCTTCTTATATCCCTTCACCTGCTAGTCACCTTCAGACTATAATTTTCATTCTCTGGCTCTGCACAGACTTACAACTCATCTCCTCTGACTTTTGTATCTCCTAGGCCCTAAATAGTTATTTTCTTTTGTTCCACCTTTTCACTTTCCATACCATCATTTATACCTGTCACACAATCAATAGTCCTGTGCAAGAAGCATCCAACACTTCTCTGACAGCCGTCCATAAATAATGTAAATCTCTATTAATTTATTTGCTTCCCCACCTAGAAATGAACTTTCCCTCTTTCTTTCCTTTCCTAATTTCAAAAATAAATCATGTAAGGAGTCAAGAGCAGTCCTGGCAGGCATTGTTATGTAGGGCTTTGAAAAAGCAGTTACTTTATTTCCAGTGGACATTTCCATGGCACTTCATATAAGGTAAAAGTTAAAAATCCTTATTTTAAAAGGATCCAGGTCGCTGTTAGCAAGAATGGCCTCGACAATTCCTCCACAGTTAATTATGAACTGACTGCACCAACTAATACAAAAATGTACACTCTATCCAATATTAAATATTAAACCGTTGATACTTCATGCAAGATATGTGAAGAACAATACTAATTTTCAAGTTACTCTGTTAATTAAGTAAATGTTAAAATATCTATGGTATTTTGTTGTTACTTGTTACGTTTTGTTTCTACTGTGCTTCTTTGAAAGGGGTTGTGCTGCCACACAGGATGATTTTTTCCTCTAAAAATGTAGAATATACATATTTCAAATTGCTTATTAAAATTAACCTGTTGTTAAGTAGTAATATGGACAAAATAAGGTTGTTAAAAAGTATACAGTGCAATATAAAAAAAAATAATTAATAGGCACAATATGCCTATATACATCTGAGAGATTTTGACCCAGCGTAGGTGAAAATCCGTACAAACAACATTTCCTTTTTCTTGAATCCTCACTGGAACAAAAATATTGTGGATATTTTTGGTTGTAAAAGCATGACAGTAATTTTCATTGTTTTCTAGTTACCTGATAAGACAACTTCAACTAGGTCTCCTTCTTGGATATCAGCAGCTGTTTTCACCAACTGGAGAATGTTTTCAGAGGTAGGGTCATGGCGGAAGAGCAGAATTTTGTCATACATTCCGTAGAAACCACATTCGGGAAACTGCAAATACAAACCCATGAGAATTTACTACGCTATAAAATATGTAACTGTAAAATACAATTAATATATAATTAAATTTTAAGGGCAGACTAGAGCATTCCTCAGACAAGTACCAAACAGGCTATCTATTTTTTCATATATGACAATATTTATCGCTATGTTCTGAAAACGGCTTCTCCCCCAAAAAAGTAAGTTCATTTGCCCTTCTCTCCCCTGTGAGCAATGTGGTATCTACTAGGAAGCGAGAAAGAAATAAGTGCATCCCTTAGCCACTGCTGATAACTTTTTCAAAGACAAGTTCCTGAGCAAGGTGATCTAATTAGACCCTCCTGGAGCAGATGTTTGGACTCAATGACCTATGGAGTTCCCTTTCAGTCTATATTATAAATGAGTGTCCTGGTTTTGGCTGGGATAGAGTTAATTGTCTTCCTAGTAGCTGGTACAGCGCTGTGTTTTCAGTTCAGTATGA
>JAVKLA010000031.1:8166994-8218926 GCA_034782735.1 Sagittarius serpentarius | reverse complement strand
TCCCACTGGGTGGGGGGGGAGCGAGTGAGCGGCTGCGTGGTGCTGTGTTGCTGGCTGGGGTTAAACCACGACACCATGATTCTATGATGTCTTCCCAGATGACTGCCAAAAACATGCCTTGAAGCTGGAAAAACTTTTTCAGCTCTCCCCAAGATGCAATGCCTAAATGATCTCTCATTAGGAAATACTTGTCTCTTGAGACTAGTTACTAGACACATACTACCTTAAGTTACTACACATAAAACAGTGTTTCCAAACTTAATCATATTCATTTATTTCGATGCAAAGAAGTTGGAGCTTTGAAACCAGATTAAACCCTATTAAACTAAGTAAGATTTTTAAAAACTCGGAGGTTAAGAATTAAATGAGATTATTATCTAAGCAACTTTTTTTTTTTTGCTGCAGCACAAAAATGTGAGTTCACTTTCTTCATGATCGCAGATTAAAGAACTAGGATTTTGTTTTGAAAACACAGCCAAGAAACCCTTTTTCTGATCCTAAAGATTCAATTCAATTTTACATCACTGAACTACTCCATGTATTATTTGGGAGTTTTATCACTATGGAGTGAAAGAAACACAATGATAAGCATAGCTTGAGAGAGAAACTGGCAGGTTTTGAGGTTATAATTACTTCGAAAACAATGCAGAAGAGAAGGAAGCCAACAAAAAGTACTTTAAAACAACATATTCATTACTGATTACTGGAAGCTTTGGAAACTATCCAAGTATCCCAAGCAAGTTACACTTTTTTTTTAAGCTTTAAAGCATGCACTGAAAAGCAGAGAGACGAAATGGTCACATCCCTTGGTTTCAATGAAATGCACCTAAATCTCTGAAGTTTTGTCTGTCTTATTCCACAATATACCATAACTACCAAGTCACTGCTAATTCTTGGTTGGGCAGATTACCTGCCTGAAAAAGAAGTTGCTATATATAGTTATTCATACAGGTTTTATACCGAACAGAAACAACTTCCAGGCTCTGAAACATAAAATCTTCTAACAGAATATCTGCAAAATTCTGCTATAGTGCATATTTTTAAAGATGCAGAATTTCTGTTCATATGCACTGTGCACCACATTAAAATCCCTAGATAGATCACTTATCTAGATGATACGAGATACTATTTCAAGGCCATTTCCTTGAGCACCTTTATCATCCACCAATTATGAACTGAAAGAGTTGGCTGTCTATTGCCTAACTTTGAGAAGGCTGGCACCAACACCAACACATGCACTTCTAAACAGGCATTACAGTTACATACATAAGAGATATATATTTGTAAAACTTCCCTGGTAATTAGTTAACCATTCATATTCACAACCTCAGTTGAATGAATAGTCACAGTAACAGCAAGGTGTATTTACCATGTTCATAAAGCTGAAAATGTCTTAGTATGTTATATTCAATTCACATTTCCAAAATATTTCTCACTGATGATTACCATCTCTACATGGACCAAAAACTTGCTCTCTAAAAGTGTGGTCTGTTGCCTTCTAAAAATGTTATGCATGGTTTTATTCTTGTTAGAAGGAGCAAAAATGTATTTTCTATTTTCATATTACTCTGTGAAATAACGAACACTGAAAAACCTGGTTCTGTAAAAGATATGCATTACCACATTCAAAACTTAGAGAAGCAACACCAGGTGGAATAAAATGAGTAAAGATGGATGCTGAATTTTGGTTTATTTAAAATAAAACAGTCACATAGGCCACACTTCTAATGGAGTTGTTAGCCAGCCAAAAGTCACATTTTTTCATTAAATAACCAGTGAAATAATGAAATGCTGCCATATTTGGATGATTCCACTGTGCAGGCACCTTCTACTTGCTTCATACACTCCTTAGAAAAGTGCCTTTTCCTGGGAAGCCAGGAACCATTCTTGAATGTACACAGGCATTACTATTGGTGCCTACACATCAAAAACATTCAATTTTTATTGAATTACCAAAAGAGATGTAATTAAGGAACTATATTTAAGTTATTTTAAAAGTTTACCAGGAAGGTAAACAGCAGTTTTGGAAAGAGAATTTAGACAAAACCAATCTTCATTACGCAAGAACTCAAATCTTTGCGTCTTTGTGTCCTCCTCTTACTCTATAGCTATATTTTTATGCTAAAGTAATATCCTCTGTCATCTTAACTAAAGGAGAAGGGGCAGAAGAGACAAAGTTTCAGTATAATTGAAATCAACTCCTAAATATAGTAAGAACAGTAATTTTCACCTAAGGGAGGAATTTCTGAGAAACAGTGCAAAAACCCTAAAAAAAATTCTCTTATATGGAATATTCTTAAATCTTGCATAAAGACAACATAACCTAGATGACATTTTCTCCCAGAGTCCCAAATGTGAAGATGAAATATTTCAAGTATCACATACTTAAGATACAGTAAATATTAAGCATTAAAACTGTAAGAATAAGCCACATAATGCTGAAGGACCTTAATTCTCAAGGTATCATTTCCAAATTTCATTAAAATAATAAATTATTCCACCTAGTGCCAAAAGCATTTTTTTTTAGTTCAAGAATGAACTAAATTCATGGCTTAGATGTGAAACAGTTACTTCAGCTTTTAAAGAAATTTGCTTTACATTAAGCATAAATGGGAGTGAATCAAAGCTTTTGAGAGATATAATCTGAACTGCAGTTACTCTCTTCATCCATACAGGTGCTAGCGTAGCCCAGCTAACAGAAAAACAGGTGACACAGGCACTAACAGACACCTGAGTGTCTTACAGAGCAATTCAACATCTGACCTAGCAGCGCTGAGCTGAACCTAAAAGCCTGCTGGTGTCACTCAGATGCATGTGTCATGGAGGTCCATGGCTGCAGAAGCTCTTCTTCCCTCACTCTAGCACTTGAGCTGGCACCGGGCAGAGTCACTCTTCTCCTAGATGTTTTAAATTTAGAACATGCATAAGAATGTAATCCCGGTGGGATTATAATTTTAATTAAACAGATTCCTACCTTGCTACCGTATACAAGCCTGATGGCATGTCATAAGAGTGAGAATTTTCTTTTACACAAGCAGTGAAAAATTAAAAATATCTTTCAAATATTTTGAGGTATCATTTAGTATATTCTGTAGAAAAAAATGAATTAAATCACACCGTTTTTTCATAAATTATATACAAGAATTATCTTCTGGGTTCGAGATAGTTTTTCTCAGATAAACTACTCTCATGCCAAGAAAGCCATTTTGATGGTGCAATTCTGCAAATAAAACATTGTGTAAGGACCAACTGTTGCAAGAGTGACAAAAATACTCCCTCAGCTAAGCTTATTCCTGCCAACAATAATGTTGATATGCACAAACAAAAGTAAACAAAAAGCAGCCACATTGCTTAGTACTACAACACTATAAATAGCATTTATTTTTGCCAAATACAGGACAAAATAGGAAATGCATGTATGTCAGGATACCTAAAAGCTAACTAAAGCCAAGCTAACTAAAAACCTAGCTAAAACCAATGGCGTTGGATCTATATTCCCAACGCTAACAAAAACGCTTGTTCTGGTATGGAATTACCAGGAGTAAAATGGTCATTGTAACATAATAATTAATGAGGAAATACAGTATTTCTGTACAAATCAGGAGAGTGGAAAGTTGTTTACATGGGGTTCAGGAAAAGGATCTATTTCTGGATGCTTAACAAGTCATCAGTAGTCATTAAGACATCAAAACTGTCCATATGTACACTGGTTGCCTACTCCAAGTGTGAAATAAAATGCATCTTCTTAAACTGCTCTCAGCATGGTTTAATCTAAGGTGTGTTAGTCTACAACTGAAACAAGGTAAATGACCTTCACAGCATGGTAACTTGTAAAACTGTCACAGTTCAGTTGTGTATTTCAAGTGTGCCCCTCCCCCCCTTTTTTAATAGGAAGAAAGATTAACTCTCTAACATGATTTATATCACTTACAAACAATTTGGGTTCCAGATTTGCAATTTAGCAAAATTTCTGTATTAATATAAGTCTATCCCCAGTCTTGATGTTATTATTTATTATGTATTTTCCAGTGTAAAGAGAAAAAACATTGGACAGCATGTTTCTAAGACACTTAAAACCACAAAATGTATTTGGTCTTAGAATGAAAGGTTTAGCACACCTGAAGATAAGTTGAAAATTTGGTTCACCATAGACACTGAGTTCTGGAAAAGCTGAGAGTACGTTTTAATAAAACCATTTTAAAAAGTAATCAAAAGAAAATTCAAATAAGAAGGAATGCAATTACTATTGAAGAGAGTATCCAACGTGCAATGTGAATCCTCTTAAGAGCCGTATTTCTGTTTTCCAAACTTGTACTTTCAACTTTGCTACCTAAGGTCAATTTATGAACCATTAGGAAGATACATCATATTAGGTATATCCTCCATAAAAAGGAAGGTTCTTTAGCCTTGACACATGCAGTCCCTGTCTGGGATCCAGGCATAAATGATTACAGTCCTTAAACACCTAAAAGACTGGTGCTGGTAAGAAAGGAATAATCTGTCTCTCCTCTGCATGAAACATTAAGGATTAGAAAATCTAAAACACAGGAAGGTATACAATACAGGGAATTATACTGGAGACAAGGAAAGCTTTGCAAGGATAAGAATTGTAAAAAAATCTTATTGTTTGCCTAAGGGCATCTCTATTACTAGAGGGTTTTTTACCAGAACAAATCAAACAAGTGTCAGGAATCTGACTGCTGATCTTTCTCTGTTGGGATAGAAGGATAAAGTAGATAACCTCATATGACCTAACTATTATGATGCTGAAAAATTTACTATCTAGAATGAATGGCGACAAAATAAATGGCTAAAATGTGTATTACTGATTTTTGTATTATTTACTTACTTACTTATTAAGTACAAATCTCCCTGTCCACAAGCACTGTTAAATCTTGTTTATGCCTATCCACGGTGATATTAGGTTAAAAAAAAGCTAACCTTAGCATGACTGTTTTCATTAAAACTGTCATTACCATACAGAGGAAACTCTGTATTTTACATCCACAGGTTTTGTTCATTAATGTCCTAAATCAAAGGTAATTTAATACAAGAAAATTTTTGGAGAAATTAAAATAGAAACTATCCTGAGAAGATGTACAAGTATTAGCTTTGCTGTAAGAGCAGTTAAAGTTGTCCAGCCTTGCTCTGTAGATGCCATTCATTATTATATCAGTGCAACAGACGGTGGAAGCACTGTATCATTCCCTCATTCTATATTACTAGTAAGCAGCCTGTAATGTACCAGAGGGATTATCATAGTACACTATGGGAAAACTATTGTAAAG
This sequence comes from Sagittarius serpentarius, assembly GCA_034782735.1. NCBI lineage: Eukaryota > Metazoa > Chordata > Aves > Accipitriformes > Sagittariidae > Sagittarius > Sagittarius serpentarius. The sequence continues at coordinate 8,213,638 of JAVKLA010000031.1, read as the reverse complement.
GCTGTATCACATATAAACAACTACTACTCTCAAAACCAAATTATTACCTAATCTATAACATGCTCTTCTGTAAGAAAGGAAATACAATATACTATTTTTCCATCACACTGACAATGACATTTAAAAAAAATTAATCACTTCCATGAAGAAACAAAATTCTGGCAGTAAATAAACTGACTGCTTGCCAGGCTTAAAACTTCAAGGAAGATCTAGATTCTGTGCTTTTCACAGGGCTGCACTGAATTGACTTAAAATTTGACTACTGCTGATCAGTGTAACTATAAAGCACACACATAACAACTTTGCAGGATAAAAGCTTTCAGTCATTAGTACAAAATAGCATTCATGTAGACAAACAATTATGTCATAGTAAAGTCAAATTGATTTCAGACAGCTTGATGAGGAAAACTTGTAATTTAGAGATCGTCTCCATTTAAAAACCAGCTTTCATGGATCCAGAGGGGGACTGTCTGAACTTTTAGCAAGACTATGTTTCTGGATCAAGCTGCAAGTTATTTCTTACTTTTCCACTTTAGAAAGGAAAATGAAATAGTCTATTAACAAGATAGTGCTCATTCCTGTTGCTTGTAGTGATTACAAATGTATTACAATTCTGAATACAATGCGTTTATTGTTGGATAACAGTGATTTAAATTTGTTAGCCTATTAGCTTTTAATCTATCAATATTTACTGAATGTAGATGCAGTGATCATTCACAGACTCTAAATACTACTTTAGTATGACTTAAATCAATTACATCTCCACAAGAAATAAAATGCATATACATACATCTCAAGAGGTGTGATTACCCTAAGGTTTACTTCTAAAAATTTCAACAACAAAGACCTGAATGTCAGTTTTCAGCATTCCCACTCTTGCTTTTTCGATGATGCTTGTCTCATATTGTGCCAATAGTTTCTCTTTACATGTACCGTAATGTTACCACAATAAAAGTGTATTATTTAGGAAAAGCATTAACAGGCTTTTATTCCAAGCATTGAGCCTTAAAAACCTGCTGTCTAAACATTCACATAAAACACTTTTTATATGATTTTGTAGCAGCTTTTACGGTAAGAAAACCAGCAAACTACTAGCATCTGAAGTCACCCATAAGCAGACTGAAGTAGTGTGCTTCTTTCATTTCCTGAAAATATCACACAACTGTTCTCTACCCATAAGACTTTAAAAAAAATAAAATTAAAAAAAAAAATTACTTTTTCAGATGAAAAACCCTGGATCCCAAGTAATAATTTGGTATTTCCCAGCTTGTGGGTACAATGGCAGCAGATCATCCATAAAACACAGGGCAAAAGGAGGCCCGGCACTAACCTTTCCTCAGCAGATACCAAAGCCAAAGAAATCACTGAAGTGTTTTTACCCTTCGCAACTGTAAACATCTCAAGAAATTCACTAAACTATTTCACCAATAACTGTACAGAAGCCAAAGGACTATGCAAATTCTGGGTTTGACTTCAAGTGATACTACAAAAAAATTGCAGACTCATTAAATTTCAGTAACTAGGACCTCTAATTTTAAGTATTCAGTAATTCATTTAATCCATTATCCACTGTATCAGTCAATAGTTTCAATGGCATACATCCATCCACATACAGACGCAAGCTGAACTACGTACGTCCATAACTGCTGTTTTATTAACGACTGCTCTCAATACAAGGATTAAAGACAAACTGCTAAAAAAACCTCAGTGATATTTAAAACTCTATCCAATTACTCTGACAATCAGATGGTTTTATTATTAAAGAAACAGAACTTTAAAAGACCTGATATATCTAAATGTTAGTGTATTTCCAACATGAATTGGGAAGCTTTTAATAATTAATAATCATATTCATAGTTATTTGAATGGAGAACATACTCAGGCTTCCTCTTTCTGTAGTAAAGCACAATTTATAATAGAAATTAACTAAAAGGAAAGGTGAGACTGTCTAATGTGAGACAACACTCTCACCAGTTTGGTCTAATAATTTTTTATTTGGAAGACTAGCACAGTAGATACCTCAAATGAAAAACTGATGAGAAATAAATTTCTTCCACATAAAGAACTTTATCTGGAAGAGCTGGAAAACACGTACTCTAAATACTGATGCTGGTTTCAGTGTAATTACTAACGTAATCCAATAGTTGGAGAAGTGTGTTGCTCTGATCATTTTGCAAAAATACTTCTTTCAATGTACTAAAATTGTCATGTTTTTGTAACAGAACAGCTAGATAGGTTCTCAGTGGTAAAGGTGCAAAAGAAAAGAAAAAGTCCTGTTCTTTTTTCTGTTTTTGTATGTTACTGCAATTTTGCACATTTCCTGTAAGGGGCAGTTTCTGTTGCTTGAGTCTAAATAAGAGTTGTCTTTTTAATTTTTTCAGTCCTCATTAACCTTTTTCTTAACATTAAATTGAACTATGTCTTTTGTAGTGATGACTATTTTTTCCTTCTAAATTAGTTAGATTTTTGCAAGCCTTCCTCTTACAGTAATCGCTAAGGACTTCTCTAACAGCAAGAAGAAGCTTGATAAAACCTGGAAGTCTTTCACAGCACAAAGATAATGATCCAGCACACATAAGGACCATGGGCTAAACAGTATCTTCATAGCAGGTGGAGAAGTTGAGTCATGCTGAATGTTTGTTGACCTAAACCAACTTGCTAAAACACTTTAGGCTGACCTAGCCTAAACAAGGTTGTTGACCTAACCCTCACTTGTTTAATAAATAAATAAATAGTCTCACATTGATACAACTGTTTTAAAATAAAGATATAAATTTACAAAAATTTTGAAACAATCATATTAACCAAGCTAAAACATTCTTCTTCTACATTCTTAAAATAACAATGCATTTTATTTTTAGAAGTCAGGATTTCCTTTCTCTACAGAAGTTACAAGACAGCAAATTCACGATACTGAAAAGCAGAGAATTTTTGGCCAAAAGGACTGCCTAAATTCTCATTTAGTTGTGGCAATCACTATTAACTCACTTGCAAAACTCAAGAGATTTTTAAAAGGCTCTATTTACCGAGCACAAAGCCATCATGAAAATATTAGTCTTTCCTTTATTCATACAGAAAACACCACAAGACTTCACAGTTTTGTTGCAAAAAAATATCAGTTAGTATTCAAAGACTTTCTTCACATATACCACTACAGTTACTACAAACTAACACACAAACTCTGGAGTTTTAATAGAAGTTCACACTATAGCTGTATAAAATATATATAGCAACATCTGAGGAAGCAGTGGTATTTCCACTTCATTCCAGGATGTTTCACGCTGTGCTTGAAACATCTCTGAAATGGTCACTCTCTCTAGATCGCCTTTTCACTTGCCAGGCAGCTGAGCAGCAAGGACAGGCAAAACTGCCTATTTCCTTTCCTTTCCTCCCTTCTTTCTTCTTTCTTTTCCCCTGGCAATCAGCTTTCAGTTGTACAAGAAAGAAAAGTATCAGAAAATAGAAGCAGTAGTACTAACCCTCTTGATACTGCCTGCATTGCAGTACTACCCAAGACAGGCTTAGGTCAAGCCTATTTGTCACAGGTACAGAAAGGAAGACAAATGATCAGTGAACAAAGATCTTTCACTGGAAAGGTAAAGAAGCAACAGAAGAAACCTTGAAAGGTTAGGAAGAGAGATGACCAGAGCGAAGAAAATGCATGTAGAACAGAAGCATCGGACAGACCTCGAGGCCTTGTGAGCCTTGAGGATAGCAGCAAGGAGCCAGGTTTACTAGGGCTAAAGGACTGAACGGGAACGGCAGTAGAGGTCCTTGCTTCCTTTTTGCCTTTGTGTTCCTGAAAAAGGTACTGAAAGGTTTGCTTCTGATCTAATCGTTAAGTAAAACAGAGTAGTTTCTAAGATAATACCCACTAAACCAGCCAGGAACTATTCTCTGCATCTGAGGCTAAGTGGCAGGGAAACAGCTCAGTGCCATATAGCTGACCTCCTTCCCCAGCAGCAGGGAGATGACATACCCAGTACTTATTTTAAACAGTCCCTTACACGTTAGGACCCAAATCATGTCTGGGCATCATCTCAGAGAGTGTGATTTGGCACAATTCAGACTGTATCAGGAAGCACACAATTAAACAACTAAAAAGCTTACATGATTTTGGGCCAGTGCTCGAGCCTCTATTCTCATTTTGGTTTATTTAAAGATATATTTGTAGATGTAACTTCAGAGAACCACCACCATTTGGAACATTCCTAACATCAGTTAAACTACTTCACTAACACTTTAATATGGGTGGCGTCATTCCCTTTTTTCTTTTTTACTCCAATCCTTGATTAATTACATGTCCTATAAAGCACAACGTGATACCTGCAGCATAGAAGTTAATAAGCCTTTGCCAAGTGGGCTGTGAGGAAGGAGCAGCTTCTTGTTCACGATGTAAACAATATTTTCGATAAGATACGCACATACAAATATGTTGCTAATTCTGTTCACTGCAGTGATTTGCTGCACAAATCGGATTCCTTCATCTCTCTCGGATCAGGAACAGAGCACTTTGCCCACACACCCTGATTTGGACTGGCATCAAACTACAACTTTTTCTGCAGCTGCCATCTATAGAGCAATGATGACCACAGAGGAAAAATACAGCTGAGCTCCTTCACAGAAATATCCGTGAAACATGGCCACGGTGAAATATAGGAACATGGCTATTTTTGAGAGAGCCTGACCTCTGAGCAACCTTTTTGTCAGCCTCTTTCAGTACAGATTGGTCCCTGTGGCCATTCAGGGCAGGAGTTGCTTCCTTTGCATAATATCTTTAAACAAACATGTCTCTCGCTACCTATGCCTCCTGCCACTGCCTGTCGGCTTGCCTTTTGTCACTCCAATCGCTCACTGCCAAAAACACCGAGTATATACCACATGACTCAAGCTACTTGTATGCAGACTTTAAAAACTCCCAGTTCAGGGCAAGCAGCAAGAGATATAGGCAGAGAATCAAAATAAAAGCATCTTAACAATACTACACAGTATTTTTTTCAAATCTAGACTCTTCCCCAACAGCAAAGGTGACACATCAGAAACACGGCTCAAAAAGGTTGTTAAGTTTTACTTGTGTGGTTGCAATTGAAAACTTTAGTAAAATCATGGTGATTTTGTAGACTGTGATTCCCAGTAACATGTCCTCAGCGATTTTAAAAAAATCTGCAGACTTGGGAGGAGAGGGGCAGTTTTCTCTCATTGCTCCTGAATTGAGTCTGGCAAGTGGCTGCTAGCTGGGGTCAACCCATCACAGTTAAATGCAATTAAACATAAAAAAATCTTAAATAATAATGCTTCTACCTCAAACAAAAAGAACTTCAGCGTAATTAGCACAACTCTATTTGTGCTACCACAAGACACAAATATAACTTTTTCCATTTCCATTAAAAGATGGGATTTATTTTTCACTGAGACTTCTGTAGAAGTACTTCATTCTTAATTACTGCATGTAATAGGTTACCAAAACAACATGTTGATTAGGTCTTGGAAATTGCTTTTCACTAATACCATGTTAAGACTACCTTAATTTAAAATAACCTCTAACTCTTAAATACAATTTATCTTCTCCAAGAGTGAGCTTTTTTACTTTTAATTCCTCAGCATTTTGTAAATATTCTATTACAGCTTCCAATGCAATGAAGATGATGCAGAGTCAAACAGATGTAAAGAAAGAGTAAGCCCAATAACTCAGGCATTGAGAAAACACACAAATAATTTTGTCACATAAAAATTCTAAAAGCTTATGTGCCATGCAAATCAAAACACACTCGTGTAGCTGACTTCTCTATCATGTAGATTAAGAGGTTAATTCAATAGAAATATTTAGAAAAGTAACAACAATAATAAAACACACAAAAATGAGACTCAAAAGGAGAAACTGGTCTTCGCATCCCGTTGGAGCCAAAAGTACTATCACATATACCACATCTGCATATGCTGCATAATTTCCCTGAAAATTTTCACTGGCAAAAGCACTGAGGGAGAGCACCAACAGTTATTTCATACTGAGCGTTTGGGAGCACTGTTCTACCAACACTGATCCATTAATGCCACATTTCTCTAAGACAATATGGGGACCTCAGCAGAAAGGCTCCCACAGCTCCTGTATACGTGCTCTGTGCAGCCCAACACTGTCCACCCCAGTACAGAATTATGGAGCTTCCTGCAAAACGTTTAGGAGAAGAACGTGACAACAGTGTCAGATTGTTGACAGGTATCCGTTTATGTAGATGCTTCATGAACAGACTGCAGTTCTCACCAAGGAGGTTGAGAACTGGAGCAGAAACTTTCATGCCCTTCAAGAAACAGGCAGAAAAAGGACGATGAATCACTAACAAAATCAAGTATTTTTTCTAGTTCCTTTAATCAAAAAAAGATTTAAGACAGTGACTAAAGAGTCCCTTGCTTACAAGCATTCACTGTTTCTGAAGCTGCAGTCTAATTCTATGCCATATGATAAACCTGAGAAAACAAACTCCTAATTTAAGAAAGATGAAAAGAAACCAATTCAAGAGCCAATTCTGCATATTATTAAAAAAAAAAAAAGAAAAAAACCAACACACCCCCCGCCGCCACCCCCAACCCCAAAAATGTTTCTGTGAGAACTGACCACCAAATGTGTTCTAGCTATCTCTGAGCAAGCATTACATCAATTCAGGAGACTCAATCATGTACGTAACTCAATAGACTACACAGACATAGAGCAAGTGTCTTTGATGTCTGGATCTCTTACCTCGTACACAGAAACTCTGACTGCATGCAAGTAGTTTATGTATTGTGTAATCTGTAAAAAGATTATTCTCACTTGTTTATATCTCTACTCTGCTTCCAAAATACACTTCATTTCCTTCAGGATAGATATCAGTTTAGGTAATTGCTTAAAGATAAATCTATAACTTTTTTATGCAAACAAACAAAAAACAAAACAGCTCTGATCAAGACGACTGTTTCAATTAAAGCATTCCCAAATATATGGTTTCCTCCTGAAAAAGCAGAACTCCCTTACATTTTGAGTGAAGTGTTAAGAGAGATTGAGAATTACTCTTTCATCTACTCAACATTAATTCTGTATTTCAGGAAATACAGTAAGAGTCATTTGAACAATACTTGTAAAGGGCTCTCTTCTACTGAATTTAATAGAAATGTGAGGGTTTTTTAAGTATAAGCAGCATGTTGGTTCAACTTTTAGTACTAATAACTAGTTTGCTCCTTAGTCAGTTGTCTATTTTACTTCCATTTATTAATAACTAGGATCCTTATTAATACAGGATAAAGAAAGAACACCAAATAATGGTCTTACTGGGCTCCCTAATCCTATAAGGAATATAATCAGGAGGGGATTATAGCAGGAGAAAGGGCTGAGGGTGCTTATGTTGTGCACCAGTTCAGGCATGTACACGGAGTCAGATGACTAACTTATTTATAAGAGCTCATAGTATCATGTTATACACACTAATTCCCCATTCAAAATGTGGCTTAGAAAAGCCAAAATACTAGGAGGAAACTGTCCCGAACAGCCAGTAAAGAACATTAGGTCAGAAATGTCTGTAAATGATCATTCTATGCAAATTTAGCATCTCTTTGCAGATCTGAGTAAGGCATGTCATGGGAGGTTTGGGATTCATTGTCCGTGACACCCAAAAGTATTTTCCTTGCAAAACACCTGTTTGGGGATAGGAAAACAGAATTATTTTGGTGGTTTTTTTTTAATATGACAAAAAAATGGCAGCTTTTATATAATAATACTAAAGATATCTACAGAGACTTCTAGACAGTGAGTCACTCGGGAAGAGGCCATTTGGGTTTCTAGGCTTTCCTACCTGAAAGTTTCAAAGCTGCACTGTACAACTTTTCCAACACTCTCCCAATCATCAGGCTAGGACAAGATCACTAAAGAAAAAGAAACCACTGAAACATGTATGGGATCAAGAACAGATCACAACAATTTTCTGTCTCTGTAATGGGCACTCAACAGAAACTGGACAGTTAAGAGATTAAAAATAAAAAATCCTCCTGAGAGCAAAGGCCTAAATTAAGATTCCCCTCCCCAAACATCTTGTCAGCAATATTGATTCTTAACAAAAGTGCTTGTAGCTGCTATGTTTCAATTTGCACGCAGTACACACTTTAATAACATATATGCACTGAAGCAAAATCTCTTGGCACACTCAGGTCTAAAATTTAAACGTATGTTTAAGTCTTCTGTGAATCTAGGAACACTTTCACAGAACAAGGAAAATGATTTAAAGATAAGCACGTGAATAAACCCTAAAGGGTTAATTAAATATTTAAAATTTATTTCAAAAAAAAAAAAAAAGCACTAAACACAGAAATTGCCAGGTTGCAAAAGGAGCTTTAAAGTGTATGTCTCATACATACAGAAATAAAATGCTCAAAACAGAAAGCTGATAGCAAGAGATATAAATAGAAACTTAAGAGTTGTAGAAAACCACTAAGGAAAACCAGAAGATATGCGGAAATATCACTGTCAGCATACTTAAGGTACAGTAAAAGTTTTGCTAATACCTTAGGAACAAAAAGAACTATAACATTTCTACCATCCATAAATATTTACCAATCATTTTCCTCTCCGCCCCCCACCTCCACATTTTGGGAAAAGGCAGTATTAGGTATAAATGATGAAACACTTTGTATTCTAACACCAGTTGCTATGGATGTTGAAGAGGACTCACTGAAGCTGTACACTTACACTGTCAAGTCCAAAAAACTTTAAAGCAAAACTGAAAGAGCTGTAAAGTCAATGGTTGGGTCCTGGAGCAATTGAGAGGAAGAAAACTGATGTGCTTCTTTTTAAAAAGGGAAACAGAGCTACCTGCATCACTGTAGACTTCTCAAAATAACGGAAGAAAACATACACAGTTCAAAAAATGAAAACATGAAGGACAGCACTACTAGTTAACTACCACCTTGGCTTATGGAAAAACTAGATAACTTAGTAGGGTAATGAGTAGACTGCACAAGCATAACTTCACAGCAGCACAAAGTCAGACTTTGCAAAAATATTATGTCAGGCCCCTGGGAACATGGAATGCAAGCTGCTCTGATGTAACAGGGACTCTATTCTGAAAAGCAATGATGAAATTTAGCTAATGTAGTAGGTAATTAGAGGAACATGCGCTCTTAGTGAATTGCTTTTGCCATAAACTCGGCAATATCAAGGCAGCATATGGATTTATTACCTCTGCTTTTGGCACTGATGCAACTGCAAGTCTACTCATACCTAGCATTTAAAATTAAAAAAAATAGGACACCGGGGAAAGAATTCAGGGAAGAATGATAGAGTAATTAAGGAACTGAAAGATATGCTCTCCTGTACATGGCACCAGGGGATTAAACTGTTGAATTTCTAAAGGAAGGTCAGGATGTGATTGCATCGCTTCTGATAAGCGCCAGTACGAGAAAGTGAAATCTGATTATCTATTGATTCATCTGCCTTGCAGACAAAGAAACAGCAAGTTCCAATTTCTGACAGCTGAGGCTATGTAGAATTAGACTACACAACAATTATTTTGCTGGTCCAATTTCTTTCTCCCTCCCCCTTTTAAGTAGCTAAAACAAGTGCTCACTGAAAAACAAATACAGTAGTACTATTTCCACATTATTGGATTTTTTGTTTCTAAAAGAGACACTGTTTGAAACGGAATTAATTCAGACAACTCCTACGGCCTGCCTTATACAAAAAATATTAGAATGAATTACTATAATGTCATACACAGCAACAACACTCACAGTCAGGCTAACTGGAGAAAGCTAACAACTTCCTTAGGACTCTTCTCGGAGCATTTTTTTCTTTCTCTTTTTTTAGTCTCAGGATGACAAAACAGGTTTTTAATACATCAAGTACCTGACATTACCCCATCACTCATTTTGGCACTGACAAGACCTCTAACGTAACACTCTGTCTAGTTCTGGGTGCCCAGAGACAGTCCAAGGACAGCACCAAAAAAAAAAAAAAAGGAAGTTTTTATAAAATGTGATATAAAAAGAAAGATTTAACAAGCTAAGCCATGATTAGGGGAAAGAAGACAGACTGAAGGAAACTTTGACAGCCTTTAGTTCTGTTAGTTAGGTAGCAATGAGTTTATACAAAGGGGATTTAAGTCAAATATTAAGAATAGTTTAAAGACTGGCAATGACTTTTTGGGGAGGCTGTGGCATCTCCGTCACTGGAGCTTCTCAGAACAGGTTAGATAGAGAAGAAGGATGTAGATACGGCTGATCTTGACTTGAAACAGGAGGAAAACCTTTTGGGTCTTTCTATCCCTGTATCTACAACTCTTCTGGAAGATGTAAAAAAAAAAAAAAAAAAAAAAATTTACTTTCAGTTCAGCATAAGAAAAATAGTAAGTCACATTCCTGTGACTTTCCTTTCTGATTATCTAAAATTCCCACTATAAGCTCAACTGGAGAAATACTTCCCCATTTTTTATCCTGAACTGTTGTGTAGAGCTCCTCTGCAACACTATGTAGCTGCCACATTTCACAAGGGAAGTTTTTGCATCTCAGTGTGGGTGAATACACGTCCACCCCCATCCAACTAGTACTGACAGATTATTTGACAGTTTAATTTCAGTCAGACCTATCTGCCTCAAGAATATTTTTAAACATCAAGACAAAAGTTGCCTTAGAGTTTAGTATGTCTGGGATGTGCATCTTAGAAATAATATCTCTAATAGATGAAATGAACAGACTGTCAACCCTAAATTCCTGCATGGGTTTGCCCATCTTCAACTATCCACTCTCATCTTGCAATATTTAAGTGTTTAATTTTTCCAATACAGAATTTCACAATCACTAAAATCTCATCTCTTCCCATACAATGGGATCGATATTCGACAATATTGTCCTCAGGGTCAAGTGACTGGAACTTTTCTCACGGCTCTGCCCCTCTGACGTTGGGTTTTAAATAGGTATCCTATTGTTTTTGATGGGATGGAAGCTCTCGGTGCTAAAAAAATTTTAAATGCTTTTGTGAATACATATTGACTTAATCATGTCTGTGAATATTTTATTTCAAGTGCTGGCTCCTGCCTTCTTGCAAAAACAGGATCACTCAATGTATTTTTTAAAAAAATCTTTTTTAATGTACTTTTTATTCATTGTGCAGTGCTACTATTTTCAGTTGCAGAACTTGATGCTGGAATTTTAAGAAACATGGGGGGTTTTAGAGTCATCTTCTTAACAATGGCTTAAACAAGGCCATAAAATAAAGATACAATATTATAATTTTTTTTCCTTATTTAAAGTCAGAACTGTTAACTTATAAATGCTGCAGAAAAAAAATTTACACCGAGAACAAAAAGGTAAATCAGCTCCTTGAAGCTACTGTTTCATAGAGTAATTTCATACAGAATACCATATTAAAAATATATTGCTTACAGCAAGGAAATTATGGTTTCCTGCCTTTTACAGAGAAATTGAAGTCTTTGGCACAAACCGCAATATTTTGAAGAGCACTACAAGAAAAGTCAAAATTCTGTTCCTGCCAGGGGAAAAGCAGCTGTCACATTAAACTAAGAGAACTTTTCAGACCTTCATCTAACATGTAAAGAAACCCTTCTAAGTTCTAATAACAAACGAGTCATTGTAAAATAATCTCATTTTCTTGAAGTCTCAGCCATCTGGCACCCAGCCAGCCGCGGGTGAAGAGCCAGACATTTAATACAAGAAGTTCCTAGCAACTAGAAGTCTGCAGGGAGTAGGAGATTGTATTACCAGCAGCTGAGCGAACAAGATCTCAGATATTACAGAGGAATATACAGAATTAAGTTTTCATGGGCCTTCTTGGTCTTTTGCAATAGATCAAAAGCAGGAAGATGGGCTGTAAGGTTTATAGCCAAAAGGGCAGAAACCTGTATGTCACATAAGCTGTATGACCCTACAAACGTGGAGTAAAAACGTTAGGAGACTAACATCTGATGAAAGGAAAACACAGGGAACAACACAGCCAGCCTCATTCATCGCCATTTTAAAATCCAGTAACTCATTAAGTTGTTTGAATTTTCTGCTCACAGCTAAGACAGTCATCTTTTACCAGCAAGAGAAAAAAAAAAAACCACCCACACATTTTTGAATTTTGGTTGAACTTTCAAATCCCTTTTTCTCTACCATCTTTTCTTACACTGCAAAATAAAGGGGCAAGTAAAGTGACAGGTAATTAAAAAAATTCCATTTTTTCATTCAAAAATAGTGGTGGTTAATCCATTTAGCTCTGACCGCATTCATTTTTGAGTGCTGCAGCGAGCCACAAATTCTCAATGTACACCACGAGGAACAGACTCCTGGCCAGTGCAGGATTCAGAGAATATGCCAGAGTCCAAACCAAGGCAGACCAGCTGCAGCTGGGTGCTTCTGCTCTACATCCTTTATGTGTGATACTTACCCAGCATTTCCGATGCCCAATATAGAACGTTCAAGGTGCTCCATACACAAACATCTACAGCCGCGTGTTCACTACCCATGTGCAACCTAAAACCCTTTGTTCCACCCAGCTCCCAACATTTTTACCCACTCCTCAAGCACTGAAGGGGTCACTGTGATCATAAAAAACATTTAATGACCATTTAGAAACATAAATCTAAGTATTTTCCCATGATATATTCAACTGTGTTGATTCTCAACAAGTGGCACTGTTCTTACTATGCATCACTAAGTCATGAAATAATCTTAATAACATAGCCATCTATTATGACAAACACATCCCTTTCATTGTATCAGATCCTCTGTAACTGCAAAGACAGAATTTGGGGTTTTTTTCCTTGCAATGTTTATGAAAGTACTTTAGAGATAGTATTTGTGCTTCTTGAAAAGCTTATCTTTTTTCCTCACAGCAATGAATACTTTTACTCAACTAATTATGTATTAATTTCACCTCAATTATTTCTTGCCTTTAAAACTGGTGAGTGCACAACTGTGTGAGAACAAAGCTATAAGCATTTCAAATAAGCACTGATCTGAGTACAGTGATCCAGCATGCCATCTTGAACTGCCAACATGTGTGTCTTCACAACAACAAAGGACATTTCAGAAGCCTAAAGCAATCACCAAAGAATGGTTCATGGGTCATGTCACCTTTGATTCACTTTACGCAATGCACCATTAGAAGCATACATTGATCATTAATTGCTATGCTCCAACAAGGTAAATAGGCACTTGTAACTGGATATAATGCAGATCAATTTGACTTTTTGGAATTTTCAACACGGTAAAGTGATTGAGGCCATGATTTTTAAAAGCATCTTGTAATTGCTCGTATGCATGGAAAGTTAAAATTGACTTTTAGGAATGAGATTCACTTGGTTCACATTAATTTCTTATTATTGTGCTGACCATTTGTAACCTGTACCACAGTAAAACCCACAATGTAATCAGAAAGCTAAAAAAAAGTCAAATGGAAAGAATGAAAAATATAACTGTCTGTTAAGAGGATGCATGCAAGCGTAAGTTCTGTTCTGTACAATCAATTATATTTTCCTCACCAAATGATTCGCCAGCAACATTATTTCCACCATTGTGTCACCTATGCACAGAAGAGAAAGGTTTGGGTTTTTTTTTAATTCACAAATAAACTTGAAATCCAGTAAAATGAGAAGAAGAAAAGCAACAAGTAGCAAGAAGAAAGCTTAATGAAGTAGAAACAAAAGGTCTGTATTGTTCTGTATTATTACGGAGAGTCAAATCTGAATATAGACCAAATTACTGGGGCCAGAAACAATTCTGTATGCACAGATGTGGATTACATATCCACAGACAGGTGCACATTCAAATTACGTGCAAATTTACATTCTGCACATTAGTTTCTGACCATTCCCTCCTTCCCACCCACTGGTCCTCCTTTGGACCTATCTTATTAGAGACTGCAGAACATCTTAGCCCACAACCACAAACCTGGCTGTAGCAAAAACCTCTGTTTACAGCCTACAGAAGTCTGTGCAGATAACCTCCTTCAGAAAGCCAAAAAATTCACTACTCAGAAAAAGTTACATTTCAGAAAAGCCACTAACAACTGATTATTTGTCATGATACAGCATGAAATACAGATATGCAAGGTGGGGCTTCTAATTTTAACCACTTCAAAGACAAATAAGGAGTAGTCTAGAAATCTTCTTTGCATCCATTTATTTTCTTGTAAAGGGAAGAAGACAAAGATAACACATCTATCGTTCCTCAACATCACTCACAATCATTCCAAGTCACAAACTTGCCTATATTTTGTTAAATCTTGTCTTAAATACAGGCCAGTTCTGGTTTTGCTCTCAAGTTTTTACAACCACAAAAGTAGAGGAAAATGACCACTCTGTAATGGTTGTCTCAGGAAAAAAACAGTTTGGGCAAGGACAAATCATCAGTAGTTTGGTCTGCCTACTGGTATCAGAACCAAAGAGTCCATGCCAATTTCCCCACATCACAGCAGCCGCCTCCTCTCTTCCCCCTGAACTACAGCTGGCTTTGAGAGAAAAGCACTTGATTTCACCCAAAAGCCCACACAACCAAAACAATGGAATCATCTGATCCTGAATGGAGCTGGTTGTATTTATGAAAAAGCTGAAAGAAAGAAAAGAAAAAAAAGAAGAAAAAAAGAATGAACTATGCAGTTAGGAGGAATTTTTAAACACAAAGAGAAGTCTTCAAACTGGTATTTAAAAAAAGTAAAAAAAAAAAAAAAAAAAAATCATTCTGCCAATGATTACTTCTGCCAAACTGGAAAAAAATCCTTCTGGTTAAAATGAAATATGCATAAACATACCGGAGTGACAAAAGACTATTTTTTTGCTTTCAGAGCACTATAATTTTACTTAAATAGTAGGTGTTCTTTCTAAACAGAATGGCATTTCAAAGAGACATCCAGTCCTGTATTTCAAATGCAGCAGTCATCTCTGAAACAGGGTCTTTAAGAAAATTTCCAAAGAGCAAGAAGCAAATTAGTGAAAAAAAACTTATCAACTGTATTTTGAAGAAAAACGTAATCATCAGGAAACAAATGCACCTTTCCCTACCCCCCTTCTCCTTCCTCCAAAGTCTGTGCCTGCACAAAGATATAAGAAGCCACTAAACCACAGAGTCCCACGCCTGCCAACCGCACTAAGTAACTCATCATGTATCAGTATCATTTTATATGAATGTCTTCCCTTGAGATTTGGAAATAAATAAAAATGTACACAGTAAAGTCATCACCGAAATTAAACGAGAACATCTTAAAATCTAGATCTTTTAACAATTAATTAAACTCACCTTTTTCAATAAAGAATATGTCTTTATACTAGCATACAATGCATCTCTTGTTATATACATATAACATATAGTGGCTTGAGTAGATCATCAGGTCGGGGGCTTTTTTTCCCTAACGACAAAAATAGCAAGCTTGCAACACACATTATTTTTACTAATTGATTCTAATTGTTTAACCTTCACAACTGGGATTAGAGGGAGAAGAATAAGGAGGGAATATGGAGGATGAATTCAAATAAGAAGAACAGTAAGTTTGGCTAATGCCAGTGAATGAGTGTATGAGAGAACAGGGCACAAAATTCCTTGAACATTGATTCCAGAATGACAATGAAGGAGAACCTGGGTCTCATACCTAACAACGACTTCAATCTCTCCTACCCCTAAAGGAGAGCAGAAAGGAGCATTTTGGATTTTGTCTCCCAACCAGAGTTCTTTGCAAGGCCTGAGTGTGAAAAAGGATATGTACTTCACATTTTTATCCACAATTATAGTATATCAAAGGCCACTGATAGCAGTTCAAATTCAAACACTTCTTAGGCTGTTACTTTTATTTACATTTTTCATATATGTCATGCTTACTTTTTTTAAATTTCAGTGACTTCCTTTATGCATTGCTACCTAGTAGAACAGCTAATATAGCCCTTCAGTGCTCAAAGACAAAAAATATAATTTTAGGTTTTTTTAATACACTGATTAAAATCCTAGAAACCAGACCTGGCTAGGCAATGGTATCTTTTAGATGGCTTTTAGCAACCTCAAGGTTCTGCAAATATCCTCGGCATGGATGAGACAGAAAAGTGGAAGACAATCTGGTGGCGTTGCAGACTGCTCAAATGAAAAGAAAATG
This sequence comes from Sagittarius serpentarius, assembly GCA_034782735.1. Taxonomy (NCBI): domain Eukaryota; kingdom Metazoa; phylum Chordata; class Aves; order Accipitriformes; family Sagittariidae; genus Sagittarius; species Sagittarius serpentarius. The sequence goes on along the minus strand of JAVKLA010000031.1, from coordinate 8,197,542 downwards.
ATAGGCTAGAAAACAGGACAGACACACATATAGACTAAACCCAAAGACTTTCAGCTCCTGCACCCCCATTTCTGATGCAAGCCATCTACAACTTTTCTTTCTACCACTAAGATTTTTTAATTTTTATAATTTTTTTTAATGAAATGCAGTGGAAAACTAGGTTTCACTACATTCTTGCTGTCATCTCATATACTTCACATGCGCTACGAGTACAATCCAGAGACACTCCTGCCCCCTCTATCACATCAAACAGAAGTTATAAAATACCAATTTATACCAACTCAGAAGAGTATATCATGTCAAGCAACCTTTTTCACCCTTTTGAACACACCATAAACTCCTTCAGAAACAACTCTTGTGTTCACAATTACTTACTAAATTAGACATCAACACTCTACATCATGGTATCTGGCGGAAACATACTGTTAGGTTGTTAAACAATGGCCAGCTCTTCTCACATTCAACAGAAACTGGATCATAAAAGAATGTTTTGAATTAAATTTTAGAAGTCAGTTAACAAAGATGATTTCTACTGAAATCAAAAGATTCGTGCTCATTTATAGCAAAGCAGAGCCCAGATTGAAACACCTTTTCTAAGACGTGATACAAGGATACCAGGTCCCATGTTAACTTTGGTATTGTAATTACAGACTTTTACCAAGAAGTACAATGTTGCATTTAATCTTAACCAAGTATAAAACCTAAGTACAAAAAAGGAAGTGTGCTTCTAAAAAATCTCTACCTTAGGTTCTAGGTATATTCAGTTGAGAGGAATCTGTTTGTGCCATAGTAAAAAGCACTGGTAAGACTTTAGTGTGGTTATGATGCATAATCCCTACACTCCACTGTCATTAAATAAATAATCAAACTGATTATTTGGAAAGAAGATAAAACTACTATGATAAAGGAAAAGGGTAGTGTATCTTATGGGGTGAGACTAAGTTTTGTTTGGTTAATCTGTCTCAATGAACCTGAGAGGGGACAGTAGTAGCTTATGCATATATCAAGATATAGGACAGAAGGAAAAGAACAAGGAAAACCAAGATACAGTCGAACAAAAGTCAATACCAGGCAACTAGGAAGACAGTCAAGCTGCATATTTAAAGAAGATTCCTTAGCTTCAAAGAAATTGACCTTTTGGATAGCTTTTCCAACTAAAGCACCAGGGCCAGAAAGCCCAGTCATCTTAGAAGTCAAGTTTGACAATTTCCTGACACAAGTTAAATGACACAATTTTCTGCAATAGCAGATGATAACACAGGGGATCCTTTTCAGTCCCAGAATCCTATCTGGATTTAAAGGAAAACACATATCCATGTTGCTACTAATTGTAACAAAATACTAAGTTATTACTAATCTGTTAATCAGTTTTATCCTCTTAGAAGCAGGCATAATGAATAAACTGCTGAGGCAATGCAAAAATCTTTTGAGTCAAGCTGATATTAAAGCTGAAATCTACTGAAATCTCCCAGAGATAAATTTTCACAGTATTTTATACTATCTTGTGGTAAAGAAATAGTGTAGAAAGCATTAACTTTTACTAATGTGCTAATACTTTAATACATATGATAAATAATTCAAATAATGCAAGCTCTCCCCCAGAAAGTTCTTAAAGACGAATAGAAATATGAAACCAAACTCACTAATTCTGTTTTCATCAGCCCAGAAATTTTTTCCTATTGACCTCAGAATTTTTTGTAACATCTTCCTATACAATATACTTATCTGTACTACTGTAATGTTTCTCTGTTGTTCCAGTATTTATATATATTATGAAAATTCAGTTTAGATATTTTTTATAACAGGCTACTTCTGCTAATGGTAAACGCCCAAGTGAGTTTTTCGTACACAAAAAGATTTATTTCTGAGGTGCTGTCTCACAGGTACACTGGAATTACAATCTAGACTGACCTATCAGTGCTGGCAAATGAGCTGCTGGTAAAATGAAGGGAAAAAAAAAAAATAAAGTACTGCTGCAGCTATGATGATGTAGGAATTCAAACAATCCTCAGTGTTGCACAAGCAATAACTACCTGTCTATCTCTCTTTCTTATGGATGCTAACAAACTTACCGCCACTCCCTTTGCTAATATTTCTCTCTGTCCACAGGTGCCAACCTCCTTTCCATTGAAACTTTAACAACTGTTCTCAATTGTACTTAGTTGTACAGCCACCACTTTTGTTTTAGCCCTAATGAAGGGCTGGCATGATTTTTCCAAACATATCAGTTAAAACAAAAAAAGTAACCTCTTCCTACCATAGAAGTCAAAGACCACATTTTTAAATGTTTTCTGTCTTGTTTTTGAATTTTATAATGAAACAATATAGATTGTTCCTCATGCTTTGGAAAGCCTTCAGCCAGCCCTACCACAGAGGCTACCTTCACCAGGCTTAAGTACTTCTTCCAATAAAGCTTCATTGCTACCACTGGCATCCATACCTTCTGTGGTGTTTCAAATATCACTCAAATTGCCATTACCTCCTGCTTTAAGTTTTACACTCTTCCAGTCTGACAGTGCTTCTTCAGTCTTACAGCTTTTCAATGGGTTGGATATTGCAATTTCCCATACCTATAGGCAATTGTTACAAGACACTTTCTGATTAATGTTTTCTTTGTTCCTCTGCAATCTTCATATGAGACTGATTTCATCTGCTTATACGATTTTAAATACTTTAATAGTTTATTTTTAATTTATTTATAACTTCAGTAATTTGTAATTTTATCATATTTATTTATTCTTTTAAAAATAATTTACCCTATGTAATTGTTTTCATAACCGCATATCTTGCGTTTCCAGCAAGTCTTCTGACAACTCCCCCACATGCTTATCAACTTTAATCTGAAAAGACTCAAAGTAAACTAATACAAAGCAATTTCATTGGTACCGAGGGCCGACGGAGCTGCATCACCACATCTGGTCATATGTATTTGCAGAACCAGGTCTTAACGTTACACTTGAAAAACACACACATTGTTAAAGAATGACCCAGTGTTCATTTTTTTAAAAGGCAGCTTTATGCATTAACATTTCTTAGTCACTGTCTTCAAAAACAGTCAAATCAAATTTACAGAAAGAGGTTACAATAGCACTAACACATCCTGCATTTACACCACAATGAATGCAAATCTAAGTGTTTAGCAATAAGGATTCATAGAAACAAGCAGCATTTTGTCACAACTTGAGGAGCATCAATAAGGGGTATCAATCTTTGGGGGTTTTAAGGATTTTTTTAAATTCAGTTAATATTTTGGGGTTTAAGCACCTCAAGCTAAAGATGTTGCAGTAACATCACATACCTTTTGATTGCCTTCTGATTGAACACTGTATTTGTCTGCTAAATCCACCCGACAATACCTGATCGCTTGTTGCCAGAAATTCCTCCCCGTGGGAACTTCCATCTTTAAGCAAGCAAAAGGCAAAGTAGTGTTGCATTTAAGTCTAAGAAACTGAAAACCAAAATCCAGAGTGTGAATTTCTAAAAAGCAAAATTTCCCATTTCTCTTTTAAATGAATATGATCTCTAGGACATCAGTGGTGCAGTTTAAGGCATATTAATTTTGTATTGGTATTGGTACATAGCCGGCATCACCAGCAAACTGGAAACCACTGTTATGCAAAGTCCTCCCTGTTCTTGTCTCCTGCTCCTCAGAGCCAAGTTCAACAAGTGAATGTCTACACAGCAGTTAACTCTACACAGCGGTTAACATGATCAAAGTATGCCACTGTAGAACAGAGTCTGCCAACACTGTATCTAATAATTTAAATATCACCAGACACAGAGTTTTAGGAAAAGTAAAAATGATTTAATCAGAACTGTAGCTGAGTGATGACATGCTTTGCCTCACAGAGCTAAATACCCATCGGGTGTACCACACATGGTCAGTCTTCACTTTATTCAAGAGCAAACATTCCCAGCAGAATATTTGTGGTAAGTTTTAACATCATTCTCTTCAGCCCTCTCTTGTGGCTGAAAAAAAGGTAAATGTGTGGTTATATATACATATATACACATACATGTATGTATTTACATCTTTATGTATGTTTGTATACACACAATAAAAATAAACCAATGCTTAATATTTGTAAGCATGAAGTGAGAGATGAATTAAAGAGATTACAGTATCACCGGACTAATATTTTCTTTGATAAACCATTACTTGTACAAAATGTTTATTCATTACTGCACCTGAACTGTGCAGTGACGCAAAGAAGAAATTACATCTGCTATCCCACTGAGGACAACTGCAAGTGATATAGAAACATTTTTCCACATAAAAAATGTACCTACAAACTATTAATAATTAATTCCAGTCATGGTTGGAACCACTATGGTAACACGAAAACAGTATATTTAGGAGCTTCGAAGACCCTAATAAACACAAAATGGTTTCAATATTGACCTGATTGACCAGTACTACTAAAATATTGCCTGAAAATATTTTTCCTTACTTGGTTTCGTAGACAGCTGCAGCAATACAGGAGGCTAAATAATGACTGCATGCATCAGTTTGCTGGGTAGTTATGTTACAATCTGTGACCAAATAGATATTCAACTTTTTCTCTTTAAATAAAAAAAAAAAACTTAACAATGGGAAGTGTAAATATGCACCATATATTCCCAGCTTCATCCACTTACTTCTCCTGACCCCTGTATTAACTATACTTTCTATCAAATATACGTATTTCAGCATTTCTCTGCCTAATCACAGCAGTGAAAACTTCTAACAACTTTATTCACATGGAAGACACATTTAGCTTATTAAGATTTTCTGTAAAACTACAAGACGACAAGAATGAGCAGAAACAGAGTTCAGTCAGTACTCTGGCAAACAAAATCTTTAATGAGGTTTATTTCAAGCCTTAATACTGAAATAGAACTCATATTCTTAGCTTGTAATTCATGGAAGTTTTTCTTTCTGTAGATTTGAAGGATTCAAATAAGAAAAACAAGTATCATCACCTTCTTATCATGCAACTCAAGAAAATCTGTCCATCATGTTAACCTGATCACAAATGCATGAATAAAGCGCTTCGGGTGCAGAGGCCAGTCTTCAAGCAGGCAGCACCGAGTCTCCTAACCAGAAGTATGCTGGGAGAACACATGCATCACCTTAAATTGGCGTCAAAAAACCTAGAACATGATGTACTGTGTCAAGTAGACTGGCCCAGTCCAACCTCCCCAAGACACCTGCATCTTTCTGGTATGCTAATGCTTAGGTCTATTAGTCCACACAACAACACAAAAATCTACACTGAATAGAAGTATAAATGCCAAGAAGTTTGAACCAGAAGGTTCAAACAAGTTGCCATAAGAGCAGAGGAGGGAGCAGTAGCAGAGTCCTGCCTGGAAGACCTGAGCAGCTCTACCGCAACCTGCAGCTTAGCGCTTGAGAGAAGGAAAGGTAAGGGTCCTTCAGCCACAGGATACCAGAGGAAAGGACCAAATCCTGTTGGTCTGCTTCTGCTGTGACATTTCGTGTTGTCTCTTGCTTGCCACATCTTTGTAACCAAGCCAGAGATAGCATACCCTCCACTGTACAGCCCGCAGCTCTCACGCCATATCAATGACCAGGGGGAAGAAGAAAGGTGAAGTTCATGGGAAAGCACTTGTGTTTTCTGGGCACAATATTTTGCTGATGACCCATCTACCAGCTGCCTGAGACTCCACAGTATCAGTCAATATGCACCTTGGAAGTCCAGTCCTTTCTCACCTGTCCCACCCATCAAAGCAACTGCCCACATAAAGACTCACTGAAGCTATGCTTCCACACAATACTAAATACTTGCAGAGCTAGATCACCAGTATTTCATACTATAATATCCAAGAAATTCTTTCAAATCTAAAGCCATACAAGAGGGCGTGGCCCAAGCCTATAGCATCCACAGCCCCAGATCATATCCTTCTATAATACATATAAGTTTCCAGAGGGATTTATGCTGCTTGGCACTTATCAGAGGCATCTTTTAACAGCATGACTGAGACAGGACAAGAGAACACTAAGCTGTGAGGCTTGCTGGGACCCCTTTGGAAGGCTGGACTATTCAGAGTGCATCTGATATAGGCAGGATCTTGTCCCTGCTTCATCTAGAGATGAAACTCTACTTGTAGAACTCGATTCTCCACTTGCCTTCCTAAGGGAATTATTTACAACACACAGTGTTAACAATCAGCGAGAGAGGACGATGGACGTTTTTCCATTATAACATTTCTGTTTGCAGTGGTAGCTGGGGAATGAATTTCTTACACCTTTTCTTGTGTCAATGATATAGATTATACACTTCAGCTGCAAAGATTTTAAGTCTCACAACAGTATGAAGTAGCTTGGAAGAATAAAGTCAGTTCTATTAGCCAATAGCAGAAGACATGGACTTTCAAAACACAAGTTTTTAAAGCTGAACACATGAGCAATGCAATGTAAATACTCCGTACTCTGGACAGGAAAAAAAAAAACAAAAAAAACTTATTTCCTTCACTTACCGAAGTGCCCTCTCAATGGTCTGACAAATGATGTAAGTGTTTTCTTTTTGTTTTTAAAAGCACAGCCCAACACAAATTATGCATTACATTGACTAACTCCCCTGTAATCTTTCCCACTGTATTCATTCCTTACAGATTTTAACCTAGTATTCTAACAAAATCAAGTCATTAAAAATATCAGAAAGACCTTTATTTCAAAGTGATGGATGGAGATTAAAATACATCTTTTCTCTGTATGAGTCTTGAAAAAAACCTACACTATCTTGATAAGTATATTACACTACCAAATCTGGAACTTACCTGAATTTTCAGTTTTACTAAATTTAAGGTGGCCATGTACTAAACATGAATGTTTATCATCAGTCACCCCGCTCCTTAGATATATGTTACGGAAAAAATCAGAAGCAATTTCTGAGTGTTTTCATGCAGACACAGAGTATACCTGAAGAATATACACTCATAATCCCCACGAGGAATGCAGATGTCATTAAATGTCACTTGTAATGAAAAGAATTGCAAACTGAGAGGTTAAATACTGCTAACTCAAAAGTGTGAATAAATGACGTATTATCTAGCCACATATAAAAAACACATATGTTTTCAAGGCCTATGGTCTGACATCAGAGGCTTCTGGGAAAAAAAACAAAAAAAAAACAAAACCAACAAAAAATCCACCACCCAACCAAAAATCTACGCTACAAAAATTACACATATAATCTATAAATGTTAAAAAAAACCCAAACCACATCAACAACAAAAAAAAAAACACTACAAAAAAAAAAAAAAAAAACACCAAAACACCACACTGTTTTCTCAGGGACTCATGGTTTAAAGTTTTTGCTCAAAGAATCTTCGTATCATAACAAAAATCTTATCTTGCATTCCTGCTCTAACATTGATATGAGAAAAACAAATTGCTAGAAGACATTAATAAAGGAGCACTGCGTAAAATGTCAAATAACTTGAAAAGTTTTAGTAAATACTCATGTTGGACTATCCCCTGCCACAACAAAAAGAAAAAAACATAAATATGCTTTCAGCATAAAACAATCATTAATTTCAAGTGGTACTTAATTAGTGAGTCTGGAAAAAATTTACATAAATTCTCATTACAATATAAAGCACATTTATTTCAGCCTTTTAAGTAAAACTAACTGTGGGTAAATTAAGGGTTTGACCGTCCTGTGTCAGCATGGTGATTAATGCTTTATCTCCTGTTTTCCAAAGTTTCGGTTTCCTGACACTCTGCCTTCTTCAAAGACTCACAATCCTATCCAGCAAAACCAGCTACACATTGACCAAAAACTGCCAGTGAATTCAACATCTCTTAACAGAAACAGTAAGTTTAGCAACTAATGATGACCTTATTAGTCACAATTTTCACAAGTCTGCATCAAAAAAGCTGCCGTGATGCTATGTAATTCCCATGTGTTACTCCCTCATCCAGGGTAATTTACCAGAATGGATTTGGATTTATGGCCCCACAGTGCAACATTCAGTTTATATGTGCTAATGTTATCAGATGGAGGATTCACAGACATGCCCTGCATTCTAATATCTAAAGCTTTTTATTGCACAACATTAACAATAATTTTAACATGTCTGAGAAGAAACCTGTGTCTCGCCTTCCATTTTCTAGCCTGCAACATTAGGCCACTACTTCCACCTTCCCCAACATTTTCCTTCTTATTAGTCCATTATGAATTCATTAACAATTAGGCGAAGCTGCTCCGTGCAGATTTAGCATCATATGTTGCACTGTAATACATTTTACTCATCTCCATATCTTATACCATGTATTGAGTCATGCCTGCATCTTCCTCCCTGCTGGGATCTCCCAAGACAACTGCTACCATGTGGTTCAACCAATTGTTCTACCAAGCAGTTTCTGCACTATATTCCAAAGATGACATGACCATACAATATATACCATTGTTTTATTTCTTAGTTTCCAATGGTTTAAGTTTGTTATCTTCATGATACTATCCCATATTATGAGTATCACTGAAATATTTCAGGAGGATATAAACTAACATTAAAAAGCATAGAGAAGGAGCACGAAAATCCAGAGCATGGCTCTTCCATCTTCGCTGATCCACATGGAGCAAATAAAAAACAGCTGGAAATAAAACAAACTGCCTGTGATATGGCATGTCATGGAAGTTGCCCTTACTTTTAACTCCTACATTGCAAAAAGGGGCACAACACTGCACTTGCTTGAGATGTCCTTAACTTCTTTCTCTAAAGACATTATTTTACAGAAGACTGTTATATAAACAGCTTATCGTACTAATCTTTATTTGAAGCACATATTATGAATTATTTAACTCATTTATTACTGCATGTGACTAAAATCCAAGTTTCATCTAAAAAACACACCACACCACAAATCTGATCTTCGTATTTCATAAAACTGTTTGGGATTTTTCACTTGCTTCATTTTTATCTTCTTTGAGTGTTTCAACAATTATACCAAGACAGCAAAGCTTTAAAACAAAGTCAAAGCTGTGAAGAAAAGCATGGTCACCATGAAAAACAGCAAGCCTCTGAAAGAGAATGACATTTAGCATCATATTCTATGTTCTAGGCAGTGATGAATATCAATTTACTGTAAGCTTTCAACGCATGAGTGGCTAGTTTACTGTCTGTACTTTGTCCTATAATAAACTGCCTCAAAATTTTGTCATTTGTTTCCTCATAAAATTTTCCATTTCTCATCTGGCACCAAGGACAGCCCAAAATTTGATAAACTGTTTTGCCAGCTTTTGTACACAAAATCTCATCTTCACTGACATAGGTTTATATCAACTTATTTTCACCTCCTGTACAGCTATGCAGATTCTGCTATAAATGTAAATGTATCTTGTGACAGTTTTACACTTTGGCAGATTGCAAATGCTGTCAGATTAGAGTTGGTGTCTTTAATGAAGTAAATAAGTTACTGGGAATCACTACAGGAAAGGGCAGTGAGGATGAATGCCCACATTAGTACTTGAAGCTGAAGCTCTCAGCAGCTGAACATTCATGCCTAAAGGCTAGGTGTTGCTGCTCATCATATTAAAACTCCAGTTTACATAAAGCAGTGACATATTTGACTTTTGCTTTTATCACTTTTTTATTCCTGTACGAAGGCTCCAGTAGTTCCCCGTCAGGTACATAAAAAAATAAACCAGCCCACAGTACAAAACCATCCCTGCACGCAAGGGCAGGAGTGGTACTAGGATCATAAAGCAACCTATTCTGGGGGTCGTTCTTTCTTTTAATACCAAACTCATTGTCAGCCCATAGCTGAAGCTCTGAGAATACTCTTGCAAACTGGCAAATTTTTTGTCACTTCAGATTGTCATTAAGATTATGACAGAAATATTTATAGAAACAGACAAGAGACATGCAACCTCCTGTGACAGCCCCAAGTATTAACTCTTCAATGGGTTAAAGGCAATAAAAATACAAACAGAAGAAATGTATATGTCTGTATATATAAAAAACACTAAACATCTTTGGTGAGTTTTCTATTTAATTTCAGGCAAAGTTGTATGTAATGACTTCAAGTTGGTGCCTGAAGGTGGGTGCTATGAACACGTTCCATGCACTTACTACTGATACACTCTAACATTTGCCTTCAGCAAAATCTGAGAAAATCCCCTAAAAACCCTCTGGAAGTAAGCAAATCTCTAGACTTAAAATATGGACATATGGATGAATGTATTCAGAATTAGTTTCCTACACTTTCTAATTCCAGAAATGGTTGTACTGGCACACAGCAGTGCCTGAGAAGAGATCTACATATAAACAACTTTGGACCAGCAATTATCCAAGGCCACATTAGGAAAAAAAGACAGTTGTGAGTATGTGAAGTATGGAAGGAAAGGGGGACAAGTCAGTATTTCCAAATGATTTGCCTTCATGCCTCTTATCCCCCTCTACTTCTGGTTCTTCTTGCCCCACCCCCTGCACACCCCAACACCTAATATGGCTTGTTTCCCAGACAAAAATAAAACATGTATTTTCAGAGCACTTCATTTACTTGTACTTCATGAATTTGTACACTAGCTTAATATTTCTTACCACCTTATTCTCATCTTACACAGCTCTCTTCCTTTCTGCTTCTACTTCTCAAATTCCTTTCAAACACTTGCACTCCCTGACCCAGTTCCTATCATTTTACCTCACTTAGTGTCTCAAGATCAATTTTCTTCTGTTCTCCATAAAAAGACTACAGCATATGGAACCACTAAGCTGTCCTCTTACTATCACTAGGCTCTTTAATCCCACCACCATTTCACCAGAGAGCTGAACACCACCACAGCTTCCACAGCCAACATAGCTTTTTGCATTTCCACTTTGCCGAACTATCATTAGAAGGAACCCTTGCTGATAGTGAGATTGAAGATGCTTCTAGTCAGTCACTTAAATTCTTCTCGTAGGAGAATTCTGCTGTAATTAACACAAGAAAAGCATCTATGGAAATATTACAGTATCGCAGAAACATTGTTCTACCGCTCACGTTATCTTCCTATCCAGCAACAGTTAAGGCATGAGTCAGAAGGGAGATCATCTATTAGTCTATCCAAAGAGCATAATGGAAGTCACAAAACTTTCTGTAACATCACGTAATTGCAAATGGTGCAGTTTTTATACAGTTCCCCAAGTAACGACATACTCCACTGAAACACAACAGTTTCCGTAACAGGGCCAGCCTACCTTAACATCCACCTTCCTACTGACTGCAGATCTTTTCTGTATCACAAACATCTGGCTACTGCTGTTCTCAAGCAAGGAACTGTAACCTGTTCATTTTCAATCACAAAAATCTAATTTAGTTTAAAATTATACAGTTTAAAGTCCTGAGAAAAATCAAGTGGAAATTACATCAAATTAGAGAGAAATCTACGTTTGGTCCAGACACTAATCTTGGAAGTTGTACACCTAAGGAAAACCAGACTTGACTTGTATGAAAACAAGAACTTTCTAAGAACACATTAATGTTAATGTCAGGGTTTAGGCAGAGCTACAATTACTATCAACATTAATTCATTCCAAGAGAATGACTGGACAGGAGGGAAGAACTGGGTGAAGTCACTTTAAGAGCAGACTTTGTCACTGCTTTGGCCAAATGTGCTTTCCAATGAAATTACAAAGAAATCAGTTTTCACTTTATCCAGCTTTACACATTCTCAAATATTCTCTCTCTCTGCAGCAGAATAAACCTCAGATCTTAAAGAGTTTTACAGAAAGAAAAATACATTTCACATCAACAATGGCTAATCATGAACACTTTCACGGGTTTGAAAGCCTGTGTTTTGGCCCTAGTGCTGCCCAACTCAAATAAACAAATTCCAATTTGTTACTATATTCCCAGTTTTTCTACAGTGCAATTCTTCCTTGTTGAGGACCATCAATTCATGGCTTTCTGTTTTCACTTAAAAAAAAAAAAAAACACCACACCAAAAACCCCCACAACCCACAACACAACTCTGTCTAAATCAGTGTAAAAATATCCTTAAAAACAGATATTAGAGTGAAAAACCATCTGTCAATTATGGCACAATAACAGTTTGTATTGATAACTGCAAATAACAGTTCTGCTTTTGGGTCATTTTTCACACGTTTTGATGGCTTCTATCACACACACTGGCAGGCTCAAAAGTTGAAAGGTATGATAGCAAAGCTTTAGGGAAATCAGAGCCATCTTTCATTCTGCAGTTTTAGGCCTACTAGAGACAGTAGTAAATGCTGATCTCCTCCAGTAAGCTCATCTACTAATCAGGAAACTGCAAACAATTTTACTGAAATCCTGCTAGTCTCAAACTCATTTTTAGGTACAAGGATTTTAAGCCATTGTGAGTATGACAGGAGAGGTTTGGAAGTTTGTTCTCATTAGTAACTTCATCTGCAATCTAATTTCCTTAAGAGCTAATGAAGAAAGCTGAACTATAATGCCAGCCATTTGCTAACAAGAGGGTTGGCAAAACAGTTCTTGAATTCAACCTAATATTGATTTTAATTATTTTAAATTCAACGTCAAATACACATATAAGTAAAAATGGTCACAGAATAGTTATCAGATTTTAGATTATAAGTTTACTATTCATTCAGTAATAACATCGAGAACCTTATTTAAATGAAAAATCAAACCCAATGTTGGTGAAAAACCTTTTACATTTCAAACAGTGACTCCAGCCAACAGTTAGATTTTCTTAAAGAAAAAAGCCTATTCAGTTTGCATAGAATTTCTCTCTTTGCAGTGTAAAATCTGAAATATGTACATACTATAAAAAATAAGATGCCAGAAAATTCTGAACTGGAAGCAAACCACATCTATAAACATAAATGTACTCTTAGTTTTCTCCACCCACAGCTCACACCAATTTAGTGTCAGAATCCGTATTAATACAAAATGTCCAGACTTGTAACCAGTAACTGTGAACCAGTGCTGAAAACCAACTCAGTGAATCCTATTCTTTCTACACTTAAGGACTGATAATTCCTTGACTCTACATCTACCAGCACCTAGCTCACGGATTCTACTCACAGTCACTTTTCTCCTATCAGCACAGAAAGTGATCTAGTCTTCTGGATGAAAGATTTGAATACATAATGCAGAGTTTTTTTAATGCAAAGTATTCATTACACTTAATATGAAGAGCTCAGTCAGCAGCAGATCAAATTTAGTAACTTCAACAGCTAACACAGTGGCATTATTAACACCATCTTTTTACCCCCGTAAGTTTAAGAATGGGATCCGGTATCATTTATTGACAGTCATCCGTCCAACTTAAATACCAGTCATGTAATTTGCTCCTTAATAGGAAAATATGATAGTCTATAACAGAATTCCTTCTGTAATTTCCAATTTCACTGTAATAATTAATGATAAAAGTAACTAATGCTTCTCCTTTAGAAACTGCTGTCATGTTGATAATCCTTCAGTAAATGAGTAAGAGTGCAAATAAGATCATTCCAGTAAAAGAAGATACAAAAAACTTACAAGATCTTACAAAAAATTACCCTCAGTAGGCAAAACCAAGAAAAAATTTAGCCATGACAACAGGATTCAATAAACTGTCTAGTTTGTGTTATTAGTTATAGAGCTGGTGTTTATACAGAAAGTATACAAAAATTGAACATCTGCACTGTTAACTACGCAGTAATGCCAGGTTTTCCCTTTTTCTTCAAAAGCCCATTTGCACCTGAGAACATTAGGCACATTTTTCTCCATTACCATTTTTGTTACACAATTAGCATTGAGCGGTGCAATACCAAATGTCTGCCTGTTCTCCATGAGCGAACTTCCCAGCGTACACTGCAAGCAGCAATCAGAACACGCACAGTTGGAAGTCGGTGCTCAAGGCACTTCAGTAGTTTAATCAATCCATGTGCATTTTAAGTGAGTTATCTGCAACAAGAATAGTGGTATATTCCCAGCAGTAGTTACAGTGTTATTCTAAGCAAACAATAGAGAGCAAAAAATGTTTTCATATTGGGAAAATGTGAGGTATGGAAAAAATAACACTTTTTTTTTTTTTTTTTTTAATATTCAGGTGGATATCAGCGGTCCATTGACACTTCATTGCCTCCAACTCCTCTGTGCGTTTAACTCATAGTCTGTGCTGGATGTGAAGCTTTAGCCATCACAAGCCTATAACTACTGCAAGCTATCAAGACACTTGGTTTATAGGCTGACAATACAAATCCGATACATCTGTATCATCAATTCCAATAACTGCAGCCATGAAAATGCTAGACTGCTCAACGAACAGCGAAACTTAGTTTTCAGGATGCACATAATGTTAAACTGGAAGCAGTGAGAAAAATGTCTTAAGTCACTTTTTTTTGTTTGTTTGGAGATTTTAATTATTTTTTTTGAATATTTTGCAGTGTTCCAGATACTTCGGTGAAAACTCTCCAAACCAATACAGGCAAAAATTTTAACAGTACTAATCATTTCATACTCATACATAACTACTCTCCAGTACTTAAAGGGTGCTCCAGTACTTAAAGGGTGGCTACAAAGAGAACAGAGGCTCCCTCTTCACAAGCAGACAGTGGAGAAGACAAGGAGCAACAGGTACAAGTTGCACAGGGAGAGGTTCCACCTCAATGTAAGTGCTCTCTACAGTGACAGCAATCAATCACTGCAACAACCTCCGCAGGGACGTCATAGAGTCCCCACCACCAGAGGTTTTTGCAATGTGATTAGATAGCTCCTAGATTATCTCATGTAGGTTCCCTTTCCCACAAAAGGTTGGGGTAGATGATCTTTCGAGGTCCCTTCCAACCTAGGCTGTTCTATGATTCTATGACATAAAAATCTAATTATCAGAGAAAGAAAATAAAAGAACATGCACAAAATGTTGTCAGCACTGCCAACAAACAACAAGTAATTATTTTGATACTGCATGATCAGTTAAATGAAACGAACAAATAAAGCAATTTTTCATGTTTGTCACTAGAGAAGGATAAAATTTTAATACAACAACGTTACTTGACTCTTTTGGGTTTGCGTACACTGGTTCTTTTCTACCTGCAAGTCTGCTCTGTAGCTGTCCTCTATCAACTTGAAATGTACTGGAACCATCACGTTCTGCAGACCCATTCGAAGTCTACTTGTATTCAGCAAGGCTGTAATAATGTAATAAAACTTATGCAGACTCTTTTGACGTCCATGTATGATGGAGGAGAGGTTCGCCGAGATACAATTTTTATTAAACCAAACTAAGTCAGGAAATTTAAACCATTACTGAATGCCCTGTCATTCCCGATTTTAAAAAATATTTTGTAACACACTCAACCGCAGTACAGATAGCTCCTACAATGAAAGTAAGTTCTGTAACACTTTGGACTGTTAGCAACTCAGACACAAGCCATTAAAAAGCTGATTTGGGTTACCTTTAACCTGTGTATAGAATTCTTTATTGATTTCTCTTTAAAGTATCTGTGCAACTTACTTGGTTGGAGGCAAATGCCTTACATCAGAAAAGCCATTTAATGAACTGAAGTATTTCTTCAACCTAAATATTTGAATAAAAGCACACAGCTTTGAACTTGATTTGCTTTAAATTAGCTAAATCAGGTAACGCAACAAGACATAGACCCAACAAGTACTGTTTGTTAATAAGAAAAACATTTTAAGGCAATTATTTGAAATTAAAATAAACGTATTTTATCCTTATTTTTAAAGACTAACAATTACATGTTACAAATTATTCAATAAAAAGATATTTTTGTAAGAGTTACAATTACTAAATTAAAGCAAATCAAAAATACTGTTCCAACTGGCAGTGAAGCAACCTATCTGCCAAAACTGTAAAATTTTGAGTATCTAAACAAACAGAAAGAAGTTCTACTTAAAATTTAACTACGTTCATTATTGTCCAAAATTTGCTAATCAGTCCTTGGTGATAACAACTTGTACTGCCCTCCTAGTGAAATAAACAAACAAAAAAGGCCTCTGATTTAGATACTCTTT
This sequence comes from Sagittarius serpentarius, assembly GCA_034782735.1. NCBI lineage: Eukaryota > Metazoa > Chordata > Aves > Accipitriformes > Sagittariidae > Sagittarius > Sagittarius serpentarius. The sequence continues at coordinate 8,181,590 of JAVKLA010000031.1, read as the reverse complement.
GTTGTTTACAGAATTCACATAAAGCTTTTATTTATAGACACACATATGTATATAAAATATTAATGAAGTAACAGTGTTACATGCAGACATTGCCTACTTTGTCTCTTTCACTTGTAAATACATTTTAAATGAGCTAATTGAGACAACACATTTGCAACTGCTGTTGCTTTTTCTCCAGCTTTTATTCACAATTCAAATCTTAAAATAACTAATCTACAGCATTCTGGGGATAATCTATGGATACTGTACTTAAAGTGCATTGTTTGAGCATCTGGAAAGCTAAAAATCTACTAAATGGCCAATCCCCTAAACATATAATTAGAGAATAAAAGTCTATCTTAGATCTGCTCACAGAAATGGCTTGAAACAGTATATAATGCAAACTGTACGTATTTCTGCTGAATAGGTTTTTTAAAAAGTATTGATTTTACTTAGTCTTAATTGGAATCTGGTCTAGAATTCTAGAATTCACCTCATCAAATTAACTTACTGAAAATTTATATTATTCCTGTTAAACTATTTAAGAAATGTGATTTTTAAATATTAATTTAGCTCCAGAGATCATATCATATCATATCAGTCTGTCTTGGTAATGTCTTTGTGCAACATTTGAATTAGATGCCATTTGAGGGGCACCAAAATATTAATTTCCAGGCATTAGCCTACAGTCAAGGTTCAACTAGTTTTAAGCACTGTTATTATTGTAATAACAACAAAACATTACAGGTAGATTGTTTTAAGGTTGTTGGGCTTTTTTTAAGAAAAAATGTGTAATTTAATGTTTTGTTCATTTCAAGCAACAATGTTACTGAAATTACTGTGAAGAATTGGGTTAACACTGAAATACAGGTGAAGAGAAAAATCTCCTCACAGAGTTCACAATGACAAGATGACATGAATTTTATTTAAATTTTGCTCACTGGGACAGCCTCATGAGATGCATATCTCATTTACATAAGGACATTTGGATGACAATTGTAAAATTTGACTATGAAATGTAATGACTAAACTCTAAACTGCATGAACTTACAGACATAATTATTCAGCATGTACCATACAGTATAAGAAAATGAAGTGAGAAGACACATTAATCAAGTTTAAATACAACGATAGTATGGTACAAATGACATCCAGCAAGTGCTATAAATAATATTCTGCAAGCAGTATGAACTAAACTGCTCTATGAGCTAATATTTATTGAAAATCTTCTCAATTTATTTAGAAGAGTTCCTAGTCAATTGATACAACTCAGCCCCCCCACCACCCCAGGCACGTGACTACTTTAGAGGTCATACAGGCCACTAGGGCAAATCCTACCTTAGCTACTCTAAAATTGCATTGTTCTTGAATTTACTTCCCCCCATCACTATGCAAAATAGTCTAAGATTATTTTAGGTATCCCTCTTGAGTATCCTCCCAGCCCTACAGCTGACCTGCTTACAGTGCTACATTTCTACTCCACCGGGACAGAAAACCTGTTAATTGTACTACCATTTATATGTATTTTAGCTTATTGCAACTTGACATTACAATGTGATCTCTGCAGACATGGAAGAAATTAACTTCACACTAAGAAAAAAATTCAATTAGCCTCAGAAGAGCAGCTACAGTTTTGAAAGTCTTCAGAACACCTTTTTAGTTTTTCCTGTGTATTTTGATTCTAAAACAGTGGTTCTTGGCTTTTACCACACTAACTCCATGTTACAACAGACGAAAGCACTGAAGTCCTTATCCATCTAATCATAATTGAAGGTAGAGAGGGGTGGCCAGCAGGATGAGGGAGGTGACTGTCCCCCTCTGCCCTCGTGAGGCCCCATCTGGAATACTGCATGCAGGCCTGGGGTCCCCAGCGCAAGAAGGATGTGGAGCTCCTGGAGCGGGTCCAGAGGTGGGCCACAAAGATGATCAGAGGACTGGAGCACCTCTCCAACGAAGAAAGGTTCAGGCAACTGGGTTTGTTTAGTTTGAAGAGAAGGCTCTGGGGAGACCTCATTGCAGCCTTCCAGCACTTAAAGGGAGCCTATAAACAGGAGGGGGAGCAACTTTTTACACAGGCAGATAGTGATAGGATGAGGGAGAATGGTTTTAAATTAAAGACGGGAGATGTAGGTTAGACGTTAGGAGGAAATTCTTCACCCAGAGGGTGGTGAGGCACTGGCACAGGTTGCCCAGAGAGGTTGTGGATGCCACGTGGTGCCACGTGGAGGTGTTCATGGCCAGGCTGGATGAGGCCCTGGGCAGCCTGATCTAGTGGGCAGCCCACGGCAGGGGGGTTGGACTAGATGATCTTTAAGGTCCCTTCCAACCCAAACCATTCTACGATTCTATGAATATGGGTACGAACACATTTTAAAGAATGTGTACAAAACGATTGGAAGACCTGCTGACTCATATACTGACTGTATGTTTGCTTGACTGTTTAGATAAATCAGGAGTAAAAGGCAAAGGGATCAACCAACCAAAACCACAGATTTCTTAATTTATGGGTTAACTTCAACTTCAGTGGCAGATGGTTATATTCCCTATGGAGATGAAGCCCCTGAAACAGACATGATTTTCAGGCTGACCTGTAGTATAATTTTATGAACCAATGCTGCAGTTTACCTCATTTCTTTTTAAACATACAAATATCCTCATGATTAAGGTATCTGCTAAGAAGCTGTGAAATTAGCATATTTAGTTTCCATTGAAAACATTAATATGCAAATTGATGAATATCTAACGAGAAAAATAATGGAGTTCACCTTTGTGTAATCAAACATTCTGGGAAAGACATTCTTTTTCTCCTCAAAAATGGAAAAAAAGGAAAGGCAACATACAAATAAGGCTACCATCAGCCTGCCAATGTAAGTAAAAAAAGAAAATTAAATAAATTTACCACTGATCACCTTTTGCTAGATGTTATTTGCAAACGACAATATCAAACGTACGAAATTTGAGTTCTGTAAAATAACTTTAATTTTCATGGTAAAATCTGAGAAAGCAGCTCAGATTTTGAATAACAGATTTAAAATGGAGTATATTTACAAGCAACCTATCAATAAATTGTATACTCAATTACTCCTAGTCTAAATCTAGCAGGACAAGCAACGACGGCTCATATCCTGAACTTCTCAAACTATTCCTTCTAGAAAAGTAGAAAAGACAAGACAAGGCATCCACGACACACGACCACATAAAAACTCAGCAAAACATAAGCAGGATTTGGGAATTCCCCACAGCATAAAAACAAAAAAAAACAAAACAAAAAAAACCACAACACCACACCCACACTGAAACACCTTGGAAAAATCTTTTCATAGAGAGGAATGTTTACACTGTAGAAGTAAAATTAATATTGAAAAACAAAAGTCTGTTGTCTGAAAACTAAAACTGAAATTGATAAAACATCTTTGAATATAGATACATATCTCCTTCCTGCGTTTTGACATTAGTGGTAGTTCAGGCAGAAAAGAAAACGTGCCTTCTACTTCCATTTTTCCACAAAAACTCAGTTGACTACTGAGGTTCTCTTCAAGGTCTGGTGTGTCCATTAATGTACTTCCCAAAAATACACCTGCTGTTCCTATACCTTCATTGAACTAAGATGATCCATGTGGACCAGATACAAAAATGACCTTGTGTATTTATTTCATTTAAGCTTAAGGAAGTCAACAGACAAGTTCTTGTATTGACACAGCAATTCCCTTGCTTAAATTCATTAAGAGACTAGGACTATTGGACTCTAGGGAACTTGGTCCCTTATCCGTTTCCTATTTCTCCCCAGAATTTACACCAGATTTTGGCTTGCAGTGTATGAATGTAAAAAAGTCACACATTCTGTGAACTCCAGTTACAGGAAATCTTGCCTCTGTCTTTATATATATACATATACGTACATACATTTGTATAATGTTCTATCATTTACTTTTACACTTCAGGAATCTAGACAGCACAATGACAGGTCTTCAGCAATATCTGAAATGCATACTCAGATCTGTAAATTACCCACACTTTGTATAGGTACAACATAATAGGTGTGGTCATGAGAAAAACAGTATTCCAAAACTATTTTCCAAGGTGAATATGGCCCAGGAGGTGTAAAAAAAAAAAACAAAAAAACAAAAAAAAACAAACAACAACAAAAAAACCCAAAATACTAATGAATCATTGCTTCCAAAATAAAAAAAAATAGCATGTGGGAGAAAAAAAAAAATGCTCAGAATGTCAACAATATTTAAGTAAGGAAACTGAAGAACATCCAAAATCCTGACTACCTAACTGCATCTTCCATCGTTCATAGAGTATGAACTAAAAATAATGTTTTGCCTGACAAGCTAATACTCACCTTTCAAACTCGTGTCACTTTGTAGGGAAGATGGGGGCTGGAGGGGGACAGGAAAGAGATAAAATGAAAGCAAACACTGTCGTTCAGACACATGTTGCTTAGCAATACACCATATGAAACTAGCAGAAACAGTGACATTGGCCCTCGGCTGAATTTACATAAACACTAAACGTGCATCACTGAAAGAGGTGTGAATGCACAGTGTCAGGTATATAACCTATAACAACAACAGAGACACAGTAGTACACAGATACGTGTTAGCATTCTAAAATCTAAACAGAAATGTCACTTCTTTATAGTATAGAAAAGATCAAAGCAGCAGTCTTTCCCTTTTGTGATTTGGGAACTGATAATGAACTAAAATTCAAAATAATTTCCTTTTCCTGATAAGCACCATAATAAAAGAAATTACCTGTATTCCTATAACAGTGATTAATTATACATCTTTAAAACACGTTTCCCAAAAATAAGTTTTGCCTTCATAGCATTAGCTTTTTCTACATACTCTGTTAATCACTTATTCCTATCCTGAATAGAAATAGTTTTAAAATAGTCAAAGACTACTACTATTACCAGTAACATTTCTGTAAGCTTTGCTCATTGATCTCAAAGCACACAACTGTAGAAAGAGCGAGATACGCTTTCCTTTCCAAAGGTGAAAAAATAGACAGAGTGTGATGTAACAACTCAATGACTTACATCAAAGTGTCAAAAGAGTAAAAACAGAGACAAAATATTGAAAGTAACGGTAACGATGTCAGCACTTTCATACCACATTTCATACCACAGTCCATATATAAGGTCAGTTCTATCTACAGCAATATGTTAAAACACAGACATCAAAGACTTAGGGAAGAATGGCTTATGTTTTAAAAATTTTTACAGGTTTTAGACACACTTTTAAACACATTACACACACACTTGTTTTATCTGTATGTGGATATTCCCTTCTTCATTAAAATGAAATCTTTAGAAAACAGTTGAGGAAAATTCCTAAGCAGTTTCCTAAAACACAATACATAAAAATAAACGTTCTTTACCAAAGCAGAGAGGAAAAAAAAGAAATCAGGATCCAAAACATTTTTTAAAGATTCAATATAAAATAGTATATGTTTTTATCCCAGTAACATGTAAGAGCCAAAAAAGATAACGAAAGATATAATAACTTCGTAATATAATACCTTGTTGCCACATAGCCATACTTTTGAAGAACAATTACTATTCAAGCAAACAGTGATTCAAAAGCTGAAAGGTCATTATGTGACACTAACTCTACATTAAATATATGAAGTAAGAATGTAATCTACACAATGAAAAAACAAATACCACTCTATCTGTAGATAAAGGCATTAATTTTTCTTTTTTTTTAAAGCAGTGTTTGAGTAGGCGTTTGTATTTCACAATAATGAAAATTCATATGGTCTATTTCTATTTCCACTTACTGGTCTTTACATACATAGCAATTAGTCAAACAGCTGAAAACCAAAAAAACCTGCCAGATCGTCTTTTTCAGCTGTGGATCCATATTTGTAAAGCACGTATCACTGAGTATTCAGTCTGGTAAGACAGATGATTACCGGTGGTCTTTCTGGGGAGTGGGGACAAAAAAGAAATGCATGAAATTCCTCTTCCTGACAGCCTGTCCAATGCCACCTTGAGTGAAGAAGTCCACAGTGAGAGTCATCCTACCACCTTGTGAGCAGACAATATCCTCACTGGCCTTCAGAAGACAAATCCCTACATTACTGTTGAGTAGATATTCCCTTTATTTCCTCATGTGAAACAGCTGTAATTGTCCAAGTCATTCTCTTTTTTTTTTATAGCTGATCAACTGAGTTGGAAAAATGATGCAAATCTTGAAATTCACCAGTATATAAAAAATGCTGCAAGTTGTTGTTGCATCCTGAAAATCTTCTTCCTAAACAATTTAGTCTTTATTCTTTACATATACTAATAAACATAATCTAAAAGCAAGAATGGTTGCTAGCGTTTATGTTTAGGTGTACCTATTTCTTCCTCTTCCTCTGAATTAGGCTCGCTCAAGAGACACATAATAAAACTGCAAAATTCAGAGAAACATTTCATTTTCCATTAATCAGCCAGAAGAAATACAAAGCGAAAATAAGAACATATTATTGAGTTCAATATTTTTTAAAAAATCTCAGAAAAAAAGTCATTACACACAGTGAATTGGAAACTGTTGTTTTCCTGTATGACAGATACTCCCAGCTAGCCAAAACATATGGAGGCTTTTCATATTCTGTTCAGAAGCAACAATTACAGAAAATAAACAGGAGGCTTTTATATACATTATCACAGTGAGGCATCCCAAGCACTGAGTTTTTCAAGATTCCTGAAAAAAACCTCTGAAAAATCTAGTATTCTTGCAATATTCAATTTGGGCCCAAAGAACCCAAGTCATGACGAATTTTGATTGATGGATAACAAAGTGATCTATGTTTACATTATGGCTTAAACAACATGTTTTACTTTGCAATTGGGACAGACTAAAAATACACCAAAGGATCACTCACAGCATCAAATGGGATGGAGATAATTTAACCATGCTTCATTATCTGTCCACACTCCAGCTAGCTCATACCAAATCAGCCTAAGCAGACTTAAAGTGGTGTCTAATACTCAGATACATCTGACCTTCATCTTACCCTACCAGTAGTGCCTATCATGAGGCAGAAGATGACTGCCTTTTTACCCACATGAAAACTGTGCATTCAACTGTTGACTAGCTGCAAGGATCTCATGTAAGTGGGTGCAAAGCACAGTTACAATGTACCAGAACAACGGATTTGGCTGCATTCACCACTCACTTTATTCAGGCCCATAGTCCCAAAATCTTTTGGTGTATTCTCAGAATGCAGCATAAAACACTCAAGATTACTAGAAGATACAAGAAAACGTTCCCTGATGACAGAATGAGATTTACACACACAGCTCCTAGCGTGTTCCAACTGACAAGTATAGAAAACCCTTTCCCTGTAACTGGATGTAGCACTCTAGCAAGAAACGCTTCACTTTCCTTACGCACAGACCTACAGAAAATTTGTAAGTTTTTTTATATAGCATCTAAGGGTCTTCTGGAATTTATGGCAAGAAAGTGTGGAAACAGAACTATCAACAGGTTCAGAAAGGCATTAGACTAATAAATGGATGACAGGTCCAAAACAGATCCTAAAATAAGTATGGATGTGCCCTCTAAAAGTTGTAATCAATGACACTGGGAAATAAGCTCACAAGAGGGGCCAGGCTTGAGTTGCCTCCTTAAAAAGCTTCTCCTAACTACTGCTGCTGGAGACAGGAGTACTTGGCTAGACAAACAACTGGTCAGGTTCATGAGATTTTTGATATGCTGAAGTCTATGTCCAAGACACAGATGTACTGCAGTATGGAGACAAGAAGAAAAATCGAGTATTGTTTTGTAAAATTTAAAAAACAAAGCAAACTTTTTTTCACCACTAGGGCTACAAACGCGATGGTTATTTCAATCCATTTCCTACATTCCTCCCTTAAGCAAAAATAAGTGATGGCAACTGAGGAGTAAGGAAATAGAATTTCTACTGCAGGTGTTTTGTTTTAAGTAGAAGAACGTCAGTAATAGCATGCACATTTTATGTCCTTGATGAGGCAGGTGATTTTTCAAACTTTCTGCCTTGTACAGAAAGTATTTGCCTCAGGGGATCAAAAAAACCCAAACTTCCAAGTCCTGCACATATTTGCAGAAGGGACAACACATTCAGTTGTCTAGTGGAAGTAAAGTTAATTGCACCATGAAGTTCCAGACCACTGGATTGGAAGAGTGATGAATGGACTTGATGTGAGATTATGGGGTTGAATTCAATTTACTAGGCTGCTCATTAGCATTTGTTACCATATATAATTTGCTCCCATATATAAACTGCATGCATTTAAGATACTAGTGCTCTTAAACTTAATGCATACAATATATTTTTAACTTAGAGGATCCAAGTACAAATTAGAATAATTTCTGAATATGAATCTGATTAATGTAAAAAGAGTATAGTTCAAGAACCACATGACTTAATCGCGAAGTCTTTGTCCTGGCAGTGATTTTCTTCTGCTATACTGTTCAGCAAAAGGCCCAGGAAAACAAACTCTGATCACCTGAACTACTTACCCAAAACTATTTTGGCAAAAATATTTATTTATAGCACTAGCTCAGAATTTTTCTAAATGTGAAGTGTTTACAGATATTTGCTAAACATACAGTATTTCATCACTGTATGTGATGACATGACAAGCTGCAGGATGAAAACAGAAACTTTACGCATATTTGTCTAGATTACTAGGTCAACTGGCAAAACTGTAAGAAGGGTTTAAGGTTTCCAAGCCTAACCATAAAGCTCACAGACATCAGTACAAATAATTTCCATTCAGTTTGCACGTCTTTGAACTAGTACATTATACATCTGAACATACACAAAAAGATTGTTAAGCATGCAAAGCCAGACATTTTAAACTTCTGAAATGCCAAAATTAAGGCTGCCTGTGAAAACTTCATCTGCTTTGCAGGACCTTAATACTGATAATCATTACACTTGTAATCGTACTAATTCTGACCCCTCCATCACTACATGCCTGGGACTAAATGGTTTGTTTTCTCTTTGCTGTTCAGATACAGTATGGAGCAACTTATTTTAAGATGCTGATCAGCTTTTTTTTAAATAACGTTTGAATAAGTTCTCAATTGATTTTGTATGATACTTATTGCTATAGTAGATTAATCTTTAAAAAAATATGACTGTGACAACAGTCATGTGAAATAAGAATATGTTCGTTTGTTTGTTTTCCAAAGTACTTCCCATTACATGTGGCCGATACGTATAATGCAAACTCAGAAATGAAGGTGGCACATCCTCTGTGTCACAAAATACAAAGAAGGGATGGTGCTAGAGCCACAGCATGAACAGTGGAAGAAAATGCTTTTCACAGCACTGCAGGTTATAGTGATGAAGAGTGATGAAGAGTAATCACGAAGATAAGGCCACAATAATTTCCTCCCTTTTCCTCATTCCCTACACCAAAAGTAAGTCTGTATTTGTTACACAGTGTTCAGTTCATTCAAAATGAAGTACTTAGTGTAGCTGCAGCTGCAAGCTCCTACACTTCTGCAAGCCAGGTCTTATGGTTTGAGACTGGATACACAGAAAGTGATGGTGCAGTGTTAGTGAAAAGTTACCTGGCTTGCTCCACAAAGCAATTTAGCAGCAGTTATGGGAATGAATACAATCCCCCAAAATGGCATCCAGCATTATAAACTATGCCATTAGCCCTTCTCTTTTTCCACTTTTTCTCCTGCCTCATCCACCACACTGCAATTTTTGCAGCAAATGAAGATGATTTCATGTTGGCAACAGCCTCCTTCACTATTCAGTCCCAGTTCAACCCCAGAGCTACAGCCCAAAAGTTCACACACATCTGTATTCCTCTGGGTATTCAGAGCTTTGGCTTAGTTTAGTACTGAGATACATGATACTCCTCTTCCGGAGATATTTCTGCTCATCTTCTGTTCATTAGAAAAAACAAAATAGGAAATGCTTGCTTTACCAGCAAAACAGCTGGCATGGACCTATCACTTTAGATCTACTAGATCTTCACTGCTTCAAAGTATTTGTGCAGCGAGCTGTACAAACACGATTTCCTGCTCTGCTATTGCAAAAAAATTAGGACATGGCATATAAGTGGTTCCAGATACAAAGGCTGCATAGAGAACCAGATGTCAACAGCTCCACCCTAATTGTGTTTTCTGCTTCTGCAAAAGTCAATCTCAGTTTGTACATTTTATAAATATCTCATCCTCAGGTTAGAAAAAATAAATTTACATTTACAAAAATTAAAAAAAAAAAAAAAAGTTGGCTACACTTCTTCACGCTTGATTTCAGTCAGTAAATTCCACTATGTTCTTGGTTTCCTACGTTTCCCTCAAAAAACCCTACTCACCCATCAGATGCTGGGGAGAAGCGGAGAAGCTCTGAAAATGTGTTTCTTCCAATGGATGTCTCTTGGCAGCTACACTAGCACATGCACCAACTAGTAAAAATTTACTCTCATGTTACTTGTCTCCTAAAACTGATCATCTAAGTATTTCTCCAGCTCTGAAAGAGCTGTTAGGCTTCCATGAAAAGAACCGTAAAGGTAAAAGACGAAAAAACATCAGGTTCCCCAGGAAACAGATTCCTTTTGTGGATACACAATCTGAAGTGCCCTCAAGTGCTGGCTGACATTCAGGAAGCTATGCAAGCATGCATGTGCAAACACGGCATACAGTTGATGGAAAAACAAGCACAGAATGCCCTAACATTGGAAGTGTGTGGCAAATTAAAAAGTTCACAGACAACTATTTCTCCAGGCTTGGAGATCAGATCTAAATGACCACTTCCATCCGGTCTCAAGTGTTTATTTTATTGTTGCTTAACTTATTTTAAGGAATGCAGGAGACTATCCTCATCCTGACAGAAATGTAGAAAATCCGTGCCAGTTACAGAGAGCACTAAGGAAGTTAGTTAGCTTGTTTATAATCAGCAAAAGAATTGTTCTAAAAATAATGATATTCTTAAGACATACAGTCAAACCACAGTAAAGTTTTAAAGCTTCAAACTCTAACCAAGGTAGAAGTGCAACATTTTCTAAATCAGCTTAAACTAAATTTGTTCTCCTTGAAAAACGCAGTCAAGATTAAAACACAATATACATTCTGAACTAAAATTGCATGCAGCATTTTCTTGCGTGTTTTTTAGCATACTGTTTCCGAGTTTAATTATACCTTGTACAGTCCACGAAACTTCATATTTATGCTTATCTATGGGAGTAAATTACACCCTCTTAACAAGAGCAGCTGTAAATAAAACTATAACTAATATTCTTTTGTTATGCTCCTCCGCTTGAGTTTTAAAGGTTTCTTGACCTAAACTGATTTAATAAGTTGAATCTTTAATTTTGTTGCAGAATTTTTCTTCTACAGTCCCATCTTCATAAAGACTCCAACATAGACAAGCCAATATGTTCCAAAACTCATCTAAACCAGATCTGTATTTCTGTAGCTTTAAAAAAACTGCCCTTGTTCTTAGTGGTAAAAATAAATATTCCCAAAACATAAATACACCCCCAGCTACTTTTTTTCTCATCTAGCTCCCTACTTTTTCCTCTAAGTTACCTATTCCAATAGTATCAGTCACTGCTTACTCAACTGACTAATTTCTCGTTTCATGACAACACAGCTTCTGCTTCACTATTACCCCAAGAAGGTCATGCAAATTGTACTTCTTTCTTTAATTGGAGGGAGAAAAAAAATGGGTGCAATCAGAAATGATTAGAACCCTAGTTCAGATTCCCTCCACATTTCATGAGACAAAGAAAGACCAAATTAGGTTTAGTGTATGATGAGCAAAAGCACATCCCTTCAGCTGCAGCTCTTTTTCACAGGCATTCATGCATACTAATATCATAAAAACAAAATGCTAGAGTTGAAGACAACTTCAGGGTATCTGAGTTTTGTTCAAAAGATTTACTATTATAAGCACAAATAACATGACAAACAGTCTTAAATTTATATTCTACTGCTATATCGTAAGGTGTTCAATATACTGAAACATGAGCCAATTTGTCCTGTTAAAGCATGGTAATTTTCTGCCCATTTTTAGACACGCCAATCAATTTAGATCAGAAGATTCCGGAAAACCATTCCTGCTTGTTGCTTTCAACCAAAAGGATTTTCCAACCTTTGAACAAGCAACCTCACAAATGCTGAAAATTTCTTAGTTTTCAACTGAAACACAGCATCTCTTCCCGTATGCAGTATCTCTGCACCCGCTGCTGTACTGCTAAACCTAATCCAACAAGCCTTATTCATCTTGGAGACTTCATAGCTAAGCAAAAAACATGGCTGCACTTTTCTAAATCTTGTCCAACAGGAAAAAGGACACCACTCTGAATCGCTGAGAGACACATTTGACAATTCTGGGATGCAGATGTAAAGCTGCCTGAGTAGGCATTGTTCAACAATCATCCTCTTTACTTAATAGTTCCTACAGAGAATATTATTGATGGATTAAAAGTTGTCACTCAAATGTCTTCATGTAGTCCCGAAACTGACAGGTTCATAAAACTGATTCACACTTTTTGATTTTGGGGAGGAAGAATCACCTTTCAATTTTTACATATATGTACGGATTTCCGTTGATAAGTCCTAATTACATTCATCTGTTAAAAAAAAAAAAAATACTTTTCTAGAGAATTTGTACAAATTACCTTTGCAAAGATATGTAAAAACAGCATATTTTCATGTTTGGTTAATATGCAAAAGTTCTGCCAAAGCTTAGTGAAAAAACTCTGTAAGGTACAGACATCCTTCAGGGAAAATACAAATGATTTCCACATAATCCAGACAAGATAATCTACTGCTTCAGATGATCCATAAATTCACTCAAATCCATAATGTAAAACCAAGTGGTGGAAACTCATGTGGATAAACACAAAATTCATCATCTTCACCTTTTCTTAAATTTTTCAGACTCTTTTATTGGTCAGGTAGGGTTGAAATATAGATAATTTTTTTTTCATCTTTCTTGAGAAAAGGGGTCAGCAAGGACATTGTGACACTTTAAAAAATTGTAATATACTCAGTAGTAAAAATAATGCAAGATAAACTACTCACCTGTTTCCTACCAGTAGCAAGCTGGTGCTTGCTGGTAAGAAAGGAAAATATATATGTAATTTTCAAACCTTTAAGTGGGACCAAGAAAAGTGGAAAATGAGAAAATCTCATTTTGAAAGTCATGATGCTATATAACTTTATAAAAACTTTGAAATTCATTACTGGAATTTAAAGACATTTTTGAATACTCTAACATAACTATACCAAAGATGCCTTCAGATTTGAGTCATGTTTGATTCCCTTGTAGCAATCCATTTCAAAAATGGGTTGGAGAATGAATTGAGGAGCTGTAGGAACTTTTAACAAAATATAGCAGTGTACGTAATTCTAAGCCTTATGCTTTTTTACATACTATTAATTTACATGTTTGAATATTTTTCTCCTCTCTGGATGAAGTGATTACATGCAGATCACTCTCATTCCCCCAGAAACAGTCTGATTAATTTTTAAAGCACCATTTTGTCATTAGTTACGGATTTAACAGAAGACAAGACAGCTGAGGCACATTAGTTTCAGAAAGCAGTGGGTGGAAGATAAATAGAGTCTGAATCTCTGGGACATAAGCAAGTCTGCACACAAGGAAACAGAAACATGAAAACAAATACAGGTAAAGCGGTGGAAAGAGATATTTACTTTTTGACTTTTTTCCCTGGCAGAAGAGAACACATACCCACAAAGACAAATAACCCCTTCCAAATTATGTTTTTCTTTCTACAGCTGCTAGCTGAAACTAGTCTTTGCAGCAATAGTGGCTCACTTGCCTGGCTTCACCACAAACTGGCACATAATCATTTAACATCTTTGTTGGCGACATGGAGAATGGGATTGACTGCACTCTCAGCAAGTTTGCCAATGACAGCCAGCTGTGTGGTGCAGTCAACACACTGGAGGGAAGGGGTGCCATCCAGAGGGACCCTGACAGGCTTGAGAGCTGGGCCCGTGCAAACCTCACGAAGTTCAACAAGGCCAAGTACAAGGTCCTGCACATTAGTCGGGAAAATCCCAAGCACAAATACAGGCTGGGCAATGAGTGGATTGAGAGCAGCCCTGAGGAGAAGGACTTGCGGTGTTGGTTGACGAGAAGCTCAACATGACCCAGCAATGTACACTTGCAGCCCAGAAAGGCAATCGTATCCTGGGTTGCATCACAAGAAGTGTGGCCAGTAGGTCGAGGGAGGTGATTCTGCCCCATCTGCTCGGCTCTCGTGAGACCCCACCTGGAGTACTGCATTCAGCTCTGGGGCCCCCAACATAAGGACATGGACCCATTGAAGCGAGTCCAGAGGAGGGCCACAAAGACGATCAGAGGGGCTGGAGCACTTCTGTGAAGACATGCTGAGAGAGTTGGGGTTGTTCAGCCTCGAGAAGAGAAGGCTCCAGGGAGACCTTATAGCAGCCTTGCAGTACCTAAAGGGGGCCTACAAGAAAGCTGGGGAGGGACTTTTTGCAAGGGCATGTACTGATAGGACAAGGCGTAATGGCTTTAAACTGAAAGATGGTAATTTAGATTAGATGTAAGGACGACAGTCTTTACTGTGAGGGTGGTGAGACACTGGAAGAGGTTGCCCAGAGAGGCTGTG
>JAVKLA010000031.1:8149791-8166894 GCA_034782735.1 Sagittarius serpentarius | reverse complement strand
GGGTAATGATTTTAAACTAAAAGAAGGTAGATTCAGACTAGATATAAGGAAGAAATTTTTTACAGTGAGGGTGGTGAGACACTGGAACAGGTTGCCCAGAGAGGCTGTGGATGCCCCATCCCTGGAAGTGTTCAAGGTCGGGTTGGATGGGGCTTTGAGCAGCCTGGTCTAGGGGGAGGTGTCCCTGCCCATGGCAGAGGGGTTGGACTAGGTAATCTTTAAGGTCCCTTCCAACCCAAACCATTCTATGATTCTATGATAATTGAAGACATAGAACAAATATATATATGCCATGAAGAACAAATGTGCCACACTTTTTTTTTTTGAACAAAAATTCAACCAAGAAATGCAAAAATCTTTCCCCCCCCCCGGAGAATTACTTTCATAAATGTATTCAAGGTTTTTTGTTTCCTTCTTGTATTTAACAAGCATTATTAGTTGATCATTACCTAAAAACATGGACAGCAGTTGCCAATATGCTGTTCTCTTTTAGTAACACAGCTAGTCAGGGAAGTCTCCAATGACCATTTATCTTTCTCCATGCAATTGCTGCCCAGAGACTTCCTGGGCTGAATGCACCACACCTCGTTTGGACTTGGAAGCCCTGGACCTGGCTAGTACTTGAACACCACTCAGGAATCCTTGACATCACACATAACCCAAATAACCAAAATTTAGTGAACATCAGACTATAGATACCAAATACACTAGTAAGACTGTAACAACTGAGAATGTTGCCTAGAACACTTACACAAAGACAAGAGACCAGAGAAGGCATGTCAAGTGAGGAACAGAACTTAAAAGTCCTTTTTCATTTTTCAGGAAATAGACACTTAGTTTCTGCAATCTTAACTTGGACTAAATTCGAAGAAATAACACAATTTTAACTGTAGAACAGAACCCTTTCCTTAATATTGATATAACTCAGCATGTACAAGTAGATTGTTTATATTTTGTAAATGACATTTAATGGTTTTGTGCTCTGTTACTCTTCCTTGCATATTATATCTTTAGTAAATCCGTAAACTTGATCTTTAGTAAATCATGTCCCCAGGTATGTATCTGGAAACACTGTTAAAATTCAAAATTGTTTCTGCAAGCATAAATAAGTAAGGAAAATCAATTTTCTGATAGAAAGAATAACTTTCCTGATACAACCATTAAAAACACTTAGAAATGTTTACTGAAGTGCAGCCACAAGTAGAGGAAAAGACATTGGCTTCAGGTACATTTCTTTTGGTGAACAGATAAAGTTACTGAGAGTCAAGACTACATGCTGAATATTTACTGTATTAGTTTATTTTTAGATGGTTTATTAACTTGATAGACTACTCTTTCTATACCTCCAATCGGTATAAATTAATTTCAGAATTATACTTTCAAATACCACAGGTATCACAAGAAAGCTCAAAAACCTCTATTGAAACCCGCAAGAAGTTATTTCTCATCTTTGCATCAGTGCACTATTCATAGAGCCAGTTCTATAAGCTGAGTAAATACGCAGTGTTGGGTATAACAGCAGCATGGTCCCTCAGTAGCATGGCCCAGAATTCTTTTTTGAACAATTCTCTTTGACAGGATTTAGAAAAAAAGTTACAAGCTTTGCATAAAGTACAGTACAAGCAGACAAGCAAGTGCCAGTTCAAAAATATTTGATCCCATAATAATAAATCAAATGAGTGTATCAAATTTGTGGACAACTGCCACAAATCGCTCACTGAAACACTCCAAAAATCCTCAGGACAGGACTCCAGGCAAAATGGCTAAATTTCCAGGACTCTGACTGTACTTCAACTGTTGACACACTCCACTAGGACGGCAGAAGCCACAGTTTTCTACTCCTGTTCCTTACCTTATTACACAGAACCACAGAACAGTCAAGGTTGGAAGGGAACTCCAGATGTCATCTAGTCCAACCCCCCTGCTCAAGCAGGGCTACCTAGACCCAGCTGCCCAGGACCGTGTCCAGGCAGCTTTGGAATATCTTCAAGCATGGCGGCTCCATAAACTCACTAGGCAACCCGCACCAGTGCTCGGTCACCCTCACAGTAAAAAAAACAAAAAGTGCTCCCTGATGTTCAGACAGAACATCCTGTGTTTCAGTCTGTGCCCACTGGCTCTTGACCTGGCTCTGGGCACTACTGACGAGCCTGGCTCTGACTTCTTTGCACACTCCCTTCAGATACTTGTACACACTGAGATCCCCCCGGGTCTTCTCTTCTCTAGGCTAAACAGCCCCAGCTCTCTCAACCTTTCCTCATAGGAGAGGTGCTCCAGTCCCTTAATCACCATTGCAGCCCTTCACTGAACTCTCTCCACTATGTCCATGTCTCTCTTGCACCGGAGAGCCTAGACCTGGACATGGTACTCCATGTATGGCCTCACGAGTGCCAAGTAGAGGGGAAGGATCACCTCTCTCAACCTGCTGGCAATGCTTTGTCTAATGCAACCCAGGATACCATTAGCCTTCTCTGTGGCAACAGCACATTGCTGGTTCATTTCTGTTTAAAAAAAAAAATTAGAAGTAGGGACAAAACTCCACACCAAAGATGAAACACACAGAAACATGCACAAAACCCTAAGAATTAGGATAGAGAGATGGCTACTAACAGTAACATTACTAGAGGAAAACAACTCGGAAGACCTCACACAAAACAGTTTAACACAGAAAGTATGGAGAATAAACCAGAGGACATGGATGTTCGAATGCATAACTGAGACTTCATTAGCTTGTGAGATGGCTTCTATGACACAAAAATGAGCCATATCAGTCTTCTAAATAGCCAGCAGAACTTAATTTCTTAGGGATTTGTGAGAAAAGTACAGCAGGATACAGAAACACATCTAGGTTAGCAGCTTGGTCTACTGAAGGGATTCTTTCAGGTGCAAATGTGCCTTGCATCAGTTCTTGGAGTTACACAGTACACCATGAAACACATCACTGGTGCATTCAGCACAGTTTCCCCTCCAGTGGAACCAAAGTTTAAGTCATGCACAAGAGCACCACACACACAAGGCCGACAAAATATATCTACTATACCAGAAAGAAAGTGTTCTTCTCAAAGTTCCCCGAGCTGTATGCTCCATGTCCACACACACAAATCCGTACAGAAATCTGCTTTGCATCACTCAGACATGTGGTACACACCTAGGACCAACACCTGGTGCAAATTTCCCACAGGTGACAAATACGCAGTGTGAACATATGGTCCTAGACCTGTAACAGACTGCACAAATAAAATCCTGGTTCCTTTCTCTTTGCATTTCACTAGTCACTAAGGCACCAGATAGTCCCTCAAGTTCTTGGAATGCATTAGTAAACATTATTAGAAGGTAAAGAAAGTAGTAAAAGACTCTTCAAATTCAGAATACAACCAATACAAAAGGAAGTGACTGAGAACGAGAAACCAAAAAGCACTTTGGCAAAGAGCAACTACAGCATGAGAGCTCACATTCCTCAGAGACAGGAATGAGAAGAATAAAATGAAAGCAATGGCTTTGCAGTCCTCAATAATCTCAGAGTTGAGAAAAGTCTACGGAGGAATCCAAATCTGAAGTTCCACTAAAAAATTAAACAGGCTGAAGAAAAAAAACTAAGCATACCAAAGGACTGAACTAGACAAATCATGGGGTTTTGACTGACCTCAAACATAAAAAGATGACATTCAGAAAGTGGAAACTTAATCAGGAAGGTTGAGTACAAAACACTACAAACATTTAAGGCCAGACTAAAAAACAAGCGCAAGACTTCATTAGTAAAAAGTATCACCAATAGCAGGTAATAATTTTACTACAGTTATATAGTCTTAGACACGTAACAAAAGTTTGCCTGCTACTCTGTGGAGAAATCACTGATATCAAAAAAGCTAAATTTTCAAACGTTTTGCTTAATCAATTTTTTTCATTAAAGACATAGCCAGAACAAAGATGACTAACCCAGGCTGGAGAAAAATAAATCAGAGTAGTCGCACAAAGTATGTGTTTCCAAAAAAGGATGAATTTGAAGAACTTCATAGAGCAGTTCATAAAACAATTCAAAGCAATTCTAATACCCTTGGCAATTGCATTTGAAAACTCATGGATGAATGCAGTAAGGTAGGACTTAACAGAAGACCATTAGATATAAAAATCAGAGGAAAAGAGAGGAATCTGGGAATTACAGACTGGTCAGCTTTCATTCTAAAAGTACTGGATCTTAACTATCAGATTACTTATATGAACGTGGAAGACAGGAGTTAGGTAGCGAACAATCTAAACATGTTAAGAACAGATTATTACAAATGAAATCTAACCTCTAACAGGATAACGTCAGCTGTGGCGTTGAAGGGAAAGCAGCAGAAGCCACGTATTTTAACTTTAACACATCTTCAGATACTGTTTGACATGATATTCTCAAAAGCAAATTTGACATTACTCATCTGAAATTGCCTTAAAACAGAGACAAAACTGATTGGATAACTAGACCCAAATGGAGCACTTAGCACCGTCGGAAAGCAAGGAAGTGCTGAAGAAGGCCGAGAAGGGCAGGTTCCAAAGTGGAACCTGATCTTGGTCCAGTTCTTTACAAGGATTTCATTAACCATCTGGATGATGAGTTGGAAAAAATTCTTACCAAATCTTCATTCTATATGAAACTGAGACGGACAGCAAGCTCATTAAGAGACAGGATTAGAATTCAAAAACATCTCAAAAAAAAAAGAAGTGACTTGAAGAAAAGAGGATGAAGTTTTACAGGGGCATGTTACTGAAGAAACAGTTTGAGAAAAGTAAGCATGAAGAACAATGGTTAACTAGCACTTCTTCAGAAAAGGATTCACAGGTTACATGCTGAATATGAATGAAGACATAAATTTTGAAAATATCAAGAATAATGGTAGGAAAACTGATACTGCTTCTCTAAAAACCATTTCCTGACATCTCATTCCACCTCTAAAGAATCATTAAAGAAATAGATGCAGGCTCATGTCTGGAGGGCAACTATTATGTTAGCTTATTTATATAGGCTTGTTTAACAAAGATCTTAATCCCATACTCAACAGCAGACTGGCAAAACCAAATTACCCAGATGAAAATTTTACATGGAAACAGGTACCTTTAGAATCTTTTAACTTCCTCTTAGCAGCTGAGAGCATTATAAGAGTCAGTTGATTTCATCTCATTTTTGGCCTTTGTTTCATTTACCTGCCAAGTATGCAGAGTTATTTGGTTAGTTCATGGATTAGGATTTGGCAGGCCAGGGAGGGTACCACCAACTCTATAAAAATATTTCATTTCTTCAATATATAGGCCAATTACACCTAGTTAGATTTTGCATGATCAAAACTATTCCATGATATAAAAAAAGTTCAATTTCATACAGCACTGTAAATCTCTCCCTCTCTATCCCTTACCTTAGAACAATGGTTCCATCTGACAGTTGCTACAGTGCAAATCAGTATATACTAGGTAGTTAAAAGTGTATTCATGTTTTTGAAAATGGTATTTTTGTGAGCACAAGTATAGCACATCACTAACCAAATCCTCCTCTTATCACAGACATATTTCCTTGTGAATGATAAATATTAGGAACAAATTATTCCTAGAGGTCAAGTGTTAGATGGTTTGTTGTCTTTTTAAAAAAAAGAGGCCCCCGTGAAAATTTTTTTTCATGTATTCTATCAATTGTTTAAGCCCATGTCTTACAAGACATTTTTCTTGGTATCTAGCTTATCACCTGTTACCTCATGAAAGAGCAGATATAATCTCTGGCACTTTGGCAAGTGTCTTCAACTAGCAATCGCAAAAATCTTACATCAAAAGATGGTATGTCAGCTAAAAAAAAAAAATCATGTCCAACCTCAATGATTCTGTGTGATTCTGTGATGATCTGCTTAAAATAAAGTATACAAGAAAATAAAGAAAAGTATTTTTCTTAAAACTTAAAAAAAAAAAAAGTATCTTTGGCATCAACACAAATGAAACTGTACTACTAAAAACACATAAGCTAAGCAACTAGGTAGAACTGCTACCTGCAACTAGGTTTAGTTGCAGCTCTCTCATTAGGCTAAAATTAGCTTCTATTTGTGGTGTAAACAAACTTGTAAAAAGAAAATGCATGTCCTTACTTAGAATTCTATCTTTACAAACATCCATGAGCAACAAAAAAATCCACCACAAATATAGAAAAATAGTCATGCTTATTTTTCATTATGAAATACAGTTTCTAGAAAGGATTTTTGAATTATTTCTTTGACCATAAAAAATTGATTCTGCTGCATCTTCTATACTATTACAGATGTTACAGTGAAAATTTCAAAAAGTCAAATGTGCACAGCAAAAGACAGCAAAGTAACTTCATTTTTCACACTGAGTGACATATCCCAAATTCTCAGTGGTATCAGTCACTTTTTCATTGAGCTGCATTGGTCTATGTAACAGGTATCATGCTCAATATATATTGTTGGGCAGCGTGCTCCAAGGTGCACAAGGGACCTCTTAGAGCACAGCCCATATCCCCAGGCCTCCAAGAACGCAGCCATAGCACCCACCTGCATCTGAAGCTGGGACTGATTCCCAGTCTAGCATAGAAGAAACCTATGTTAATGTAGCTTCTACAATGCACAAATAATATCAGTGGTAAGTTACACACTTTCAAAATATTCCAGAATGTTTTCCACATGCATTTTAACTATATCCTGTCCCTTGTTCTCTTTCTAACAACCTTTTAGCCAGTCTGCATAAAGCAATATTATGCAATGAAAATTTAGGAGAATCGTGGGAAGTCACTGAAAAATTCTTTTAGCAATCATGTATTAATATAATGTATTTCCTCATCTTTATTTATGCAGTATTTTTAACCTCATTCAAGATGTTTTAGAGAGCATGGCCATTAGTCACTTTGCTTGATTTCTCTGAAAAGTCACACTAACTTCTAAAAAAAAAAAAAGTAAAAATCATCTTTAAGAACCCAAATTTTCACATTTCATTAATAAGTGGTTTATATTATTTTATATTAATGACCGTTCAGGTAAAAGAATACGTCCAGCATATGCTTCAGGACGTGTTTTTGTTATTATATGGACGCCAAAAAAAAAATATACGTACATAGATAACTTTGATGGCTGTTTGTCATTAGGTGCCCTCCATTTTTTGTCCAGCTTTCCCAAACCAAGTCACTGCATGACAGCCTTCAGTACTTACTTTCTAGAGGGGCATGTACTTGCAGAATTTCTCCTTCACCTATTCATTGTTGTGTGATTTTAAAAAAAGCACAAGTTGTCACCATGTCTTGACATGAAACTGCAAGAACAGAAACTGGACCTTTCATTATGAACACTCTTTTGCCTGAAGAAGTGTTCTACAAAATCTTGTACAGTTACATTTTCTGTAGGACAGCCCTGTATCTGCCTACATTCCCAATACTGAAACTCCCATTTTCCAAGCAACAAGAGAAAATTAATTCCAGAATGGAACTTGGCAAAAAAAAATCCTAGTTTAAAAATTTTATTTTAAAATCAGTTCCATTAATTTCTTGGAAAAAAATACAGAAGAATCCACCTAGTTAAAGTTTCCAAATCTGACAGTTGTCCTACCAATTTCAGTATGCTTAGGGGTTTTTTTTGTGCTATATCCATAGTAGTCCAAATGCATAATGCAACCACATAAGTATTTGTGCAGTTGTCCTCATATCTGAATAACACTGCACAAATAAAACCCTATTACTTTACTACACAAAATAAAGGATTTAAAAAATGAGAAGTAGGAATACCCTATTCTTATGTAACTAAGCTATACACACAATATATTCTAAAATTAACAAAGTTTTAATTACTGTCATTATACTTTACCAAAATAATCCTAATAAAAAGCTCCTATCAGAGAAGTGTAAAGACATACTTTTAAAGTGAGTTGTAATCCAATCTAACTGTGGTTTTCTGGAGCAGGTGAGGTTGTGTGTGTATACATATATAGATATGTAGGAAGCAAGAATTACTATAAAGTGTCTTTAAAGTGTCACAGATACTTTCATTTTCTAAAAACTCTTGTTTAGATGCACATCTATCCTTTATATGATATCTTAATTCAAATTTTGCCATTATGAATCTCAAAAGACAACAATACTTTCTAGCAGAGTTTTAAGGGGTTCTGTTCTTTTGATGTTTTACTTTTGTTTTGGGGTGCTTCTTTTCTAAAAGAAGAAAAAAAAATCAACACAAATTGCATTGTCTAAAACTGCATATTGGAACAATATAAAAGGATGCCAACACATCATCCTGTTGCGAGAACGGGCAAGAAAAGCAATCTTGCTTGTGTAAGAAAAATGCTAGTTAGGATCTGCCTGTCCTGTAACAGTCATAGCCCAGATCCTGAGATGCTAGGAGAGACAGTGTGATGAAAGACATTTAGAATAAATAACTAATTTAGGAAAGCTTATTCATATTCTATCAATATTTAAGAATTTACATATAACTAGGGAACCTACAAACAGCTCCTTTAATTTTGTCTGCTGAGGCAAATTAGAAGGCAAAAGAGAAATCTAAAGATGCACAATGATTTGCATCCATTTAACCTAGTAATAATAAAGCTTGATTTCCAATTTGTCTCACGATTGTTTGTAAATTCTGGTGTAAAATTTTCTATGCTTAAGCCAGTTGAAATGTCTGTCTCCCATACAAATTCTCTGCAATCTAATTAATAAGCCTGAGCTCCAGGGCAGCCTACCTTCAGTCAGGTTACTTGGCTCCTTGTTCTACCCAGATGTTGGTCTCTGAAAAAACAGAAAACCTTTCTCTTTGATATTTCTAGTCTTCCACCAAATGTAACTGAACTCAGCCAACAGGGAGGGGCAGAGATGACAGAACAACAAACATGTAAAGTCTTAGACTTTGAAAACCGGTATCTAGTTTCTTTCAATAGTGTCCATTCCATCCGCCTGTCATTTGTTCCCATTCCCCTGCTGACCTTTCAGAGCAGCTCTGCAGTAAGCTGGATCAGATAACTGATAGAGGAAAAGTTAAATACATGCTTAAGCACTACATATGTGATATTCAGTTCAAAAGAAAAACTGAGTGTTCTGAAAATCCAAACGTTTACATACTGAGCAATTATTCTAATGACTATTATATGAAATAATGAGAAACTGAATTATGTTTGAATCAGATTAAAAGACTGTCCAGATTAAGTATCTCCATATAGAGTTAAAGAGAAACTGACTTACTGAACTGAAAAGCCTTTGCTGTCAAATTTTTAAATACCAAGAAAAATTGTAAGCAGTAGAGAACACTAGAGTACCTGAAGGAATGGAATTATCTTTACAAACAACAGAAGATTATAATTTCTCTTTTTTTAACTTTTTTCCTCCTTATCTAACTTACTTAAAAAGAATTTTATTTCTAGCCTTTCTCTGGAGGTTTAAAAGATAATTTAAAAAAGTTATTTTAAAAAAATATAAATCCGTAAAATAGTATGGAAAAATAGTATTTTACTTCCAAAACAAAAAGAAAGATTAAATGGCATAATAAAGCACACACGGGAAACGGCAATTATTTGCAACTTGATGGAAATTCAATATAAAATAGAAAACAGATTCCAATATGAATCTGCAAGCTGTGATTCCCATTATTACACCAATGTTACAGACTGCTAACCAGAAAAATGTGAATTTTACTTAATAATGGAAAGAGCTTGCTTTTTCCTCCCCCCGCCCCACCCTCCAGTTTTTATCCCTTGTAGCTGCAGAATCACACAGGTTGGAAGAGACCTTGGAAGGTCATCTAGTCCAATCTGCTGCTTAAAGCCGGGTCAACACTGAATTCACATGAATTAGAAAGCTCTGAATTAGAAAACTAAGGTGTATAGGTCCAAAAAGCTAATTCAATCGCAACGTTAAGAGTTTACAGCAGCACCTTTCTGATAACTATGACAACTGTATGCCCCCCTTCTGATAATAATGGGCTGCTAAAAATAATTTTCCAGTGAGGTTTTAACTGTTATATATGCACCTCCTCACTTACACATCAGCTGAAGTCACAAGAAATGTGAAGCCGCAACAAAAAGGTTTTGGCCACTTCTTCTTGTTTCACTGGCAATGTGATAGCATCACAAACCATCACTTCTATTCTTTTTTACCATCCTTCTTACTTAGGGGAAGAATCGCAAACTCCTTGTTTCAATGAGCAAAACAACCTCTGGGATATAAAGTCTTCAATAAAATATTCCCTGTCACACGCTTCAAAACAGAATGTTTCACTCAACAAAGATTAAAAAGAAGAGAGGTCACCTACCTTTATCATGCTGACATTTCTGTATTTTTCACTACAAAAACTTCAGTGACATTTTACTCTGATAATATGAGAGCTATTTCTGGTTCCTTTAAAAATCAGAAAACTACAGAAATTTCCAGGGCACCAAGAGCTAAAGAAGACTTTGACAAAAAAAAAATCTCTCCTTAAAATTAGGAATTAATTTGAAGGATTTTTTTTTAAACAAAGAAAAATAAAGAGAAATCTTATTTTTCTACATAAACATAAAAAAGTAAAATTCAATGTATTAAAATGTTTTAAACAAATCAAAAAAGTTATGTGAAAGTACCCTGATTTTTCCTGCAAACTGACATATTTTCATGCTAAGAAACATCTGAAACACAAATATGTAGATCCATATTCTGACATAACCACAAGAAGAAAAAAGTTTCAAAAGCGTCCAGCAACACTGTCATTTCAAAGGCTCTATACATAAAGTTTTATCAATACAAGAAACGATTCATCCTTTCTTTTCTTGAAAGCGGTAAGATAAACTTCATTGACACTAGTTTTCCATTGACACTTTCGTTACATTTGTCTATCTTACAAAAAAGATGCATAAAAAAAAAGTAGTCCCTTCCACAGTGGAAGTCCTTCTCTGTGGAAATTACAGAAGAATACTAAGAAATTACAAACCAGAAAAATCTAACAATAGACTGAAATGAAGGGCAACTTCTTTGTACCAGAAGAAAATATAATAAATACAGACCCAACCATATAATTAGCAAAAAATATGAGTATTTGACCCAAGAATTCATTCACAGAATTCTAACAAGACTTTCATGGTCAGAAAGATACCCAGACATGTATTTTACACTCCATACAAATTTCTCACACAATTTAAAACCAATTCTCAATATACACTGTAGTTAATAGTACTATTAATTCATTGTAATCCTTTTGTTATTTACAACTAGGAAGTATCTATATACTAACAATCATCATAGCCTAACATTTTAGAAACATTCTAAGGATATATTACATATATATTCATCAATATTTCTGGTTGTATACACACATCTTTGTACTGTAAAGTCTAAGATTCATCAAAACTCAGTTATAAACTTCTACATATGAAATTCTTAAATATTTTACACAGAGTAAACAATTCCATTAAGACTACTCGCAGTCAAAATCCTGCTTTATTCATATTTAGTCCTCCTCAGTATCAGTAAGCCATTGGGAAAGGGAAACTAATATGTTAGGGAAGGAAGTAACTTGTTCAGTGGCATCCATGGCCAGCAGGAGTCAGAGAAATGGATTAAATGTACATTTCCCAGATTCAGTATTTTCTGTATCCATTAATACCAAAGTTTGTAAAGCCAGCACAGAAGTGCCTTTCAATACACCTGAAGATGCAAACTTCAAAGTGTTAATACTAGTGCTTATGTTTATTGTTCTAATACAAAGGACTATTTCCTCAATACAGACAAAATAATGTGTGTGTAGAGAAAGCGTAATTCTCTCATAATGCTACATTCACATACATAAGCAATTCTTTATATGTCTAGAGAAAGAATAAAGATACAGACTATTCTAATTTTAAATTTCATGTATTTTCTATTTGTTGCAGAGCTGGCTGATCATCTAATTCATAAGGATCTGAATGTAAGCTTTGGAATCAAATAACAGCATCTGTCTTGGACTAAAAGAAATGGAATAGTTATTAATTTTTATAATTGTATTCGTAATTATCATGAGGTTCAGTCTCTATTTTTTTTAACTGTTGTCCTATTGTGTTCAATATAAGCATGATATCAACATGGCAAGGGATATTCAACATTCATTTTTGATTAAAGCACACTGGGAAAAGAAGGTGGTAACAATGAAGCCACACTAGTGAGAGATTTTTACGCACTCCTATTCAAAAGATGGAAATTAAGCTTTGACTTGCCCTTTGTGAAGCCTCTCTCTTAGTATATAATGATTTTTGTTGTTTTCAGAACCTCCCTCTTGTAATGCTAAGTAGAGGGAAAAAATGGTGACATTATTACTCAAAAACTGATTTCTTAACAGAAAAAAAAATACGCTCCCTAAATGAAAGGTAAACAATGTAGTTTCACTCATCAGCAATGGATGAGATACACCCAGTATTTTAGGGAGACCCATGAAGGTTTTTTTTTTTCCTCAGATCTGTTCCTGAGGCATCTCCACATACACTCTAGCAAGTTTTTACATATTGATTATTTACCTCTCAAATAAGGAGGCAGACATTTGCCAACCTTTTAAACTGACCATAAGAAGTTTTTTGTTCTCAGGCCATCTTTGAACAAAACAGGCCTGATTTTCAGTAGCTTTAAAAGTTTAGAAATTCTTGTTTCACACTTCAGTCTTCAAAAGGGATTTCATCCTTATTCTCTTATCTACATTATACCCCAAAAAAGTGAAACTTGCCAAACTGCCAGTAAAACTGCTACAAATTTGTTTTTCCTTTTTGTAACAACATAAAGCACTTACTTCTGGGTAAACCACGGTATTTAACAAAATTGTGCGACCACAGTATGCAATAGTACTTTGTTACCAAAATGTTAACATTCTTAAATTTAAACACACAATTGCACATACAATCATGTGCCATCTGTGAATGCATAGCACGTTAAGCTACAGTCTAAGCTAAAATTTGGCATCTGATTTTTCAGTGTATGCCTTTAGTTTACTCCATGGCTCTGTATCAGTCCAGGATGTTAACTTCAGATGCCTAAATTACATAGTGTGACCATTTGATAAGAGCCTGTTAAGAAGCATAGGAAAAATGAGCAAAGGTGGAAGAGGAGGAAAAACAAGAAGTAATACAACAAACAGTAACTTTGGCTTTGCCATCACCCTGGCCTTCCCACTAAGCCCTAACAGCAAGGTGGGGTCTAAATAATGCTTCTTTTTTTCCTGCAGAATATCTCTAACATGCACATGTCCTCCCTGCAAAGAGACATAAATCGAATATGTCCTTCTCAGTTCACTTCTCAAGCAATGCACTGTCTTCCTTCCTTGAAAAATTACACATTGTTCCACTTAAAGCAATCTTTGCAGCAGATGGGTGTATTACTTCATTTTATCATTCCTTCTTTTCATCTCAGCACAGTCAGACCCTTCACCATTCCACAAGGACAGATAACTCAGCAGGCCCCTCCCCTATGTAACATTATTTTTTATTTCTAATCCATAAGATTTTAGATCTTTATTTCATATTGAAAGGGGTGGTGGTTTTTACTAGCCATTTTTGCTAACCGCAGGTTTCCACGAGGAACTTTTGTGCTTTTGTGCACAACCTAAGATGGATTTCTCATAGGGTTTTCTTCAAAGATACTGCTGATAAGCTGCTGGTCTTAATGCTGAGATCTCACTCCATGTGGTTTAAGATGTGTTGCAATAACCAGCTGTCCAGTACACCTTGACTGCAAAGTACTGAAGGGAGGGACTTCTTCCCTGTACACAATATAGCATATAATAAGGCTCTACTAAGGCTGCTTAGTACCTATTAGGCATTAATGCAATAAACATACACACATAAACAAGGACTCAAAAGCACTGTTAGAAATAGTGTTTTCCAGCTGTTTTCTACCTCCTCTTTAGGAGGTATATTTAACTATCAGCTATAACTTTTAATTTTTATCAGATACAACTTTGTTTTTAAATATTCAAACCAGAGACAAACAAGAGACTACAGAAACAACACAAAGCATGAAGAAAAAAAACACAGATTGATTAAAACTATATATAGGCTGTGTCAACTGCTGAACAAATTTTAGCTCTGTCTGATAGGGGAATGCCACCACTTTATCTTGAGTATTACTTTAATTATTGACTATGATGAACTAATTATTGACTGTGAGAATCACAGAAACACGGGAACCTCTGACAGTTATTTAGTCTGACTTCTCACAGCAGGACCATCTCCAACACAAGGTTTTGTTTACCGAAGTCCAAAACCGAAGGGTGAAGTAAGTTTCCACCACCTTTCTGGGTACCTGTTCCAGTACTGCACTACTCTCCTAGCAAAGAAGGTTTTTTTTTTCCTAATGTCCAACCCAAATCTCTTTCAAACCATAATTTGCAGTCATTGCTCTTTGTTTCAGCCTCTGTCACTAGCTAGAATAGTTTAGCTCCATCGACTTTGTTACTCTTCTTAAAGAACTTCTTTAGTTCACCTCAAGAACTAACTCAGCACCAGAATACAGCTCAGGATCTCCTCGGTTCTATGACAGTTGCCAAATAAAAGAAATCAAATGGAAGGAAGAAAGAGGAGGTTTACATTAGATGATCGTTTAACCTAGATTAAGAACTAAAAGTCAACACACTGGCAAGTGTTTCTGCATTTGAAAAATGTGTCATTCTCTGGGTCAAGTTCACATGGCATGAAAACAAAAAGCATGATCATAAACACAGACTGAAGATACACTAGAGATTTGTTTCTAGATGTAGAGCACAAGTATTAATTTTCCAAATTGTTTGATTTTACTGTATTTTCTGCCTAACAATCTGTTAGCTAGTTACCTGAACTCTTTCTGTTACAATGACTTATCACGCTTCCTGTGACAAACAGGTCAGCAGACATAGTTACATGAGAAGGGTAACATACAGACAGCAAAGTTTTATTTTCCTCGGGAAATGAGGATAAACCATATAGTCTAGAATCAAGAAATCCTCTCCCCTAATCTAATGCCCCCCACCCCAACCCAAGCACACACACAGACTCTTAGCAGATTGTTTCAATTTTCACTCCACTTTCCCCCCACCCCTTAATTTTTGTGTAGGACAGCCAACTCTTTGGGAAAAATGCAATGAAAACTATGGGGGTTTGGAACTGAACAGACCCCTACTTGTATTCTACATATTTTGCAGCATTCATTCTTAAGAGGTAGGTATAATAAATGTACCAGAACAAATGCATAAGTTCATACATATTGCAAATATCTGAAAGGTTGCATTTTATTATTTTAGTGTACAAATTTCACATTTTCCTAGATGTAGTTGACTTTGTGTGGCAATATGACTGATAAGATCAGCACTTACAACATTAGACAGCATGGTCAGCACATCTAGACTCACATCACGTAAACAGACAGCAAACCTGTAATACAACCCTTTAAAGCTGATGCAGAGGGGGACCGAACTCCAGAGCAAAACATCAAAATTATTACAGCTAGGCTGAGAACAGCATTAATAACTCACACTGTCCTCCTTATCAGTAGGGTTTCCTTCATCCCACGGACCCTGATGCCTTGGCTCAAAAGCATAATTTAAAATGTTTAAATCACACAAACAACCCTTTGTTACCCAAGGATCTATGGGCCTTTCAGGACTGTTTCAGTCTGAATACAGACCCTAGCCTAGCATTCATCAATTACATAAGGACATATGGTGCTGCAAAGAGGGAGACCATAGTATACTTTACCATTACGGTCCACATACACTAGTCTTTTCTATTTTTATGTAAAAGGTTTTCTTAGGTGGTAGGAAAAAGATAAGGCAATATGAAAGTGGCTGTTTTTAAGGGTAAGTGTCTTCTAGGCAAACTGCCTCATAGCCAGAACGTTGCTCCCAGTGCCAGCTGTGCCTTGTCTGCGCTTTTGCAACTGACAAGATGCTAACAAAAACTATTTCTAACACTATTTCTCAGGGTTGGGTTTTTTTTAAAACTCGAAGACAGAAGAAACAGAACATGCTTTCAGATTGCACAGGACCTGTTCAGATACTGTTCTTTTAAAGTGTACAAGACAGAGGTTTAGAGCTGGCAACTGTGGTCACGGTTTGCAGCTTCTTTGGACAGCTTGTGCTTTAAATTACATCGGAAAGACCTTTTTACGCCGACCACTAATAAAAGCCTCTAAATTACTCTTCTTTTAGGAAACAGCCAGATTAGATGAAGTACATTCATGTTTCTTTTTTAAAAAAGAATAAAATTTGCTGTTTGATAAATTCTGATCAAAATAACCAGCTATGTTCTAGCTTTAATGTCACTAACACTGTTTCTGAGCTGGTTCTGACTGCAGAAGAGGCACACACAGCAGGCTGTGGCTACACAAGACAGACAATCACAATAGCAATATACATGTTGCATGGTGGGAGAAGTGAAAGCTTACCTCTTGACCAAGTTTTCCTCAGCTGAAAAAGAAAACAGAATTGCAAGGAACAAGCAAAAGGAACCCACAAATGCATGGAGGAAGAGAAAGCAAAAGACAGTGATACACACCGAAATTTATGTCTAATTTTATGTCTATGCATATATCATTGTAATATGTCCACACTATTACCTCTACATTATAGCGTGATACACATTACCTTTCCAACCTTCACATATTGTCCCAGCAGATAAAACTACAAGAGGATTTAGAACACAAAAATCTGCTTCTTGAAGTATCTGACTTGAAGTGCCTACTTTTTTATACTTTAAAAGTTCAAAGACAGATATGTACAAGTTATTTTAATCTTACACACAGTTTTTGAGTGACAAAGTCTGTCATCATCTTAGACTGTTACACGGATAGAAATATTTAAAAGGAAAGAAAAGTCCCAAAAAGCAACAGATCTTTTAGCAGTACTAAAAGTCTTGTATGAGGAAGAAGAAAATTGAAAGCCTGTGACAGAAATCTGGTTTGGTCTGCAAAATCTTGGACATTCACAGGGATGGCACAAGCCAGGAGAATGTAAACAAAGGTGATGTCCGGGCAGAGCCCAGAGAAGTTCATGCTAGGCATCCAAGCTTACCCCAGTAAGTGCCCCACCAGCCAAGCACAGGAAGACATTGCATCAAGTGTCCTCTCAAAAAGTGGTAAAGCACAACGAACGTAACATGTATGGGGGGGGGGGGGGGGGGGGGGAAAAC
>JAVKLA010000031.1:8125712-8142123 GCA_034782735.1 Sagittarius serpentarius | reverse complement strand
GAGCTGGGCCGGGCCCCGCCGCGCCGCTGCGCTGTGCTCCGTTCCGCTCCGCCACCACACGGCGGCCGCGTCCTGACAGGCGGCGGGGGCTGACCTCGGCGCCGCGGCCCCCGGGCCGCCTGAGCCACGCGGGGCTGGCGGGTCCCCCCTCGCGGCGGGGCTTCGCCTCAGCCGTGTCTGTTCTCCCCACCCGGCCCAGTCAGCGGGCTGCGGTGCTGGGGAGGGGAGCGCCTCCCCTTCCCCGGTCACCCCCCTTGAGCAGTACCTCGAAGCCGCTTTCATCCCGCCTCGCCCGGTCCCCTGCGCCCTCCCGGGCCGCAGGTGGAGGCAGAGCCTGAGGAGAGTCGGGGTTTTCCCTCACCGGCAGGCAGCACGGTGGCCCTTCCCGGGCAGGGCGGCGGCAGCTGCCCCCGAGGACGGAAAGAAGTGGCAGGGGAGGGGGAGCTCCGGCCTGGTCCCGGCTCCTCTGCCTGGCCTCGGCCAGCCGCTCCGGTCAGCACCGTGCGCCTCCTCCAGCAGCCCCCGCAGGTCTCCGGGAAGAAACATGGCACAGCTCACAGCCGCCTCTTCTCTAGAACAGCTTCCAGTTTCAGGTACGGCCTGTGCTAAGGAGGAGCTGCCTGCCACCTAAAACCAGGCTGAGTTACTCTTCCCAGCTCTTGGGACCAGCGCGAGCCCCATCCGTTTGCGCAAGCAGCACCGATGGCAGGCAACGTTTAGTCTAGAAAGTGCATCCCTTATCTGCACTTGGAAATCTGTGAAGGCAATGGAGACGTGAACCGTAAACATGCTAGGTACCAACGGAGAAACTCTTAAGCTATATGTATGGCACCTGCGAGGATGGGAGTACTAAATGTATGTTTTTAAGTGCAGTGGTTGATCCAATTTACAACCTGTTTCTTTACAAACTGCTTTTTTGGCCAAATGTGCAGCTGCAGTGTTGTTTCATTTTGATCAGCTGTCTTACTAGGACTCATTTTACTATTGTCAGCTTGTTTCCCACCTGGGATTTGCGCACACATGGAGCACCTTACTGTCTGTATAATTTTTGAATGTTTATTCTTTCATTAATTTTCTTTTGAAATTGTTGCATTTTAATCTGCATCTTCTGCAGGCTACCAAATCTTCTGAAAATGTCAGCACTCTAGAACAAGATGATTACCAGTCCCACTTAGTAGACTTTTTCTTATCACATTAGGAGTAATAATCATGTTCAACCATATTCTTCAGCTTTGCTGTTGAAAATCGTACTTAATTTTGCTGTTCTCTGCAGTATTTCCTCAGGAATGAATCAGTTTCAGTACAGTAGTGTACCCTGGCTATGCTGGTTAGCGTTGTGACCGGCTTTTTCCTAACAGCTCCCCATTTACTAGACATTTTGGTGCTTGGATATTTTGGAGCATGTACATTTATACTCCCAGGTCAAAGCCCGCTGAGGCATTATAACTACTGCAAGCCTACCATGATCCCGTGGCCCAGCCAGCTATTCTATACAGGAGTCAGCAAAAGAGGACTGTGAGGTCTGTGTGTGAATCTGTAGCAGGAAGGGCATGTGAGGTCCGGGTGCCATTCCTGAATGGCTGTCATCGTAAGTTCGAATGCAAAAGCAAGGCCAGAGCCACATCAGGTAGCTGGTGGTAGTTTTCTTCTGAGCGCTACAGTTCCTACTTCTCCGCTGTTGAAAGAAGCATACTAGGAAGATCCTGCAGCCTTTCTTCATTGTTCAGGTGATCCTTGAATGCAGTAAAGTGTCATAAGTGTCATCAACTACTCTGAGTGCTTCTTCCTTACAGCTCACTGTGGCAAAAGCAGATGTGGCTCTGATAGTAGTAGGTGTGGTGAGTTGTCCCCCACTCTCCTGCCCTTGTCATACTTAATTATAGGGTCACATAATTGAGTATTTCATAACGAGTCGCAAGATGACATTTGCTTTCAAGGGAAAGAGTAGAAAAATGACAGCTGTATATGACCTTAGCTACTTTACACTGTTACAGCTCTTTTGCAACTCCTAAAATAACCAAAGAGGAGAGGTAGCAGTAGCAATGCCGAGAACTATATATCCTTGGTTTTCTCATCTATGTGAAATCTAGTGATCGACCTTATAGGCTGTGACTCACCCACAGATCCACATCCTCTGTGCAGACATGGGCACAAGCTTTTCTTCAGAAAGAATGATTACAGTATTTTTTAAAAGTTATAGGTTGCCGAGTTGTTTAATTAGTGTATTGGCCATGTTGAATACACCTTTGTAATCGGAATAGACGAGGGCAGGACTTCATGAGCACTATCTCAGCCAGTCATACACAAATGCTATTTATAAAAGGATTCGGTGAAATCACATGATGTGATCCTGAGTACAACCTGGCCTGTTGCACTGACTGAAATGTCATCTATTTCATGATCCTTCCAGATGGGAGAATTATTGCGCTGGTGCCAGTGAGGGGAAAAGACGGTCCACAGCAGTATGTTCTCTTCCCTGTGACCTGATACAGTGTGCATGCCTGGTTGAGCCAATCTGTAAACGCACAGCTGGAAAAACTGCTGGAAGTTTAGGTTTCACTGCACCTGTACAGATCAATTAAGCAGTACATGAACTGCCACATGAACTTGCAGGGAGAAGAATGAATTTGCCACACGTGGCTATACACTTTATGCATCTAGCTATGTATAGGAAGAGGGCAGTTGGCAGAGGATGTCACTGTAACATCATTATGTGAAAACTTCTCCCAGCTGCCCCTAAGGTACAGTTGCTGTTGTGGTACTTCTAATTACTCTGTATTACTACAGAATGAAGGCTGAAAAGTGATTTCTGTATGTTCTCATGGTTTGTATACTTGACCCTCCGCTTAGATGCCTTTCTGAAACTATTATCTTTCTTTTCCTTCAGCTTACTACATTGTATAGATGGAATTCTGTTCTATTCATTGAGCATAAGAAAAACATCCCCTTCATGAAGTTTTTGTTGCTTTCTGCTTTTCTGTATCTGTGGTGTAACTGGTGCTTTTTGAACAGCCAGTTATACATTTATGTTTCTGCTCTTTAACACAAGCAATTATATGGTACATATGTTTTAATTCAAAAAAAATCAAACAGCAAACAATAATGCAGGATCTGCCTAAACAATGGAGAATATTCTATAAGGCAGTTTCTTTGACATAGATGGTATTAGGTTTTAGGTCAAAGTTCTTGACCTAAAATTTGGTTCTGGTATGTTTATGCAGAGAGTAGAACACAGGTGATTACAATGAGATGATTACTGCTGGTTTTGTGAGGCAGATAGTGGAACATCATATCTAGTTCTGAGATCAGTATTTTGAAATAGGTTGCTTGGCAGTATACTCAATAGTATAGTGTATCTTGCCAAAGAGAAAATAAGAGGACTAAAGCAGAGAAAGCAGTAAGAAGCAGCAGTCTCTGGAAGCTGGATAGAAAGTGAGACTGGAAATAAAGCTCAAATTTTAACCATGAAAATGATGAGTCATTAGAATGAATAAGCAAAGAAAGTGACATATAACCTTTTTTTAATGTTTTCAAATTTAGACTGAGAGTTTACTCACACACAAGCTTTTTGGGCCCAGTTCAGTAGTAACTTCTTTGTTTCCCAAGGTGGAAAATAATTGCCTTTAGCTGCTTGTTCTGTTTTTAATGGGATCCAAAAAAAGACAGGCAGGTTTTGTTACCTGTGACAACATCATTCTTTCTCCCTTGAAAGAAATTTGTCTTTCCTACCTCAGAAGGAAGGCATCATCTGTCCAGGAAGAAAATGAGTTGACATAAACCCTTTATTCCTTAGGTCACTTCCACTTGTTCAGCTCTGCTGGACTCCATGGGCCGTTCCACGCAGAGCAGGAGCCTGTGGAAGAGGGACTTTGCCAAGCCACTGCTGAAGATTAACAGCTTTTCATCCCTGAAAATTTACCTCCTCAACCTGCAACAACATATCAAAAGTTAAAGTAGGCAAAGACACTTCTTGTTGCTGAATCAGGCTGATACCTATTTTTGCATTCTACCACTAAAATTTTTCTGTTTCCCACATCTCACACATTCCTGAACCACACACACACCTCTAGACTTACTGCTTTGATGCGGCATCCCAATGCCATTTCTTCAAACAGCCCAGCTTCTTGTCATCTTGACTTGCATCCAGAGCACAGCCCATTATAAGCTCCAGATCTCTTCCTTCTAAGTAATTATTTTGTTCCTGTGTATCTGAAGTTGATTATTCCTGCACAAGCATCCTACATGGCACATATCTGTATAGAAACCCATCCTAGTTTTCCAGGCTGTTACAACAATTTGTCAAGATCATTTGAATTCAAATTACAAGTGCTTCCATGGCATTTGCAGTCTGTCTCCTTTTTGTATAATCCACAAGTTTAAAAGGTATACTCAGTATTCAAGTCATTAGCAAAGGACTGGATAAAATGGGATGAAGTACAGACTCCCATGGAATTCCATCACACCCGTACTCTTTGGGTCTTATTACCCAACTAGTTTTGTGTCCACCTTATATTTTCTTCCCGGCCTGATTTGCTCTGTTTGCTCAGAAGAGTGGTTTATGAGACTGTGTCAAAAACTTCATCAGTCAGAATATATCACACCTACTGCTTGTGCTCTGTAATAGGAGGAAATTTAGTTTGGCATGATTTGTCTTTTACAACAAATCAGTGCTGGCCTCATCCTGATTTCACTGTTGTCTTCCAGTGTTTACATTTTTTTATTGTTCTAGACTATTTTCACACATCAGTAATGCCCTAAATGCTTTTTTTCAGCTCTGACTCTTCCAGTATCTTACCCGCCTACTAATCTTCAGAGGTATTTACCATTTTGTGATTGCTTCAACGAGATATTTAAATAACTTGTTAGTCTAGGTTTATCAGACACTATCTGAAAAATTACCTAAATACTCTGTAACTTCTTTTGCCCTCTAGTAGGTTTATTTTTTTAATTGTTATTAACAGTGTGACTGCACTAGCCACTTGCTTGCAAAAAAGGCTTTGTGAATGACAGCATTATCCAATATATCTTTTCTGTTGGCAGCGGAGCAATATTTCCAGAAGTTACTTTTCATTATATTGTGATCTGCGAAATGCAGATAATGTATTGTCTATTCCAACCAACAAACTTGAGCAGAAACCTCAAATTTTACGAGTAGCTCTCATGTGTAGATGTGGTTTACATATTTTTTATATAGACTTAGATTTTAACACTGAACTTTCAGCCAAATCTGTTTATGTTAAGAATATGTGAACTTTTCCTGTTTCTACAGTTGAATACAGACTGTGGTATTTACATTCTTACTAAGCAGCAAAACATGCTTTATTAAAGACAGGTCTACAAAAGTGAAACCATTTTTTCTTTCTGCTGCTTTCAGATGCTGAAATGATGTTCAAAGTGGACTGCATGCTCCCATAACTTCTCTCCTGAAGCAGACACCATTCGGTTCAAAAGCAGAGCATTTGAAAAAAAAAATAATAACCAAGGAAAGAGAGAGAGAAAAACAGACTGATGTACACAATGGAATGAAATTTGGGAAGAAATGCAGAGACTGTGATGGAAAGTAAAAGGATACTCGAGTTGGAAATGCAAAACTGGATCTGGGATCTGTATCGTATTAGGGGCTGAGCTGGTAAGTTAAATGGAGGTGATATCTGAAATAATGGCAAAATAGCTTTACAGATAATCTCCTGGGTATTTATTTGGATAGAAGAAGCAAATGTTAGCTGTAGAACTCGTTAGGGATTTTCTGATGAGCTACTTATTTCCATGAGAAAATTATAACATTTTATGATCTAAATGGTTGATGTGAATACTGTCAGTAAATCTCTCAAATTGTTTTGGTTTTGTTGGTTTTTTTTTAAAAATGTTTCCAATTGTTGAAATTGCTTCTGCATTTCTAGGAGGAAAGTTTTGGAATGACTTTCTGCTAAATGTTTTAGATAATTAGGACAAAACATTTAAAAACATTAAGCTTAAAGATTCAACACTCAAGTTGAAAGTGCTGAGACAGCTCAATGTAGTATTTTTTATAAATGGATCACCAAAAAAATCAGATTTTTTTATTTTTTAATATCTTGGGAATGGAAATTAAAATCTGATTTAGGCTGGCAAATCTGTTTTTTGCCTATGTAAGCCTATCTCTGGGCGAACTGACCATGGTCATAAAAGACAGAATAACATTAAAATAAGATCTGAAAGATTGCAGGATAAAGCTTTCTTATGTCAAATGTCTGTGTACTTTGTTTCTTCTCTTTGGGCAAAAAATGTGCTGGTTTGGGAAGGAAGAGGTTTTTTTGGTGTTTTTTTTCTCTGCGCTCTGAACTGACCTCAGTATACTTGAAAAATTCTGGGACAGGACAGGCTTCATTTATCCCAAAGTATGCTCTGAGGATGTTTGTTATGGCTTGACGATAGAATAACTGATGCATTCAGATAAGCATGAGTATCTTGGCATTGTTTGTGCATATTTGTGCAAATTGTCCTTACTAGCTCTCTGGTTGTTAGGAGCAAGGTACTTCTGGAACACGGCAGTCAGTCGTTGCTGCTTAAAACTGCTGTCTGAGATATGTGCTTCCCATTCTGAGAATATTGGAAATGAGTTAGTCATTGTACTTTAAAGGAAGATGCAGCACAGGTTTTATTGAGAAATTTCTTAATGGTACTTCTTAGATGATTTCTGAATAATGTATTCTGTGTGAAGGACACTTTTTTTATCGCTTACATAGCACCACTTCACTAAACAGTCTCCTGAATGTCACTGTCGTACAATTCTACAGAATTCTGGGCTGCAGTGACCTGAAATTTCTCGGTCTGAGAGTCAGACTTTGTAATAGTCTATAACAGCTGTTTCCTCTTCAGAAATGATTACATGATTTTCAATATTTAGCTGGGGATAATTTTCAACAAACAGCTAGTGTGTTTGCTCTGTTTTGCTAATTTTCTTGAAACTAGATTGATAGTTCAGTTAGTAAAATATGTATGCTACTGAAAATCAGTTATACTGTATTTTAGTTAAATTTGGGTTTTATTATAGCAAAGTTCTTGAAGTACTAGTCACTTATTAATACATACAAGCATAACTGATTTCCAAACTTTGTTCTTTTACACATCAGGAACCTGTTACATTGTTACTTACTGCTAATATTTCTGTGGCTACTGTCCAGGTTTCCATGTTATTTCCACTGAAATTCTTTGGCAGTTCAAAAAATAATCCAGGTACTGGGAATGAGAATACTGCCCATGCAGAATCAGGTATGTATGTTGTAATTTATGCATGATTTTGACCTGTGGGAATGAGTGTCATACTATTTCTGTGAGCGGATACAGCCTACAGAAAAAGGTGTAAGCTGTTCACTATCCATCAACGGTTGTCTCCAAAGCTTATGGAGTCAAAGTAGAGAACATTCAGAGTGGCCAAGTGTAAGGATGGCAGAGTCTTATTTGTGACTAAGCAATGTCTGATAGTATGGAATGGATACAGGTTTACAGGCAGTTTTACAATTGAGCTAGAAATATATCTAAGAGCTAGATATTTCTGAAATGACTACTGACTTTCTGCTCTGATATTTAAAAAGGTGCTAAGTGAACTTGTCAGACTAGTTAGTCCTACTACAACTAGTTTTACAATGCTTTTATGTGGTTTGATATTTTTATCCACAAAATTTAGTGTACAATATAATTAGAATAAATCAAATTATGGTTAACCTAAATTATTTAATGATTGCTGCATGAATACTAAGACCACATACAGGCCCAGGTAATACTTAGGTGGGATTATTGAGACAATAGATATAAGAGAATTGATAAACACTGCTCCTCTATTCTTTTGTGTGAGTTTCCTTACTTATAGTGATTTAATGAATTAAGAGAGACTGCCCATAGGAACACAGAATCAATAGCTTTAAATTGTCATTGATCTTTTAATGTTTATTGGAGTTGTTACTGCTGCTGCTTTGGTTTCACTGCATGAAACTGGAAAGCCAGAGCTAAAAATAACATTATGGGGAAACCTAGTATTTTGCACAGGAGGGAAGAGGATGAAGGAATGGAATGGTATAGGGGATCCCAAGGAACCTGCAGGAGAGAGGAAGGTAAGAATGGAAAGAGGGAAGATTCACAGGAAGGGAATTTATTGTGAGGAGTACTACAATTGTACATCACAGTTTCGTACTTGAAAATGATCAGATTTAAAAATTTAACCTTAACAATTCAACAGGCTGGGTTTTGAGACAATTAGAACTATATTTTCCTTTCATTTACGGTCACTGTCTTGCAATCTTAACCTCATCTTATCATAGCTTTTCAGTTTGGAATTAAAATTAAGAAACATTTAATTTCATTTTCATATGCAGCAAATAAAAGACTGGTAAACCATGTAACCACATGCTGCATACTATATGAACACTAAAAGTTGTTCCATACAAGCCTTGTAAATAACTTAATGAGAGTTGACTCTTACACCAATCGCATCATATGTTTACTTAGGATAACCTCATAGAACTAAATACACACAGGAAACGAAACCTCTGTTCC
The DNA here is from genome assembly GCA_034782735.1 of Sagittarius serpentarius. NCBI lineage: Eukaryota > Metazoa > Chordata > Aves > Accipitriformes > Sagittariidae > Sagittarius > Sagittarius serpentarius. The sequence continues at coordinate 8,133,591 of JAVKLA010000031.1, read as the reverse complement.
TGTGCCTTACTCCAAGATAGGAGAAATAACTGCACATAAAAAAAAATTAATTGCAGAATACTTCTTTAAGTTATAACAGAAAATGCCCTTTCATTTAAACCACAGTTTAGGCTTAATCACAGGGGGAAAAAAAGTGGTTCTTTTCCTTGTCATACTAGACAAACATCTCAACGTGAAGCCCTACACAATGCTGCAGCATTGTCATCCTGGGTTATATAAACAAGGAAATCATAAGATACAGTAGGAAGACATTTCAAACAGATTAACTGTGTTTGATTATGCTTAAATTTAATGGATCTTGTCACAGTGAAGCATGCAAAGGGAGTCTTATAAACAACTTTATTAGAATGTCTTTCAGGAATATAAGAGAATATGACAATGAGAAATTAGAAATATAGATAGACAAACAGGAGAATATAAAAATAAACATAAGTAATCTGATCTTGATCATGCTACATATTATCAAGAATAAAGGATTTTTTAGACAAAAGATGACAAAAAAAAACCTGAAATTTTAAATCAAACTGACAGAAGTAAGGCACCTTTTTTTTTCATCTTTCCCTTTGGAGTCTCTCAAAGAAAGTGGAGAAATTCATATGTGGATATCTCCCAAACACAAGTGGATGATTTTCTAAGAGTTGTACATTTTGTACTACACATTGTTAGGTTCAACAAGAAAATACCAGGGTAACTTTCTGGGTCTATGTTGTAAAGACATGATAATATGTTTGTCTCTGAAATCTCTTTTCTAGAGGTCTGTAAGGCAGATTTGTTTCTCATTTCTTAAGAACTTGTTATCAATAATTTTCTACAAACTCCAGAACTAGGAGAGAAAAACAGACAACTTAAGATGGTCTTTGTGAGTGTCAGGCTCTTGGATATGTGTATCTTTCTAACCACCTATAACCTATTTTGTCTTATTTTATATTCCAAGTATTTTATACTTTTATATTCCAAGTATGAAACTTAGTCCTTTAATTGATTTTGCACAGGTAGCAAGACTAGCAAAGAGCTTCGCTGGATTCTTTGTGAGCACAAAGATCCAATGGTGGGCTTGAAAATGCTTTGAGGATCACGTCTCCTAGGGAAGGAAGCATAGAAAGGAGCCCGTAAAGCCTAGAGAATTTTCCATGCAATCTTAAACTGAGACAGAGTAAAGAACTTAATCTGAATTTATGATTCTGAGAGGTGCTTTTTAGTTGTCACCTAAAGGAAGAACAACCTATGTTTCAAGAAGTATTTTAAGATGGCTACACCTTTTCCAGACAGACAGGGAAAATGCTGGAATAGCAACCAGTATCATCAGATCCTGAGATGACATTGACCAGCTGCAGCATGCATTGATGACAAGCATCATGCACAGCCATGTACCTTATGTCATCATGTCCCTCAAACCTCTGGTGTTCATCAGTGACCAATTCCAGCTGTGCACTGCATTCGCTCCCCTACATTCCTTTCCTTCATTTTTTCCTAATAGCTGTACCATTTGTGAATGGGTAATAGGACTATCTGCCGCTCTGCACCACAGAGACAGAGCGGAAAGCAGAGTAAGACTGGCCGTTACTAGGATATAAAATATGTTCTGAGCTACAGGGATGCCATTGCCTGCACTGACCCCCATGCGTCCGTTTGGGGTTGAGATAGATACTTGGCTTTAAATATAAACTTACATGGAATCTGTTCCTTCTGCCTGGAATGAATGAAATCAAAAGTACCATTTTGAGTATGATGTTTATCCTAAAGGGGCAATTTGCTCTATACCGTTCTCTGTATGACAGTTACCGGGGCAATTCCAGTCTTCCCTTGGAGGCTCAGCCAATAAGGCAGAGAATAGGCCTTCTTTGGTGAGATTCTGCAGGGTACCAGGGCACATATGTACAGGAAGAACAATGACGAAGCTTTAGCTCCCGGTACAGGCAGCTCTACTGCTTCTCTTAGCAGGTATCCCCCTGAGTCAGGCAGTTTCCTTTCTGTAGGTGGTAGGAGCTGGAATTTGGTGTGTGAATGTCTATGGACAATCAGAAAATCTGGTCTCCAGGGTACCCCCGGTGTCACTATACCTTGATAGTTTCAGCACAGCTGTGTAGTAAGATACTAACGGTGAAGAAAAGGTTGCTAAATATTTCACCTCAGGATCTCAAATTTCTTTCTGTTAAATTTTTAACCTGATTCCGAATAGCTTTTGTTTAAAAAAATCTTTTCCGTCACTTAAAAATGGAAAAAAAAAACAGTTAAAACTGATAATGCAGATGAATCAACAAGTGTATATCTGTAAATATATATCCCTAATACCAAGAACATAATGATGGAATGCTGCGCTTGCAGAGAAATGATGCTATGGTGCATAGGGGTCAGTTGCACTGGCACAAGAAAATACTATTTATTTGTTAAAGCTTATTTGTTTCAATAAGCAAACTATAGCCAACTTTGCAGCATACAGCACAAAGAAGGTTTTAGCTTTTTCCTGTATTACTGATGATGACTAATAAAAGTCTTCAATAATAACCTTTGTGATGTTAGGGTTAATTTTCATGCATTATGAAAGCAACACACAATACGGCTTCAGGAAGCTGCTCCAAAACTTCTAAAGAAAAGCCACTTCCTATTTCAGTTTAATTCAGTAATTGTTGAATTATTTGAACTGTACAGCTGGAAGAGGACTTTTGCTTCCAGAAGGACTGTAAGTGGGATAACCTGAATATAGGGATTCAAGCTTTTCTGTGATGTGGGCAGATAACATATCTTTGCGATTTAATCCAGCCTATGGGCTATACATTTTTTTTAAATACTGTTTGTCCCTTTGCCATCACATTATTTTCATATTGTAGTTATGGGTCAGGGTAAAGACTCATTTTTAATATTTCTAAAGGTAAGAAAAAAGTATTCTTTTCCTTCATGTTTTTCAGACTTACTTTGAAGACAAATCTTTGCTAAGGACACAAATCAGTGGACTTCCACTGGCTACTTTGCAGGTATTAGAGTAGCAATATATTTTAGAATTTTTTTAAGTGTTCATCCCATGCTATCTGAATACCTCACTGTTTTTGAAATATATTTTTACAGCAGCTTTGCAAAGCAGAGCAGAACTATTATTCCCATATTGAAAGTCATGGAATACATTTGTAATTCATGATACTCTGTGAAAACAAAGACATGCAGCCTTGCTTTAAACTAGTACACATATAAGCTTTATCCTTTGCAGTTAGCCAGCTACAGGGACACAAATTCATTTATTTAAAGCTTAATTTCATACCATTGCACTGTGCTTTACAGCTGAGACAATTTCTTATAAATTATGGACTGCATTGTTCTGTGATAGTGCAGGGAATTGAATTCAGGTGTCACCAGTATCAAATTAGCTCAATAACCACTTGCCCCCCACCTGCCTCCTGCCAAGAAAGAAGGAATACGCTCTCCTCTGAGGACACTGTGCATGCGTGTGTGATGGTACAAACCTCCAACTGCTTCTTTCAGTTCAGACTTGAGTACATAGCATTGCAGAGAGCTCTTTATAAATGTGTCTAGATAAATGTGTTACAAGGGGGTTTTTTATAAATCTGATTTATTTGAAGAAATTTGATGAAATAATAGTTTTAGGTAAATCCGTATCTTCTTTCTTTAAGACACTGAGATGCGAAAGTCCTCACAGATGTAGCAAAGAACAGGCATTTGTCTAAAGCTTGACTCATTAAAATCCTAGGTGGTCCTGTTTGCCTGGTCCATATTAATTGCAGCAATGACAGTTGGGGTCAGGGGATCGTGGAACAGCCGGCCTGTATTACTTTGACCTAATCTCAGGTGATGTGGTCTAGGAAATAGTTAATTATATTTATCAGCACTCCAGTGACTCACATCTTTAATATTAGGGTGACTGATCTTTATGCTTTGTAGACCCTTGCAGCTGTTCCTCATCATAAGCTTCCTTCTTTGTATTCACCAGAATAGTCAAACACATTCAGTTAAGTTTCATAAATTATGTGAGTCGTCAACCAGCAACGTGGTATCTCAAAGTAAGCAAACACAAATCGTACTGGTACAAAGCTGTACTGGAAACTCTTTGGGGACTATGGAGGGAAAAGAGAAGAGCAAATGATGAGAAAACATTTCTTTCTCATTTCAATCAATCTCCCCTCCCCCAGGGGTTTCAGTTAAAGTTTCTAATATGTTACCTTTTCAGACATTTTGCAATAGACAAAACATACAAACCATGAACTGACAATATCAGCTCTTAATGTGTTTAAAGATTTGAAGTACATTTAAAATACAGCACTTCATTAAACTGAGTCAGTAGTTGGTAGATTACATATGTGCTTTCCAATGAAAAATCATCTGTTTTTCCAAAACCCAAAACAATTCAGTGTGGAATGCCAAATATTATATTCATTACAAATATTTATGTTAATTCAAGAGGATGTGAACTGTGCAGAAGTTGAGAAATTGAATTTTATGTTTTTCACAGCAACTGTCACTTAACTGCATTGTAGCCACAGCAGCATATACTCACGGCATTGTTCTAATAAAATTTTACATCTCTGCAAAGGGGCTCAATGCCAGCGGCTGTGAGAACTTGCATTTTGAATTTCCTGAGTCTGGCATATTTAAATTTTCTTCTATAACACCAGATTAAATTCAATCTCTATGTTGAATATATGGTAAGAAGCTGGATTAAGCTCTGAATTCTCTAGTTAACACTCACAAAGTGCTTCTTGAAATAAGATCACTTGGATCATTTATCCTGTATACTGGTCATGAAGATAGATGTTCAACATTTCCGCCAGAACTCTTCGTCAAAAGTTTATTCTGCCTGGGATAAAGTTCAGCTGTTTTAACTGAAGTGTTTCATGGCAAAGGTCTGAGCCTCCTTCTCTTACTCCTTTCAGGAATACCATAACACATATTTGGAGGGATAGGAATCCCATGATGTTCGTGAACATTATCCCACAGATTGCTATTTGCAGAAGAGAGACAGGGGTTCATGAACATTTTGAAAATGTATTTTCAAAGTATTAGCTGGGTCTTTTCTTTTTGCATTCAGTCACTCTGTTTTAAAGTGTCGCTTCATTTTATTAAAACTTCGAAAGCTCTACATAAATGTTTGACAGGGATTTAAAAAATATTTCTTAAATGTATTTTAAACTTTAAATAAACAAATTTTCATTCATATGCATGCATATTCTGTTCTTTTTCCACAGTGTTGCCTATTTTTAATGACAAAAATGTTCGCAGAATGTCGATCAACAATCACAGTCATATGTGCATGTAATATAAATTACAATAAATTCATCCAGTTAGGGTTTATCTTGGATATCACACGTAAGCGAGAAGTTTGGATAGCAAATTTTAATGTCTGTTCGTGATAAACAGAAGTTTAAAAAGTAGTTTGAAAAGAATCATTAGTTGATCTTGGCGAAAGGATGGATTGAATTTAACTGTAATCTGCTTAAAGACATTTCTACAGACAGAAAGCTTTCTGCAAAAAAAAAAAGAATAATTTCATAATTCTTTGAGATCATGTAAATATTCTACATTTGAAAACAGCATCTTTTATACCAATGTGATTCTTCTCTAATGAGTTTCTGGTATTTGTGAACATTGTACAGTTTTACTTTTGACATTAAAAACTTCTGCAACGTTCTTTCTGGATGCAATTGACCTTTTTTCTAATTCAAATATACATATTGCAAAGAACAGCCTACTCAGGGTAGCATTTGTCTGGCAATTTGTCCTCTAAATTCACTGCTTAATTTGCAGTGAATTAAACATCAGAGATACAGAATAAAAGGAAGATCCACCATGTTTCCTGATAAAGATTTGATACATGGGTTACTTTGCATCAAAAATTTTCATAATACTGGTATAGTTCTGCCTTGGGGGAAATGGTGGTTAGGAATAAGAAGACATGATAATGAAGGCCAATCAGTCATCTGTTTTGCAACAGAGCTCTTTATTACATGCAGTTCTTAATTAACAGACCAGGGACTTTTTCATTCTTTCTGACTACAACCGGACCAAGTCAGGAGATACAAATTGTGATCTGGCCCAGTTCTGAAACATAATAAAGAATTCAGCATTCAAACATACGGACTGACAAATCATTGTATTAGAAATATTCAACTATGTCACATCCCAGTCTCTGACACTTGAGTCTGTAAAATAGACACAGGAGAATTTGTTAGCATGCTTCACTCCAAGAATTGCCTTAATGTAAGACGAGGCATGGCAGCTGGATATAACTATCCTGGAAAAATCGGGAATTAAATTAGCCACAATGAGGTGAAGACAAATTTAATAGTTTATGTGCAAAACCTGCAGATTCCAGGTTTATGTCAGCATACTATGACCTGCAGACAATTTATTGGACTCTAATGTAAGAAGAGAAATAGTTTCATTTACTTTATTTTACAAGCAATTAATTCAAAATTAAAACTATTATTTTCTCTTTCTTCTGCTCCAGGCCCTCTTACCACGATCACCTCCCTAGTCAAGAGTAGTTTTACTCAGTACTGAAGAGACAGTTAAGCCAACGTATGTTCCACAACAGTAATGGATCCATGGTGATGTGATGATTAAGGCAAGTAGGCATTCTATTCTCAAAAGAATGAATGCATGGCCAGGATCATCTTTGGTGATTTTAACATCATCACTTCAAACGTACACTTCTTTCTCCCTTCTGTTATCTTTCTTTCATGTGAAAACAGCATTGAAACCACTCAACAGGACTGAGAATATTTGTTCTCATTTGATGCTCACATTTAAAATTCCAGTCTTTGCAATATCAAGAAAATTATTATTTTTCTTTTCTCCCTTTTAAAATTGTCTCTATTCTGAAAAAGATTGACAGTGACTTCAGGAACAATTGGATTAATAAGATCCCAGATACCTAAGCCCGTGCACATTAAGCTAGTTTGTCTTTAATTTTTTGCTTTAGTATCCCTCCTCTGTTCCAGTGCTTTTGAAAAGTCATCCAAAATCCTGTATCTGGTCCACACTGATGCTGAACAACTTTATATCCTGCCCCCTGAACTTTTTGAACTCATGAAACTGGAGATCTTCTTGTCCATCAATCAGATGAATCCCATGTTTCTTAAAGCACTTAGCAGAGGCTTCTATAAATGAGTAAGTTCCTTAGATAGTCAGTGGTGAGAAATCTGCACCTCTGTGTGTTTTATGAATGGAGTCACCCTCTGGAGCTGCTTGTCTCTCTCCATTGTCTATACAGGGACGCTGAAGGAAACATGTTCTCCAGTCCTACATACTGATATCATTATTTGGGGAATTTGTGCCAGCATTCATGCTTTTAAAAAGTTTTGATAGTGTTTTCAAAATGGTCTTATTTGTCCAGTCACACTCCCAATTTCAGAGTGAGCTAGCTGCTGTATTTCAAATAATGATTTTGAAAATTCCAGTAAGTGTCTAATTCAGACTTTTTTTCCTCATAGTTCAATGACTTAATTTCCTAAGACTAATGGCTCCCATTTCCATGCATGTGTTCATGATTAGATTCTTGGCCTAAGCCTCCAGAGAACAGGAAACCTGCTTTTGACATCTACACGTAAACAAGAAGCCCTGTGCTGCTTTAGGGCTCTGGCTGGGCAGAGCCTCCAGAGGTGCTGATACTCTCTGCTGCATTTGTCACTCAGCAAGGAGGAAAACTGATCAGGCCAGGCCTTGTTTCCACTACCCACGTGTAGCAGCTTGAAGCATTTCAGTTAAAGCAGATCTTCTTTGGAGGAAAAAAAAAAGTTTTCATTATCCTCTGCTGACAGAACAGGTGACAAAAGAATGAACCGAATGTGCCAGGGGAAAGAAGCTAGTACAACTCTTTGTGCAGCTTTTCAGTAAAATGACTCAAAATACTGACAACCGGGGGGGGGGGGGC
>JAVKLA010000031.1:8102970-8125612 GCA_034782735.1 Sagittarius serpentarius | reverse complement strand
GGGGGGCGGATTTTGGTTTTGGCTTTTGGATCTGCTTTTTGGGGCGTTGTTTGGTTGGGGGTTTTTTTTGTAGACTAGTAGTAACACCAGACAGTTTCCCAGTGCAGTTTATTGAAACTACACAAACAAGGTCATTTCTGGGTTGTTTGGGGGGGTGGGGGGTGTTGTTTCATTGTTTGTTTTTCCCAATTTTTGGGAACTTTGTATTACTAGAACAATATTAAAGTAATTTCATCTCATTTACTGATAATTCCACATAGCAGGATATTTACATTGAATTTGAAGTACACAGGATATTCCATAAATTAATTTGAATTCAGATATCCCTGTTCCTCTCTTTTGTGTTAGTCTTTGTCCTGTATTACTGTGTATCCTTTTGGGGGATTCCTGCTTTATATACTGGTGGCATGCTGAAGATTTGCATTGTACAAAAAACCTCCTGCAATTTTCTGTGTTGTGGTCCTGCTGAGTGGTAACTTGAAAAAGAACAAAAACATGCGATGGAAATTAATTCCTCAGGAATACTCCGCAGTTGATTGTGGCAAACAAGGGAAGAGCATTCAGGATACATTCACTGCTATCATGCTGCAAGAGAAGTGTAAAAAAAGTTATTGTTGTATAGTGTTATCCCTAAACACACATTCAGAGCTTTCGTTCTAGCTGTTTGACATATTTGGAGCATGTGACAAGATCTTAAAAAATTTTCCACTTTCTCAACTCGCCTTCAACACTTGTGAAATAAACTGACTACAGAGTGCCATGCTAAAACTCCATTCTCTCTTCCTTGTCTTTTTTTAACAGTAATATGTTCACAGGGAATAGATTCAAGGCTCTGGACTGAATCAGCCTGACAAAGTCTTGAAATGTTATTAAGTAGTGAACATTGTTTGTTTTGGCCTACTTCCTGAAGTCTTTTATTCTTTTATTGCTTACCTTTTTTCTATATATTCAGGGAAAGATTATTTTTCCCACATGAAAAGAAGTGACCGAAAATATAGAAGATGGCTGAGGTTAATAGTGCTACTCAGTTCTAAGGAAAAATCATGTCTTTTCATCAGCATTAAACATCTTTATTACCCAAAAAGATAATTGTCTTTTTCACATTTGTATGGTGTCATTTTGTTATCTTGTATGACATGTATGTATGTAACATGTATATGCAGTAAGCCATTTAAATAAAAACTGATCAGCTAGAATTTTTAATGATTTGTGCAAACTCAGTTTTTTAATCTAAAGAAGTTCCACTTTTAAAAAGCCCAAAATATTAGTGACACATTTCTTGTAAAAGTGGCTACTGGCTGAAGACTTAAGCAGTTCAGGCTGATCTATAATTACCGTCTGTATTTTTTATTATATTTATAATTAGAGAAAACCTCTCAATGTTTTTTAAAAAATGTGTCTGAAGGTGGCCAAATGAAGAGATTGTATTGTATGTTATGTCTCTGTGTGTGAGAGGGGAGCAGCAAAAAATGTCACAAAGAATTAAATGCTACAGAATTCCAAAGAAATGCCGGGAGCCTGATCCTCAAAAAAAAAAAAAAAAGCTCGGGAGCAGCTTTTTGTTCTGATTGCTAACCGAGGCACAGCAACACACACAAAGATAATAGCCCCTGTTTTATTTCTTCTGTCTACAAAAAAAGAGATTTTTGTACTTTTTGATAAATAAATAAGTTTGCATTAAAGATATAGTTGGCTTCACTAGAAATTCCTCTTCTACTCAAACCAAACCAAGTCTTGTGATCCAAACTATGACCTCAGATCAATGACCAAAGTGGGAAACAGACAGAATGCAGATGAAACACTGGCAAAGTTATGAGAAGTGCTTCTTTCTGTAAGGCTATCGCTACCACATGTGCTTTGTATGAACATATTAAATGCAGAGCTGTATCATCACCTGTTGCTAAAGTTTCCTGCTTTTTATTAAGGTTACTGTTGTATTATCTGTTGCATACAACTTTATTTAATTTACCCATTTCACTGAAATCTTTCATGTTTGACACCTGCATGAGAATTTAGTTTGTTTTATTTTCTAATTCAGCCAAAACTAATTGCATGATTTCCAAGAACGAAGCTGAGGGAAATAAATTAGCACGTAAAAAACTTTCTTGCTCTTTTCCTTGCAAAACTCTACAATACACATATTTATAAGCAGAAAAGGAGATTTGGCAGCTTTCTTGTTCCTATGGAAGTCTTCCCATTTCCTTAAAACACGGAAATTTGTTCAGGTAACAGACCTTCAGGAAACTTCAGTTTGTACATGCTCAGTAGATACTTCATAATGTTCAGTGTTGATTCCATCATCGCTTGCATCTCTCACGCATCTTACTACTGACAAGACTGGACTTTCGCCATCTTCACAGTGGGACTGAGCAGGCAAACTTTAGAGTACGTGGCAAAAGCTGGGCTTGCTTGCACGAGCTGCTCCATTTAGAGACAGTCAATATTAGGCACTGGACTGAAAATCATAATAGATATTGATGTGTTCATGATCACCTGTTACTGGTTTTTTCATGATATGACATAATACCTTGTTTTGTGATTTCCAGACAACATAAAAAACGAAAACGTCTCATTCAAGGCTGGCGTCTTAGAGCAGGGGTGAAGGGACTCATAGCACCTTAGTCTAGGAGAAGTAATGAAGGCAGAAGAAGGGAGTCAGGTACCTAAAGTGTGAAACATTGAAGGTAGGCAATGAATTGACGTTGAACCAAAACCAAAACCGAAACCAAAACTGAAACCAAAACCAGTTGTGTAGGAAGATTGAAACAAGATACCAGTGTATTGTTTTCAGGGAAAGCTGGAGGAGGGATAGGAACTACAGAGGAAGATTTGACCTGACTTTGAATGTGGAGGAAGAAGTGAAATGGTCTGGCAGATATATTGACATGAGAAGCCAGGGAGAAGGTTGGATGGCAAGGAAAAAAAGGAAAACCAATGAATGCCAATATTGGTTAGAAGAGAGAAGGATTAACTAAGGATGAAGATAAACCACTTGGAATTTAATGAGAGGTGCTTGGGGGATATGAGCTGCAAGACAGGAAATAAGTGGAATAATTAATATGCATATAGGGAGTTTGAGCAGACAAACCAAAAACAGTAAACAAGCTTGTGGGATAATTCCACCCCCTTCTTTCAGTGGCGTGTGACCAAACAGTGGATGGCTAGGGGAACCAGCTATTCTGGTGCTATTCTGTTTTGTGCAGAAGCTGGAATAAGGCGTGGAATGGAAAGAATACAGAATATGGTTTCGTAATGAAGATGGGGAAACCTTTCTGGAAAATTGTATTTAGATGGTGATTTTAATGGCAATTTGTGTGTGATGTTAGTCTTTTCCTTTAAACCATTGATCTCGGAAATTGTCACTAGGTGTGCAGTTGTCTTTCTTTGCATTCGACTTGCACTCATGACTGAAATGAAAATTAATTAAAAAAATGGTCAACATATTTGTAATGCTGTAACACGTAACATGCACCACCACCACCACCAAAAAACGTTGGACAATTCCATGAACATTTGCAAATACTTCTGACCTTAATCTCAAAACATCTCTGTTTTCCCCATTCTAAAACAGAGGTGATATCAGAAAGTCAGCTCCCCAAACCTTGGTCAAGATAAAGTGGCATTCATGTCATTATGAAACTGATGAACACACAAAAAAGCACTTGCAGAAATTAGTTTAGCTGACAGCCTTACTGCTGGAATCTCTGAATTTCTAAATGCTTGACTGTCATTTCGTGGTTCTTACTTTTTCAGTGACACATAACAGAAAACTGAAATTTCCTTTATGGAAAAAAATATATCCATTGCCTTAAAAAGAAGCAGATTTGTGAAAAAGAGAAATAAATACAAAGTTTCTTATTTTAAATTCCGATTTTAAGATTGCCAGTTCTGGTTTTTATTTTATTGTGAATATTATTCTGAGCGTTCCAGTTCTCTGTGAGTGTTGTTCAGTGTGTTCTTTCTATTTTTATTACTTTATAATTTGCTTTTAGTATTTAATATATTTGTATTAAACATTCCTTTTCTTCTTGGTATATCTTCTCTAAGGATATTAAATGTAAAAATATCTGTATATGGACAGACTGTTGTATTGTAAACAAAATTTCCCAGATAATAGCATCTTACTGTTTCAAAAAATTGGCAAGGGTTTTGTTGAGTTTCTAAAAGTTTGAAGTACTATACCTGCCATCTACTGGAAGTACGAGGACGATGCAGTTAAGTTGTATTATGTTAGCTGTTCAGCCAATAACATCTATCAACCTACTACTTTATTATTTGACTTTGTCCAGTAAAAAAAAAAAAAGAATGAATTTAACCTGCATTATTTCATTTCTTACTTTATTAAAAAATAGCAATCTTAAAATTTAACTCAAGTTTTCAACTCCTCAACTTTCACAGATTTTTAATTAACCCACAGTAAAATCTAAACAAATACTAAGAATCAAATGTAAGAAATACATTGGTATTTATTCTTCTGCCCCATTCTACATGACAGTTAGTTCTGATGAATCTGTGCAACTTGCAGCTGGAGTGGGGGTGAAATGTATACAGACAAATAAGTTTTCAGATACTTATTTATGTATTTCTTTGGAAAAGAATAGTTACGGTATTTTAAAATAGCACCTTACATAAATAAATGCTTTTGTTGTTGTTAAAGTTTTCTTCTTTTTAATGTGGGGCAAATTTTTAAGGGACTGGTAAATTACATTAAGTCCATTTTCATCTCTTCTTGGCTCTGGACTTGGTTCTGGTCCCATAAACCACAGTAATTTCATGCCAGCATGGTCACTTGGGCTGATTAAAAATCAGACAAAGTCACATAAAGGTGAAGAAGTCCATTAGTCTTATGTTGCCACTGGATTTGGGACACTCTGACTTAAACATCATTTAATTTGGTTAAGTAATCCAAAAGTATTTGGCAACAAAGAAAAAAAATTATTATTAATTATGGCTGCCATAAGATATGAATTCCCATGGTTGCATACAATCCAATAGAATCCATTTTGATATGAGAAACAGTTTTTTGTCTGTATGTTAACAGCAAAGGCTAAAGTAGATTCTTTGGTAAGCTAGGTTTCCATCAGATCAAACTGCGAAAAGGAAGCGAAATAATTAAGTGTATATTTACCTTTTTAAATCTATTGTTAACCAAACCAAGACAGGCCTAAAAGGACAACCAAGTCACCAGTTGACATCAAGGAAGTATTGCTCAATTCCTAGGAAATCATTGTGGAAACAGGCTTTTTCAGCCCTGAGAAGGTTCTTTTACAAGACTATAATACTGGATACCACTTAATTTTGGGTATGACTCAGCATCTTTTGTATTGTCCGTTATTAGGCACTCTCAGAGTATTATTACGTTCTGAGTAATTTATGGGTAAAATTGTTATCCTTTTCTAAAACTGTTGCTAAGCAAGAAATTATATATTTATTCTTCTCTCTTTGCTTTCTTAGTTTATTAATGTCTGTTAGTACATATTTTATCACTTTACTAGAGAAAGTATGATTAGGCAGTTAAATTCATTTTCACTCCCTTTAAAATTGAATTTCTCCTTTCTCACAATGGGCTAGGAATCATTTGAAACCTGTATGCCAAAACCAGACCACCCTGGACAATAGTTACTTTCAGTGGAAAATATAAATGCTTTAGGCAACGGAGACCTTGAACTTTTGCCTTCTGTTTGGACTGTATATATATATAATGTGTATATGTGCTAGTTTAATTACGGAAGAGTACAGAGTGTCTGGATTCTATAATATTTAATTTAAAATTTATTTACTATGGTAGGTATATTATGTTGGCTTTTTCCCATCTTTCTAGCCAATCAAATGTCAAGTCTAAAACCATAAGATTTCAGGAATCTTTTGAAAGCAGGATAAAAAAAAGAAATAATTCCTTTTTCTCCAAAATGGAATTTTATTGACAACTTTAAATATAGGAAGTCATTTGCTTATTAAAATAAACTTATGCATTATAAATGATAAATATATTTTATTAGTGTCATTTAGTAATACAATATGTAAAGGTGCTTTTGAATAATGGCAAATTCACTTAATCTGAGAGATGGAGTTAGGCTCCATGCTGAGGCTGGTATTCCTCTGTGCAGAGCTAACCACATACACCTAAACATCTGAAAACCATAGACATTTCGTAAATGCTTTGCATATGCTCCCCTGGCAACCTCTAGCTCAGCTTCAAACTCCATTGCAAGGTATTCCTTTTTTCCAGACATTTTAATACAGGTAACCCTAAGGCTGCTAGGCTTTTCAGTATGAGCTATAAATTTTTTACCTTCTTTCTCTGCACATTCTGGGAAAAAGATATTCACATAAGCAATCTTCATATTTTCCAGAATTATTTTTTCTCTCTCTCTTTGAGTTTAGAGAAGAAAGAATTGAAGGGAGGTAGAGGAGGTTTTGTTTATGGATTTTGTTCCCAGATCTGCATAGCTCTAGGCCAGACCTGGTTAACTATTAACAGTTTAAAATGAACACTTCACATGCATAATAAAAACCAGGTCTCTTCTGTTGCTGCTGAAGCAGAATGGCTCTTTTTATTCAATATGTGCTTTGATAGTATTCCAAATTCAACTTTTTGCGTTTAGGTAAGTTAAGTGGTGCCTGAAGGACAATTCATACATTATTACAAACAGGGGAACAGACAGAGCACAGCAAAAGAGGAAATATTGAAAGATGCTTTTCTTTTTTGAGGAAAATGTCATCCAAAGTTTAATATCCGTCTGGAGCAGACATATGCTCATTCTACGTTTCCCCATCAGAATTGCTCTCTTTATGTCACACAAATTATTGTGCTATTGGCTTCCCCACAGATGTTCATCTCCTGCCACCTGATAGAAAAAAACCTCACTGCTATCTACCCATTCGATTCCCCCCAAATGTTACTTTAAGGTTCTGTAATCTCTTTGTTCTATAAATCTCTGAAGTTCCTTTTTCATCACGGAGAGCTACGGTGTGAGATGTTCCTAAGCATGCAAGAGTCTTAACAGTTAGGTTTATTAAAATCAGAAAGGAAGCAAAACAAAATGCTTCCATTAACTTAATGCATGCCAATTTTTATTTCTTCTGAACTGAACTAAACTAAACTAAACTAAAGTGAAACTGTATAAGCCTCTTTTCACCGAGTGAATGGTTTCTTTCCTCTCCTTTCAGTATCCCAGATTCTCTTCTTCAGTAACTTTGGGTTTGGATTCTAGAAAAAAATCTCAGTAAGAAAATGCACAGGTTTGTTTTTATGCTGCTTCCCTTTAATGCTGTAATTCTATCAATGGGGTTGGCTAAGTTACTTTACCTCTGACATTAAAAAAAAAAGTATGATTTCTTGAGGTTGCTTTTCTCATAGATGAACTTTTTTTTAGATTTCTTTTTATTTTGGATAGTTGTCTAACAGCACTTACTAAATTAATGTTGTGATTACTTAATGTAGCTATCAACACAGCACAGAGGTTTTCAATGCTAAACTTGTTTTGTTGGAGAAAGAATTTGAGGCAGTGTAACAGGACTTTCCCTTAACCACTGAAGTTACTGAAAATTCGCCTCTGGGTTTTTTGCACAGATTTTCTGTATTAAATCTCTACAGGATAGAAAGAGAGGAAATTATTTCATTAGTGTCTTTTTTAATAAAGGTAGTTAAAAATTGAAATTTGATTTATTCATTGAGGTTTTCTACTAGAAGAAACTATGTATTTGCTGGAATGTATGATCATACTATTTCTATAAACTGGAATGCTTGGAGGAGCCTTGAGAGCTCACTGCTGGGATCTCTGCTACCTGCACTGCATGACTCCTTTCCTCTTCCTTGCCTGAAGATCTGAAGACTTCTCTAAAAATTATGAAAACACAAAAAGATACTTAAAACTAAGACTGGTCAAAAAAAAAAATTAAGGGGAAAAAAAAAAGGAACTGCTAATTTTAAAGTATTCCCTAAAGAGCTGGGTAAGCATTCAAAAAGTCATAAATTGGTGCGAAACTTGTATGTAACAGAAGTGAAAAATAGATTAAAGGAATCTGTAATATCTTAAATCAGACTTTGGCCTTTTAGTTATGCCTGTAGAATACGAATTCTGGACTGACTCTACAGAAGAGATTTTTTCCTGAGATGCCCAGCAGAACTCGATCAGTCTTTTCTGTGATAAAGATAGTATTATTTCCCCTGTTGAGGCCATTCAGAACCAGATGCTGAGGACCGCACTTCTTTCTGGTATGTGCCATCTATTAGATGATAAAAAGGGTAAAATCATTAATGTCATGTACACATTTCACGAGCTTGAGTGGGTGATAAAGGACTGAAGAAAATTAATGACATGCTAAATGATTTTTGGAGCTAGCAATGGCATGCTGGAACAGCTGCATTTACCTGGTTAATAAAAGAGCATAAGAAGAGAAATGGGAAGAAGGCAGATGGTTATGTTTTGATTACAGCATGAAGGCTATGTACCCAAACTGAATTTCCAGATCTCCCAGACTTGTGTGACTTCGAGCACATCAGTGAATCTTTCGTGTGCTCCAGCTTTGTACCATCAGCAATGGCGGTATTTTTCCTATCTCCCCAGGGTTCCTGGGGGAACTTTGTAGTAAGTTCTCTCTAGCAATGACAAAACAAAATTTAAAAAATTGCTTTGTGGCTTTAGCCAAATAAGAAGTAGTGCTCTTTTATCATATACATTTCATTTCAGTCTACAGCATTTTTAAAAGATTAGGCATAAAAATACCACCTGGATAATCTTGTTCTGAATAAATCATTTATTTGTCTATACTCTTATTAATCACCACCTTAACTGCTACTCAAAATTTCTGTTTCATTTAAGTTGATTATTCATTTAAGGTATCTAGTAATGTCGGTCACTTGCTACAAAAAAATTATAAAAAACGCACCTAATGTTTTTCTCTAAGTTTTTTCTAGCTTCCTAGAAAACCATTTCCTTCTTTAGAACAGCTTTCATACAGAAATAAGATTTCTTTCAGCAGTAGTGTATCTAGGATAAATGACACTTTCCACCTCAGTATTTTGTTGGGTGCCTAGGAATAATGTAGACAGCCAGCATCTGTGCTACACATGAGCTCTTACATAGAATCTCCCAAACAGAGCGAAAAGATCATTAACAGCCCAGATTTCCATCTTCTTTATGCAGCCCAGGTACCAAATGAGTAATTTGCTGTCCGTAGCTTTGAGAAGCTCAAATATAAAAGCTGCAAGAGACAGGATAATGGTATCTTAGTGATTACACTGTTTTTCTAACTACTTCCAAGGCTTTTGCTCTCAGTTCTGCCTTAACAAAAAGATAAGCCTGAAAACGAGCCAGGTCCTTATTAAAAGCATAGCATATGTCTAGGAAAAAAAGGTCTTGCTGTTCAGATTTATGTCTTTTGGCAGATTTATAAGGTGTTTATGTATAGTAGATTTGAGCCCATGGACAAGTGCTGAAGGCTTTGCTTAGTTTCATAAGTGTTTAGAAATTCTGTTTAAAAGAAGTTCTTGGTAATAAGATTTAGTAACGACACTTTTCAGGACCAAAGAAAGTGGTGCTTTTACCTTATTACAATAAGCATGTTTCAGGACCACAGTTAGAAGGGCCAACCAGTGAGGAAAGGACGGATTACACGCTGCCCAAAATTTGACAGGCTATTGCTCTAGCGAACATATAATTTATCATTTTTTATTCAGACATATGCTCAGTAGGCAGTGGGATAAGATCATGAATTCCAGACATGTAGCTTTTATAACTAGCTTTGTTATAGGCGGGGATTTATAACAAGTCTCTGCCAAAATGTTTTTAGGTCATAGTAATTAAAGGAGAGTCAACTATAAACTTTTCTTCCAGACACTTTTAGCTAATAAAAACAATACTTCAGGGACTTATATTCTAAGTGTACATAATGTGGATATCAGAAAATATATCCAAGTTGAAGTGAAGTAATTCAGAAAGGGAGAGCACGTGAAATGTATTAATCCTGTGATGTACTGCTTTTGCTTCTTTGCCTGTTTTAAGGGAACTGTTTTACTACTATCTTTGGTAAAGGTTGTGGAAACATAGGCTTAATCGCATGGTTAAATGTTTGCTTGTGACAAAGGGTACACAAAGTGACATGTTAAAATGGATATAATGTATCTTGCATTGAAGGTTTGCTACAGCTCTAAATTGCAGGTTTAATATTTTTCGGGAAATCAGAGTATGTTTTGTAGATTACTGTTTATTCTGTAAAGACCAAAGAAAAAATGCTTTTAGATATTATTGTTCTCACATTGCTACCCAAGTGACTACTTTTGTTCATTTGGTAAACTTGCAGATGGATTGTAGTACTGTAAATAATGGGGATGTTTAAAATGAAATGTAGAATCCTCCCTGGAATACCTAATTATTTTTAAAAGGTCATATATGAATCTGAGTTTTCAGATATGGATTTTCTCCTGCTGTATTTGTTACAGTATTTCTTTCCTCTTATTGTTCTCTATATGCCTACAAATAATGGTATAAACCTTGAACATCCTCAATATGCAATTTTTTAATCTTAATAGTTCTAGCACCACTTAGAAAAAGAATACGTGGGAAAAAGCATTCAAATGCCTTTTGTTGTAAGACAGCTTCAGTATTTCAAATAAAATTCATGGAGAAATGCACAATAGAAATGGCCACTAAGGCAAAATAATTTCACCACAATGTTATTCCATTATATTTTTGTCAAAAGCTAGTATTCTTTATCATGCAACAGGAGAAAACAAATCAAGACCCTCTTCCTGTATGCATTTAAATGGTTGTAGAGCATTGCAACTTTTAAAGCATCTATTTTTCAGTTTTCTTTTATCAATAAAGAACAAATAGCTACATAAGGAATGGATGGCAGAAGGAGTGCTGGCTAACAATCATTTTTGAGGCCAGGACAACGCTAGCTTCCTATGCCTTCCTATTAGAGTTTTTATTGAACAAACCTTGTATCAGTAAGTTATATCTAAACCAGCGTAAACTATTCTGTGTTTCTCCCTCCCTCCAATAACCCTAAACTTCTCTATATTTAGTCCATGTGGTTGGTAGAACAGCACCTCAGACACCATTCCTTGTCATTCGTCACCAATTTATGCACTCTGTTGGTAATGGTTTCGGCTTACAAGTCTGTGCTCCACCGTGATAGGAATCTGCAGAAAGCCCGAAGTCTTGTTAACAAAACCCATGTAATATCTCAGCTTAAGCTAGTGCTCCACGTATGATGTCCCTGGTGTGATGCTGCGGACGTCTCTAGCGGTTTCTCAGCAAAGCAGGTTGTTTGTTTAGCAGCAACTGAAAATGTGCTCTGTCGAGAGTAGATATCTCTCTGCTATTCAAAGCAATGTTATCAGGGCCTTTTTTTAATTTTTTTTTCTCTGTTTATGTTCTTTAAATGTTGTCTTTAGACTGTTAATGCAATTGTGTGGAGAAGTAGGAAAAGGACTCTAATTCTGATCTCAGTGAAGTCAGTAGGAATTTGGAGGTTTTGAGGAAATGTAGATCATTATGTTTAGCAAAAAAGGTACCTTTATGGAGGGAAGAACATTGATAATTGCTTAGTGACAAACTATGGGCCTGAGGAGGCAAAGGTACAGTCAAGATAAATAAGGCTGTGTGCTTAATTGAAAGTGTACTCAGCAATCATAAATCACGGCCCTACTTTCACAGGTGCTACTACTTGTATCAGAGATCAGGTATAAGAAACCAAATGTAAGGAAAAGGATGAACCAGAGAGACAGACATCAGCAAAGCTGTTAATGGCTCTTCCTGTATTTTAAATGTGAAGGGCACATACCACGTACAGTTGAGTGTTCCAGTTCTTTCTCCTAAGGAGAAGTATGCTCCCCCCCAAAAAAGCTAAGTGAACCATCACTTTTCTGATAGAGAGCTGCAGTACATACTTATTTTTGCACTGCATTTTTAAAAATTATATGGAAGCTTGATAACTTTAAAGAACAAAACAGAAAATACTTTAATTTGGTAGGGACGTAATTTAATATGAAATCAACTTGCATACAGCAATAAAATTACTATGATTCGCTATAGAGTCTTCTGAAGAATTTTAAATCTCTTGAAAAGTCTGATGTTTTAGAAGTAGCACATTTCTTCTTATTACCTGATTAACTTTAAAATCTTTGTGATCTTTTCTAAATGTACATAATTTTAAAGAGAGATTTTTGTACTTGTAGGTTACATTTATAAAGCTTAAGAAATGACAGGGCTTATAATAAACCCAGACTTCAAAACTAGGTTTATAGATCTAGAGACATTCACCATAAACTCAGTCAGATTGGGAATTTTGCTTGGGTCCAAGAACTGAAAACTCATTAACAGTTTTCTTATAAACTACACTGAGTAACAGATACGCAAAACTTCAGGGACTAAACTGAGTTAACTTCAGCTGTGCTGTTGATGGTACCAGTAACAACATTTATTAAAACAATTGATGATTGATTATAAAAATACTAAGCAAAATTCATCAGGCTAATATGTCACCAGTGCCTGATATTATAAAACTTACCAATAATTGTACAGTCATACTGAAATTTAATCTTAGTCTTTAAAGATCTGTAAATATTTTGTCATAAACAATTCATGTTTCAGCTGAAGCAATGTGCTATTTCTTTTTTAAGCAGTGCAAGTCACAAAATTCACTGTGCATGTTCAGTGTTGAGTGCAAACAATGGGATTTACAATGAGAAATACATGCTGGAGTTTGCAAATGAATTCCCTGAGATGTGAAGTCTTTTATATGTGGCAAAGTAGGTCCCAACCTCTGGGTCAAATGTCACTGTGAATTATAATAATTGCAATTTATGGTAAAGACTAGAGTAAGGTTTGAAACCTGTCAGTACCTATCATGAAGTAGAAATAAATTACAGCTTGTCATAAATGACAGATTTCTGTTAGGTGCTTTCTTTCACTTTGACTGCATCAGGCCTTCATCCACCCAGCAATTAACTTTATTCACATTAATATTCAGCAGTGTTGACAAGACTGACACAGTAAAACTCAGTTTGTATAAAACTAAAGACAGTTTGATGTAGAGTTATTATATTGTCTCATAATTCACTGTTGAGAGGTAGATCTTGATAAATGAAGAACAAAGCTATTGACTCTGGTGTTGACTTACTGTGCCAAAAAGGACTCTGATTTTCTGTTTTTCAAGGTACACAATTTTTTGTTTGGAAATAAACAGTAATTTTATCTAAAACGTTAGTAAAAGTAATATTAATACACCGGTATCGTCCTGTTTATTATTTCCATATATTCACTGGTTCCCCAGGTTTTTTTGAGTATTTAGAATAATTATGATTATATATCATGTTAAATAAGGCCAATCATATATTTAAAGCATGGCTTTAACTTCTCTGGGAAAGAAAAGTTTGTGTACCCCTGCTACCCCCGCTACCCCCGCTAAGGTTATGGCTATGCAAAAGGAAAAAATAACTTTTCAACTAAAGTGGAAAGGGAATAACTGCTGAAAACAAAGAAGTCCCTGACAGTTGGTGTATCCATCCTATATAATATTACCCAACAAGAAGTGAAGTTAATCATGAGAGAGCGCAGGTTTCCCAGAGTTTAAAAGAAGTGTTACAGATGTTGTCAAGAGATTTAACAGCTGCTCTTTTTAGGTTTATAACGTTTACTCAAACTGCATTTACAAAATTGCTGATGCACAGTTGAAGCCATTACACAGACACAAACTTTAAATTAAAGTACAGATACGAGCTTTCTTCTGGTACCATTTTACTTTCATAGCATCTTTTATGGAAGAATCAGAAAACCCTTAATTAATGACGCCTTATCTCAGGCACAGCATTTGAGTTAGATAAATAAGATATTGCATTACAGTAGTTGACAAAGAGACTTCTGTACAGCTTCTCGCTGAATGTGGCAATTTTACAGCACCTTTCTCAACAGGGTCTCTGAATGTGACACAAACAATAATAATTCATACCAGCGTTGCCTATAACTTTAGTCTCTTTTCTTCTCTGTTCTTTCCCATTGAATCTGTATATTTAGGTAGAGGAAATTTTTCTGAGAGAAGCCTGAGTCTCTGTTGCATGGTAGCCTTCTATTACTACTTCAATATAATGAGACTGCAATACAGGTAAAACAAGAACACATTGGAGAGAACTTGTGAACCCTCCACTATATATTACTGTGTACTAAACAAAAAGGAGGTAAATGTCATGGCAGAATGACTAAAACCTAGCTTATTGTTGTTTCTTGGTGTCGAAGCGTTTCCTGCAGCAAGGCCAGCTGAGGGCAAATTGGAGCTGCTCCTAAGCTGTCGTAATGCACACCAAGAGCTTTGTGTCCTAATAATAAAGGAAGAATTAAGCTTGCTTAAAAACTATGTTGTTTCTCCTTTCTATTTCTCGTTGTATGCTTATTAAACAAGAAACTGAGTGTACTTTCTTTACTGTGCCTTTTAAGAGACCTAAGTAAGGTTTGTCATGCCTCCAGAGTTAACTTGGCTGCTGAATCTAGGAGCTGTCAGCTGTGTTACTCCTGTCCCAACACACGTTCCTCTTACCCAAGCGTGGTGGTGCTTTTCAGCCTGGACCACCCACCCCTAAAGAAGAACTTGATACTGAGGGGAAAGTGCTGATGATGTCATTCTTACCTCCAGGACCCCAGGATGAACATGAATTCTTTGCTCAAAGGCAATTTGTGCCTTTGTTTCCCACACACCAGGCTGTTAGGCAAAAGAAATATATCATCACTCCTCACCAGTCGTGCAAATCTAAGGTGGAATTTGATTTTGGCTAAACTGATAAATTTATAAATAGTTTCATGATGAATAATATGAATGAATGATTTTATGTTTAATTACATTTTTCAGATAAGCCCTTTACTACAAATGCTCACCAACATGTATTATAAATTCTGCCTGAGACTGCTATGCTTTCATTTTGTGGACAGACATAATTTTCTTGCTATTTTTCAATCTCTCATGTCTTTGGCATTTTGTCACATTTACTTATTCTCATTTCTCCTGCTGAGTTCAATCACATTTTTCACCAGAACTGAAGACCTCCAGAACCCACTAGAACTTGTTTAGAGATGTAGGCTGTGAAAATGAGACTTACAGTCACACTAGTAAAGGACAGACATAGGCAATTGTGGCCTTTAGCTCTCAATCAAGTTCAGAGTACAAGCAATCTATGCAGTACGTAGCTGAACCAGATCCACAAAAGCCAGCAAGCCAACTGGGGCTTTATCTTGGCTACTTTGGGGACACTATGATCCATGCTGGACCTAGATCTTTATCTCTGTATGAGTTCTGGTCTGCTGTGAGATGAATAGATTTGATCAATCCTTTCTTAAATGAGGAAAGACGAACTGCAATGTTTTGTTAGTACCAATGATACATTCAGGGGTAGGCAACATATTTTTAAATCTCCATTCTGCCCACTTTGGAAGAACACTTTGAATACAGGTCTCTGGAACATGAACCAATTGTGAGGGTCCTGGGCACTCTTAGATGAAGCGCTCTCAGTCATTCTCTTTTTCTTTTTTTTTGCTTGGATGTGGATATAAGTTCACACTTGACTTTCCATGGCACTGTGAACACTTCTGATCACTAGATGATAGGCTTAACCCTCTGATTTTCTCTTCTGATCACTAGATGATAGGCTTAACCCTCTGATTTTCTCTTCTTGGTCCAACAATCACAAAACTATTGATCCACGATGAAAGTTTGACCCAGAATGCCTTATAATCTCTGTGCATGTTCTCTGTGTGCACAAAATAAGAGACATGAGAGTGGGCTGCTTAGATGCAAGGCCGATCTCACAGGTCTTCTGTCTGCTAAATGAAAGTCCAAACCACACACTGAACAAAGCAGGACAACCTCATTACCTTCACAAATCTTGTCTTTGGGCTTGAAGGTTCCCTTTTCTGTCTGCATTTCACAAATGTCCTTAACTGTCACTTTAAACTGTCGAGTTCCACTTTGGATCTAATGTTTGTGTGTCTTTCTCAGATTAACAGGAACAGGAAGAGAGCAATATTAAGCACTGGACAAATACACAACCACAAAAAAAAAAACAGGAGGTGGGTTGACTGGACTAAGCTACTTTCGAATTCTTTATAATGTATTGGCTATTAGAGCAATCCTTTTAAACTTCACACAGCCTATCCTGTAAATCTTTTTATAATCTTCAAGACTAGTATGTGGGAAAATAGCTATGAAGGAAGAGCACTTTCATGTGGATTTTTCTCTATTAGCAAAGTTATCATGATAAAGTTTCTGTGAGTGTAATTCCCACACTTTCTAACTGTGACCCAGCTGTTATGCCAGCAGTGTTGCCAATATTATAATCTGAAAAGCACTGCTGGTATTCTGTGATAGTGTAAACATTAGCGTATACAGTATAGTTCTTCAAGAGTATCATCAGAAGTCGTTCAGTTTTCCCTAACTTCGTTAACATTAAACTATCACTTACGTATTTGTATCTCTCTTGATTCTAAAACACTTTGACTCTTTCACTTTTTCTCGGGTTTCCAGCACCAATATAATACCTTCTTGTCTTTCAGAGTTTGAATGATTTGCTGTAGCTTTCTGAATTTATTGATTCCCTTAACTACAGGGCAAGCCTTAGACCATACTTGTATGAGCATTGTCTGCCTTGCTGCTTTCTTTTCCACACTGAGGTAACTGTGAATCAACAACAAGGCAGACCTCTGTGACTTTTTCTGTCTGCTGGTTAACATTATGTATCTCTCTGTTCACCTAGAGAGTGGTAGAGCTCTTATTTTTGTGATTCCTTACTGTCAATAGCTGGGTATGGCTGTTGTAAAGAATCATCACTAAGATCTTATCCATTCCTCATGCTCCTCCTTTATCATCAGGATATTGTTGGCTAGAATTTGGTTTTTAGTGGCAAACTGATTAAGCTGAAACTTAGTTAAATTTCATAAACCACAAACTGGCTGCAAGCCTGGAAACACTGAAACTTTTGCCTAATTGGAATCAATTGCTTCTCTATTTATACTGGATTACAATGTTATTGGCTCAATTTAGTTTGTGGGAAATAAATCGTTGGCGGTTTGGCTGAGCAGCTGTAACAATGAAAAACTGAAAAAAAAGATGTGAAGATAACAGGCACAGCCTGTTTAGCATTGCTAAAGCCATTGACATTATCTTGGAGAAATGGCTTCAAGCCAAGAGAAGCTCATTTGGACAAGATGGAAGAGAAGAATTGTGGAATGTTACTGAATGTTGCAGACTCAAAAGATATGTTTATACTGTCACATTGGCCCACTCCCTATTTAATGCTAGGGTCCTAATCCCCTATTGTTCATGCTGCATAGATGTTAATGTGCACACAAGCTCCATTCTGGGATAAACTAAATATTTCTCTTGAGGGGAAATCCTACCCATGTGATCTCTGTAGCCATAAAGGATAGAGTATGCTGGTTTCTTAACCCCGCAATAGGCACTGAGAACATAAGATATGCTAGCTACCCTTAAAGGACCTCTTCTTGTGACTTTGGAGAGACGTTACGATCTTTCTAAGGGTATTAGCTCCGTATGCCCATTCCCTGTGTAATGTTATAAGGATAAAACTCCAGCAGCCTCAGCAAGGAAGAACTTTTAGCAGCTTACTAAAGGAGACAGGTTGGCTTCTTTCCCTCTTC
This sequence comes from Sagittarius serpentarius, assembly GCA_034782735.1. NCBI lineage: Eukaryota > Metazoa > Chordata > Aves > Accipitriformes > Sagittariidae > Sagittarius > Sagittarius serpentarius. The sequence goes on along the minus strand of JAVKLA010000031.1, from coordinate 8,107,961 downwards.
ATCTCATCAGTACTTGCTAGAAGTCTCTTTTCCTGCAGACCAACAGAGCTCTGCAGAAAAATGAGCACAGATCTCAAAGCTCTGCCTTACAACTTAAGTCTGTGCACACTTGCCAGTGGCTGCTATGTCTTCTTTGACCTCTTTAGTAATTCTTCTCAAAGGCTGCAATGCAATAGAGGTATCTGGGCCTAGGCAGCCGCTTAGACCTTTGTGAGGTTGGGTATGGGGCATCTGTTGCATGTCACACGTTGCTTTCTGAACAGCAGTGCAGTACATCCTGTGTTAACAGGCGTATCATATGTCATCAAACACTACCAAGAACTGGTGTACTTTTTTGTTTTAAGTCCACTTAGTGATAGTGGAGAGACCTGAGCTCTGACTGTTTTAAGACTAACCTTTATAGTAAAACGCAGGATTTTGCATTAGTAGGCTGCCCATTCTAAGTCCTGATGAAGGAACAAGGGAAGAGCAAGAGAAATCTTTCTCACTCAGGCTAGGAAGGACTGGGGCAATAGAGACAGATGTGTAGAGATGTCTGCAGAGAGTGCAGAAAAAAGAAGTTACCTATACGAAGGTGGCCTGGAAGGCGGTATGATTATGTGTCTACACATGGTATGAAATCTTTCTTGAGGCAAGTTATGGAGAGCACAGCAGGCCAAGCGATATGGATGGCTTTGAGTACATGAGTGCCAAAGCCATCCCTGAGGACCTGCCTTCCTTCTGCCAGGCAGCTAGGCTCATGCCTGAGCTCTCTCCCTAGAAGTTCTAGATTAAGTATCTTAATGGAGTGCAGGCCTGCCTTTGATGGAAAATGCCAGTGTTTCAGAAAAACAGGAGTGTTATATATCTGACATGAACTTGGTAAACCAAGGATTTTGGACTATTACTGATTGTGGGGAAAAAAAACCAAAAAACAAAAAAACCCAAACAACCTACATCTCTGCCTTGAGCTTTCAGCTGAGAAAAATCAGAAATCCATCCTACAGGACATACGTGCTTCTTTGCTTTGCTTCAATATTGACGCAACAGTATATTCAGATTTCATAGGTTTTAACCTTAACCTTAAAAATAAACCCAAGCTGTTGAGGTTCTTTCAAAACAAAACATAAAGTAATGCAAACTGTGTTTGCAGACAGACTGAAACCATGACTGCAATGCATGAGCATTTCCCATCTGTCATTAATCTCATTGTGATATTTAGCTCTAAAGCCTGATGATGTTCTGTTAGCAACCACATTCACTGTCTTAGGAGTGATTATTTTAGTGCACATACCACAGAAGGAAAAGATGAGAAAGTGTTGGGAGATATTAAGACTTTTTCATTCAATAAAATACAGAGGGAAGGACTGAATTATAACAGAAACAAACATGAAAGAATAGAGAGAAGGTAGTATCAGGAAAAGAAAAAATAGAGAAAACTGTAACTCTTAAAAGGAACCCTCTTCTCACAGGGATCTTGCATGTAGCATAAAGGCACTGAACAAAGGTAACGACAAAAACTCAAAGTCTGATATCTTCCGTAATCACTAGGCTTGTCACTGACATCAGAAAGTGTTTCACTAAGAACTGAGAACAAACCTGAATTCATCCCCAGCTGGCAGGAAACTCAACTATCCCCTCAGAAGAAGTTTAACATTCTTGTCCTAGTCTATCTGAAACAACAGCACTGCAAGAAGTCTTACGTTTCCCCTGTCCAAATTAATGTGGTGTTCTGTGAACTCTGATTGTGATTACTTAGATACAAATACTATTAATTGCTTCTATGCTGAAAGATGCAGCACATATATTTATCAAACACTTTTATCCTGCACATCTGGACAGACATGCCACATCTTGGAATTCCACTCACCTGAGCAGATGTTGTAGAGAAACACGCAGCCACCTTATTTAAACAACACTGAAGAAAGCTTAAAAACTGAGGGGGAAGTGCCTCCTTTTTGCTCTCTGCAGCTTCCTGAGGAGCGGAAGAGGAGAGGGAGGTGCTGAGCTCTTCTCCCTGGGATCCAGCGACAGGACGCGTGGGAACGGTTCAAAGCTGTGCCAGGGGAGGTTTAGACTGGATGTTAGGAATCATTTCTTTACCAAAAGGGTGGTCAAACACTGGAACAGGCTTCCTAGGAAGGTGGTCCATGCCCCAAGCCTGTCAGTGTTTAACAGGCATTTGGACGATGCCCTTAACAACATGCTCTAACTTTTGGTCAGCCCTGGATTGGTCAGGCAGTTGGACTAGATGATCATTGCAGGTCCCTTCCAACTGAAATTCTATTCTATTCTATTCTATTCTATTCTATTCTATTCTATTCTATTCTATTCTATTCTGTTCCATTCCATTCCGTTCCGTTCTATTCCTTGTTTCTCTGTTCTTTTCTTTTTTCTGGGACATTCCCTATTTTCTCTGTAAATGACTGTTAGAATTCCTACATCCAACTTTGGGCATAGCACTGAAATGAATACAACTATATCAGCTTACCCAGATAAGAATATAAATATGGATATCCATCCATTTTCAACTGTATTAGTTTAAAGTGTGACCACGCATACACAGTGGTTTAATAACACAGTGGTTGAGTGATCATTTTTCTTTGTACTTTTTTTATTAGACAAAGTTTTGCAAAAGACGGGAAAGGCTTTTAATTTTATTGAGTAGCATTACAGCTTCTCTTTACAATACATGTTATGCAAGAAAATAAAATTTGGAGAAGTGGAATGATAATAAAAGTGTGACCTAGAAATCTGAGTCTTTACTTCAAATATCAATTTGAACACTTTTTGTTCCCAGACTCTAATGAGTATGTTGCCACCTTGAAGGTGCCAGCTCCCAAAGTACTGCAGGAACAAGAGCACACAATCAGATAAATTATGTATCTTTTTCAAACACCTTCTCACTAAACCAATTTAATCTATATAAATGAAAACTTTTTTTTTAATAACTTGTATTGAGATGTACTTTATGTGTTGGTTCTAGTGCTGGTACATTTTAACAGCTAAGTTATAACCCTCTAGTGAGACATTGTCACACTAATGAATATTGCAGAAAGGAAAAAAATCGGACGTCATGAACCCTTTCCTCACTTGTCTTCCCTTTTTCCTTTCTTCCCCCTCAGCCCATAAACATGTCCTGGAACCTGCCAAAAAATTATAGAGATATATATATATATATCGCCACTGCTTGACAAAGATATTTAAATCATGAAAATGCAGATATATGCTAAACATTCTGTGAACAGTCTCTTACTATTTATTTAAGAAATTTTTACTTGGGACAAAAGTGAAAACTTATCTACTCATTGTGTACCTTTACTGTTTCAACTAGGCAGCTTGTGACAGGACCCTAAATGGACTCTGGTCTTGAGATGCTGTCACATGTTTACTTAAAACCCTTCAGCCCACTGAGGATGCTCATTTTTGCATTAGATTGTTAGAACTAGCTTTTGAGACAGAGAGGACTCACACCTGCTAGGTGGGACCTGAAAGAAACTTCGAAACAGACAAAAAGGTGACACACATCCCTCCCTGTGAGGCCAGCTTGCCTTCCCTGTGCCCGTGCTGCCCCAGCCAGGCGGACGATCTCTGTCGTTGTTGCAGCATGAGGGCAGAGCTGATCAGTGACAACAGGTACTAGTCCGGCAAACAAATCATTCCCGTTCTGTAAGGTTTAAAGGGATGATCACTGGTGGGATTAGGCGTTCAGCACATGCACTGTCCTTCAGGAAAAGATACATTTCTTTTCCTTGGTTGTCGTGATTTATGCTGCAGTTCTTGGAATTTAAGTTTAAATTTCTTGGCTTGTAGTCAGGAGACTGGTGTCAAATAGGCCAGATTATCTGTTGCTGCCGAGTCAATCTGAAATGTAAAAACCAAAGGTACTCAGCCATTAAGAACTGCTAATCACCGCAGTGGGTTAACTGGTAAGATGCGGGGCTGTCTTTCACAAAAAGTGAGGAATAGAAGTTACCATGTTAATTTTCAACACCCAGCAGCCCTCACATCTGCATATATTTACTAATTCCGAACCTGTTGAAATCAGGAATAGCTTTTCCTTGGTCTTGGCAAGTTTTGGGTTACTCAGTTCAGTAACGGGGTTTTATCATGAAAGGAGTTTTTAAATGTAGATAATTTAGACCTTTTTTCAGATTTCAGTAAATAACAGTAATAGATGAAATAGCATTTTTCTTCCCCTGTGAACATAACTGCTTTTTTTTTTCCTCAGAACTTGTTCTAATTAAAAACTCCACCATATTTTATGTTAATTCTTTACATATTTATATGGAATAGCCGTGCTTATTCTTGTGTGTGTGTATTGGCTAATTCCCACAGTCTATCAGGTAGGACCATGAGTTTTTTCCACGTAACAAAGACTAGATCTGTGTGGTTCATTGATTCTTGTCTTCAGGAAGGAAGCTTTCCTGGAGAGCAGGGCAATAACAAGTTTAGCAAAGAACTCATAAAGACAAGACTTAACTGTCACAGAAGAGAAAAATATAATAGGAGGACAGCAAAGAACAAAATCCTTTCTCAGGCTGGCATTTGTAGGGACACCTGCTACACTGCAGGATGAGAATTGCAAGTAATGTTACCACTAATATTTTTTTTCCCTGCAGAATGAAGACTAATAAAATTCAAGTTCCTTTACTGTTCCTGTCCAGTTTGACTTCTTTCCTTATTCCAGCTTCCCCTTGCTGTCCTTTTCCTTTACTTACAGTTATTCCAAAAATTCGTAATCTAGCAGGTCAGCCAAGAACTAGAAGCTTTTGAGACTGTCTGAGGTACTTTCCAGCCAAAGCATGACTCTCCCTTCAGCCAGCTGAGAGATAGTGCTCCATTAAAACAGCCCCAGTTCGTAGATTCATAGAATCATAGAATGGCTTGGGCTGGAAGGGACCTTCGAAGGTCATCTCGTCCAGCCCCCCTGCGATGAGCAGGGACACCTTCAACTAGATCAGGTTGCTCAGAGCCCCGTCCAGCCTGGCCTTGAGTGTTCCCAGGGATGG
>JAVKLA010000031.1:8090139-8102870 GCA_034782735.1 Sagittarius serpentarius | reverse complement strand
CTCCTGGCAGGACCTGTGGCCCCGTGGAGAGAGGAGCCCAGGCTGGAGCAGGTTTGCTGGCAGGAGTTGTGACCCCACAGGTGACCTGCACTGGAGCCGTCTGTGCCTGAGGGACTGCAGCCTGTGGGAGAGACCCACGCTGGAGCAGTTCATGGAGAACTGCGGCCCATGGGAAGGACCCACATTGGAGAATTTTGTGGAGGACCGTCTCCTGTGGGAGGGACCCCAGGCTGGAGCAGGGGAAGAGCGTGAAGAGTCCTGGCCCTGAGGATGAAGGAGTGGCTGAGACAACGTGTGATGAACTGACTGTAACCCCCATTTCCCTTCCCCCTGCACTCCTGGGGGGGCTAGGTAGAGAATTCAGGAGTGAAGTTGTGCCCAGGAAGGAGGAAGGGTGGGGGGAAGGTATTTTAAGATTTGGTTTTATTTGTCATTACCCTACTCTGGTTTGATTGGCAATTAAGTTCATTTTCCCCAAATCAAGTCTGTTTTGCCTGTGACGGTAATTGGCCGACTGATCTCTCCCTGTCGTTATCTCAGCCCATGAGCCTTTTGTTATATTTTCTCTCCCCTGTCCAGCTGAGGCGGGGAGTGATAGAGTGGCTGCATGGTGCTTAGTTGCTGGCTGGGTTTAAACCACGACACCTGTGCTGAGGCCCCAGAGCTGGAGGCAGCACTGCAGGTGGGGTCTCACCAGAGCGGAGCAGAGGGGCAGAATCGCCTCCCTCGACCCGCTGGCCACGCTGCTTTTGATGCAGCCCAGGATACGATTGGCTTTCTGGGCTGAGAGTGCACATTGCCGGGTCATGTCGAGCTTTGCATCCGCCAGTACCCCCAAGTCCTTCTCAGCAGGGCTGCTCTCAATCCCTTCATCCCCCAAGTTGCTTATCTTGACCCTGGATGTGAACACTAAATATTGGGTGCTGGCTCAGGAAGTCATTTAAAGGGGTGCAATCAAGCAGTATAATAGGCCTTTGTAACTTTTGCCCATTAGGCAAAACAGATGGCAACTCACCATCTGCCTGTTATGTTGTCTTTTAGTGTTTCATATGCATTACATAAGAGTAATTACAGTAGATTTTCAGAAAAGGGGTACAAAGTCTTGCTACATAAATTGAATGTTCTGATTTATGTTGAAAGTATCCCATGTGCCTGTGAATATGATGACTCAAAGTCTAGTAAATCATGTTCACTCTGCAACCAATCTCTACAGGGTTTATTTTGTGCTTGCTTTATCTAAAAGACTTTTTAAGTAAAAATCTCCACAAAGCAGTAAAAAGTAGAATTTTGGTACATTGTATTGTTAAATTTAAGAAAAATGAGAAAATCTTAGGACATTAGAATTTTTGTAGCAAAAAGTTATTATGCTGCAGCTAGAGTTTGCTGGTGGGATTTATTTTTTTTTTGAGTGCTCTTCTGTAACCATGCACCAAGCACAATAAAATTACCTCTGTTCAATTGAATATTTGCTCTTGTCAAAGGTTAATAGAGTAGGTTCAAATTCAATCAGCGTAAGAGGCTTTAGCTTTGATGGGTTTCAAGAATACTTTCAGCTTTTCAATGGAAAAGTATGAATCTCACTTTGGCCTTGAAGTAGCATTAGGAAGTTTTTGCTCAAGCTTTTGTGCTTAATAAAGTTCTTTGCATTCAAAATGTCACGTCTTGATATCTGTTCATTTTCCTTTTGTGTCACCTACTTTTTCTCCTCTGCAAAGCACACACAATGGGCAGAATAGTTTGAACATCAGAAAGTTTGAGCTAGGATTTCAAAATTAAGTGACCAAAGTGCATCCATCAAAACAAAAGCTTTGAGACTAAACTATACACATGGGAAGCTCGATAATGAGTATAAACTGTTATGAATAACCACAGTGAATTCTCTGAAGCTGTATAGACTAGGTGTTTCATGTTTGCTACTGTTGTGAGTCACGGATAACAGGACCTCTGACCACTGCATTAAGCTGACACGTTTGTTAAGCTATTGTTTTACCAACTGTCCTCCATATCACAGCCAATGTGAATCCAGCATGATCATGCAGAGTTGTGTGCAGTAATATGCCATATTTGCATTTGAACCCTACACAGACTTTTTTGATCTTTAATAGATTAAATATTGTTTGTCTTTGTGTTTTCAGAGTATGAGTATGAGAATTGTTTATTTGGCTGACCATCTATAGCTGAAAATCTTTAGAGTTTTCTTGGCTGGATTCAATCTATTTAAACTTAATTTACAGTTCTGGATCACAAAGACTTCTTTTTAATAAGGCTGTAAAGCAGATAAAAAATGAGAGCAACTGGGCTTGAAATGGAAATGCATCAGAGCACAGACAATCTGCTTTTCTGTATAAAGTGAACAATGGGAAATTTTCCTGCATTGGTTTAGGTAGGAAGATACTTAGTTACATGAAAACAACAAAACAAGATGCAAAATGTTGCAAAGCTGGTAATAGAATAATTCACTGTAAAGCATTGAAAAGAATAAAAGGAATAAAAGTTCAAGTGCTTAACTGAGTTCTGAAGCAACTGTAAGCACTCAGGAAAAGCTTGGATATCATGACAGTCATTGCAGTGAAAAATCTTTTCTTGTATAATGTTCTCATTTCATCTATAAATAGTGAAAAAAAGAAAAATTCTAGAAACAACATTTGGAAGGTAAGTTCAGACAGTCTTATGAAGAGACATCTAATTTTCTGTTTCCCAAACTTCACCTCAACTTCTGCCTTTATTTTAATATGATACTAGACAGACCATCAAAATCATGTTATATGTAATGCTAAATAATCACTTTTTTATGCTGTTTCGTACTCATGGCACATCTGTGTTTGTGTGGGTAGGTTTCTTGGCAGACCTGGCTTTACATGGCTATAAATCTTACCTCAGTTTAGCTGTTGTTTCATGAATCAGTAATCTGACGATTTTTAGGAGGAGCTTTTAGCTCCTCTGAATACATAGGGGCAGACCGTTAGAACAATCTTTTAAGTGACGCTGAATGAGGACACCAAATGTGTTAAGAACTGGAATTTATGGTGCGCATGTAGATAAAGGATGATGAAGTTCTCAACTGTAGAAGACAGAGGGAAGCAAATGAACCTCCAGTAAGGATCTGTTGCTATCCAGAAGTCACAGATCTGAAGGCATTGTACCTACAGTGGGTAACTTTACCCAGTGTTTGCTATCCAGTAATTGCAGAGCGCTTTGTTAACATTATGTGTTGTGTTTTGACACAAATGCTAAGAGAGCTCTAAACATCTGAATTGCCTGTGTTAGCACTATTAACATAGGATATTTTAAAGCTGTGACACTTTCTATCAGAATGAAATCTTGCAGAGTTGAAAATGGGGTACTACAGAATCTCAGCCTTTTGTCTTTTAGGTTTCCTGCTGTCTTTCTAAATCTACAGAAGTATGAAAAATTAGATACCTGCAAATAAATGAAGCATTTTTTAAGCATGTACTTGGGCTCAGTGGGGAGATTCCCCTATTACTGCAAAAGGGCAGATTTTTTTTCGTGGTTTCTTTTTTTAGATTAATCATACATGAGAGGTCAAAATTGATCCATGTGAAACAGGTTCATGTGAATATCACTATTATTTTATTTTACAGATTCCAGAATATTGTAATAAGATTGTAAGGGCAGCCTAATTTTCTTATTTTGCAATGTAGACTATATTTAAGGTTTATTTTACCTATTAGCTGAAATATAAAAGCAAGTAAGTACAGTAAGTATTGGCAAACAACCACAGAGAAGGGCATACGTGCTAGAAAGGCTTGAAATCACTGGTGAATAGTCTTCTGCATGCAATCTGTTACATTGCTGTTTGCAGAATGGTTTCAGACCATCATAAAACTTTTTCCAGACTAATTCCTACCTGGTCCTAATCTATGAATCAAGAAATTTAATATACTATGAAAGATACCCTCTTGCAAATCTTTTTAAATGCCATACTGTTTATCAGGTTAAGTATTATTCTTTCATATGATATAATTTCTTTTTATCCTACCCTAGAGCTTAATGGTGAAAGCTGCATCCTAAGATTACAGATCTTTGATTTTTGCTGGCTTTTTAAAAACCTAAGACTTTTTTTACCATAAATAAATGTTTACTAGACTAGTATGGATATAATCTGACTCAAGAAACATCAGTGTTTGAATAAATCAAGGAAAGCAAAACCAGAGATACAAAATTAGAGAGTTTTTTAATACCTGCAGCATTATCTTACATACCACAATCAGCTACAGCTCAGCCCCATCAGAAGGCAACATTAGGTTCTAGAAAATGAACTACACATGTAATCATTTCACCAATTCCAGAAACAAGTGTAATTGGAATCTAAAACCAGCAAGGGACAAAAGATCAGTTTATTAGAGATTCACTGACTGAAAAAGGCAGGTAAAAATCTTTTGTCTGATACAGAGGTACCTCCCAAGCACTATCGGTGAACAACAGGCAACACGCTAATCACAAGGAAGAGGTGTTTGCATTATTAGACTTACAAAACATGACCATGGTCACCAGAAGCTTTGAAGGCACAGATCATCAATTATTGCACTAATTGTTTGTTCTGTTTGTGTCTCAGGCTAAAAGGAAAGAGTCACTGAAGCAAAAATGAGAAACAGAGAATTGCTACCTCAGTGACAGTTCAGTTTCAGCATCTCATTATTCATTATTTGTTTTGCTGTGCATATGTGACTTAAAGTTGAATGTACTCATGTATACTCCAAGACGCATACTGTGCAACACTTGTGAAATCATTATGCACATTATTCTGCAACTCCAGGCATGAAAGCTGCTTCTTAAAGTTCTGCCAGCTTCTTTCTTAGCTTTTGTTTCCAACCCAAGTAAGAAACACCAAAGCCACCCATTTTAAAGTTTGGATATCTCTATTTAGATTTGAAATCCAGGTGTTAGCAAGCACATCACTAGGACGAAAATACCTCTATCTGAACAAGTGCATTTTTTGACACATCTTAGAAAATAATTTTTTTAAAGCTGTAACCAATTCATCCCTGTATTTCTCTTCTGAGTAGGACCCAACTGCAAGATCTTAGCAGTAGTATTGTCCAAATGATAAAGCAGTGATCTAACAAAGTTCAAAAAGAACATACCACTGATAGTAGAAACTTCCTTGATTATGACTGCTTCTCTGAATGAACCAAGAAAGATAACATGCAGATGTGAAATTTAACAGTCATATAATGTACTCAACATTTTTTCCAAGGTTATAGAAAATATCTTTCACAATATAATGTATTATACACATTATAATATATACTAAATATATAGCAAAGCAGTAATTGTGCTCTGATAGCAGACACATCTGCTTTGCTATCTTACCGCTAGAGAACTATGGTCCTTCACTAGCAGCACATCACGCTGTCTCTTAGCTTTTATCATTTTCTTTAAAATTATACTTGACTTTGAATACTACAACTTTTTTTTTCTTTCCAAAACATGGGTCAAATAGATTAAGCCTGTAGAAGAAAGTATACATGCCTAACTCTAAGATATGCTTTCTATGATATGTTAGAAAGACCAAAGGGTTTATGGTAATTCATGTGTGAGACCCTCCCCACTCTCAAAAAGTACATTTTTTAAAAAGCAGGGACTCTTCTTGCTTGCTTTTATTGATGAATGTCTGATTTTGAAGAGTGGGTAGTGATACATCTGTACGTAGAAGGGGAAAAAAGGACTGGCTGTAAGTGGATGTCTGGGGAAAAATAACAGGGCAAGCATGTATCAATGATCAGAGGGCTGGAACACCTCTCCTATGAAGAAAGGCTGAAAGAGCTGGGGTTGCTCAGCCTGAGGAAGAGAAGGCTCCGGGGAGACCTTATTGTGGCCTTCCAATACTTGAAGGGGGCCTATAAGAAAGGTGGGGAGAAGCTTTTTAGCAGGGCCTGTAGTGACAGGACTAGGGGAAATGGCTTTAAACTAAAGAGGGTAGATTTAGACTAGATATAAGGAAGACATTTTTTGCTATGAGGGTGGTGAAACACTGGCGCAGGTTGCCCAGAGAGGTGGCAGGAGCCCCATCCCTGGGAACACTCAAGGCCAGGCTGGACGGGGCTCTGAGCAACCTGATCTAGTTGAAGGTGTCCCTGCTCACCGCAGGGGGGTTGGACTAGATGGCCTTTGATGGCCCCTTCCAACCCAAGCCCTTCTGTGATTCTATGATTCTACGATCCTCATAATTCCCTTCTGCTTTTCCAGGTTGAAGTCCTCTCAGCTGAGGGGATTTCCTGACCATTATGCAGTTTGTCACTGTGGTGTGGTTTATCATTTACAGAAGTGCGAACTCACTGGTTACAGAAAGTTTTCAGAGATGTCTGTGACAGTGCAACTGGATCAAATAACCCTGGAAAGCAGAGAGCAGTGCACAGAGAGGAAACTTACCTTTATGTTTATAAAATTGGAAGTTCCAGGGAAAAACACTTCATTTGTAATGAACCACACTTTATTTTGAAGTCATTCTACTCCTGTAGGTTTGGCTTAACTTAATAAAATATCATAAATAATCCTTAAATGTGACATTATACAATGTAATTTAGGTTCTTCTCTGAGTAAAATAGGTTTGAAGGTTCATCTACTGTATGTATATCAGAGTAGTAGTAATTCAAGGCATAGTTTGTCAGCATCGACTTAAAGCCTTTTTCCTTTTAATAATTGTATATTTGGGAAAAAACCCCAGCATATAATAGTGGTATAGATGTACGGGTGATAGTATTTACCTTTCCAATGAAATGCCACACTTTAACATTTTTTCTAAATTTGCCAAACAGTGACCCTGGGTAAGGTTTGAAAAAACAACATCCAGAGAATATGTTATTGTTCATCTCTTAAACATCATTTTCTGAGAAACTCTAGCTCCTCACAGTTTTGCTATATGTACTTGTAGTTCTGTGGTGAGAGTCAGTGTGGCAGAAGACGTGACTTTCACCATCCACATATAAATGCACTCAAACCCAGCCAGTGGCTACATCTGTGAAAAATCTCAGTTCATAGAAATTCTGCAGAGAAAAGTTCTTAAAGTTTGTCTGTACAAGGAGAACTTTTGTATTCACTTTCTAAATGGACAGTTTCATGACACTCCTGAAGATAAATTTAAAGTCATGTCAGGAAAAGAAAAATTGACAAAACAGACCCAGAAAAGACCTAGGGGGGCTGCTGGTAAACAGGAAGCTGCCTTTCTGCAGCTTTCATACAAAATTACTGTTCTCCCTTGTTTACCTTTAAGCACATAATCAATACATCTGGGTACACTAGGTCAGACATGAGAGACTAGTCACGCCTTGTGGCCAAAATTTTCAGTAGTGTTTGGGACTGAGATGGTGGTTTCCAGCAGCTAAAAGTAACATTTCTGAGTTTTGACTGTGACAGCTTTTTTCATTATACAAACAGTCACAAAGGGAGCCAAGTTTCCAACTAAGAATGAGAAATAGTTGTGCAGAGAAGGCAAGACACTGTTCCTCGCTTTAAAAGACACAAAAGGTGATGAAGGGCTATAGGCAAGAAAAGGAAACCAGTGCAAGGTCAAAAAAATATTTAAAAGCAAGAAGAGTCTCTGTGATCCTATGGACAGCTGTTTCACTAGCCAAAATATTCAACTTTTCTGCATTAAATAGTTGCTAAATTTCCTAAAAACTCTTCCCAGCTAGAAATGGGCAAGTACTATAATTTGGAGCAGATTTGTAATAGCATACTTGGGCACTGATAATGCCTCCCTACTCTGAGTCAGCCTTGTGGATATCATTACTTCCTACTTACCGTTTTGCTGAAGAGTTGCTGCTGAAGCATTTTAATGATATTTTCTCATGCTTCAGAATTCCCCTCCAGAATGCAATACAATGAAAACACGAAAGAAGTAATGAAAAAGAGTGTGGGTAGGAAGTGTAAAGAACAAAACCAGAATATATGGAATTTCTTTTACTGTTTAGGATTCTACACTACATAATTTTGCTTAGTCTATTTTGTGCGTCATCTTATATAGCTCGTTGACTTCACTTTTAATGGTCCAGCCAGTAGGTTGACAAATAAAACATTATGTGTCGAAGCTTTATAAATAAATACTTGTTCTTGGTTTGCAAAAAAAAATCAAACCCCCATATGTACCCTCAGAATCACAGAATGGTGGATGTTGGAAGGGACCTCTGGAGATCATCTTGTCCAGACTCCCCCGTTCAAACAGAAGTCTGGAAGAAGTATATTCTGCTCTCCTCTCATAAAGGTGTTCAAACCCATTTCACTGACTTACTAGAATAGTACTGTAAGTAGCTAGATTTGACTTAGGGGTACTACCAATGTCTCTTATGGACTGAGTGATCTTTTCATCACTCTTAAAATTTTGTTGAGCTATTGAGTATTATTAAGGCAGTGAACCCGGTACGTTCCTAGTATGTCAAATGCCTTCATTTGAATTCCCTTTCTCTAACTCATTAAATAATTATGTAGTACCTGCAAGACAGAGCAAATAGGTCAGCATGAGCAAATGAGATGAACGTGTCCTTACAGTACAATATAGCGGACAGAACATATTGATGACGACTCGGAAACACTCATGAAGGGCCTGAGGTTTTCCATGTTGCATTAGATGGTTAAATAAATTACAAACTACCATCAGTAAACCAAAACTATCATGTAGTATTTATTACACTCCGAAAATAAAACGTTTAAAAAGTTCTTTCACTCATGTTTCAACTTTAAGTGCTGTGTCACTTCCATTTCCTCTGAACTTGACCAGTAAATTTGAATCGAATTTGCTGAATAACTTTATTTCCTCAATTGTGTTTTGAATAAGAAGTATATTTTACTCAGAAGCTATGTTCTTCTCAAATGAACAGTTTATTCATATATTTTTTAAATTGTGCACTACTGTTACCATCGTAATTTATTGTTCTTTCCGACCTGCATTATTTTTTGGTTACTCTTAGATGTATGATTTCAAGTGTACAGAGCTAAGCTAAAGGAAAGCCTCTGCTACGGTTTTACTAGGCCTGAGTAGTTTCACAGTTTCAGTTGTTATCCTTCCAGGACAACAGTATCACTCACAGTAATAAAAATAATAGTGCAGATAAAACTCTAGAAACTTGAGATTGGTCTCGGTTCTGGTTAAGTTCTGTGAATCTGCAACACTGAGCTGGTCATTTCATAAGAACATTTAATATTTCTGCATAGATTTAGTAAATATCACTTTGGTATAGCTGTCTGTCATTTCTATTTGCATTCTTGGCTATAAGCAGTCAATACAGAAGTATAGCTGAGGAAAGGAAGATAATTAAATCTTTCATAAAGATATCCACTTGTTCATTTAGGGTCTATCGATATCAGTATTGCACTGATGTGAATTTTGATCAAGTGGTCTTTTGCAAAGATTTTACTTCCTTATTTTGCTGTCCCTTCTTTAGCCCATAGGACAGTTTGAATTCTAGCTCTGCAGAGCACATATTTCCATGAATTACCACAACAGAAAACGGTCTTTGCTCTGCCAGTAGGGCAAGAATTACACCATTTGTTTTGTAATTTATTTCTGCAACAACAGAAATGAAAGAAAATATGTCAACTAGCAAAATAGGTTTTGATAGTCTAAGATGCAGGCTAAGAGACAGCACACACAAATCTTCAGTGTTGTATTTCTGTTAGATTTACATGAATTCTGAGGTTAGAAATCACTCTTAAACCTTATTAGAACGTAAAGCATGGTATCCTCAGGTCATCATATGGGCACAACTTCACAGAGAACACAAGCTTTTCAGTAAATACACTGCCTTTTGCAAACTGTAAATCATCTGTGAGCCACTACTGTTCTGCTAATTACAGTAAGAAGCTGTGCTCATTAGCTGTTCTCATCTGGTTCACTGCACGAGCTAAATAGTCCGTAAATGAGCCAGCAATTATTGCTATATTACTGCTACCAGCTCTGTTCATATCAAAATATCTTCACCAAATGTTGTGCTTCTTGGTATTATCACGTTAGGAATTTCACAATTTCATGTTGAAGCAGTTAATTGGGAGATTGTTCTTGGAAGATGGAGGAGCTTCTAAAACTTCTATGAATGACTGGCTGTCATAAGTATCTTCAGCCCATTTATGACAACCTTTTAAACCAGGCAACTATATGTATACATAAATATTGTACTTAATGAACTAAGAAAGAAAATGCGCACCTTGCTGTTTATCTTCAGTTCTTCTTCTAACAGTAACCTTTGGTTAGGTATTAGATTTAAACACTTAATTATGAAGGGGAAGTTTTATGCATTTGGTAGCATTCATAGGCAGTGTGATAAATTAGTCATATAGGAGTAGTTAGTAGTATATATACTGTATTAGTAAAAGAGGAAATATGAACTTACTGTTGTATTCCCACTGACACCTTCTACAGCAAGATTTTTAAGGCAATAACCTGTGTGCGAAATACAGCCTGTACGTCCCATCCAAATGTCCTGCAGATGAGTTTTCAGACAACAAAGTGTGCTTTAGACTCAGAGGGATAGGAAGGGGATATGAGCTTCCCTTTTCTTACCTCCAGTCTCACACATATACTAAGTTGTAACCACTTGTCCCCTGTTGGTTTGGGTACAGCTTCCTCTGTTTTCTGACTTGCTCTCATTTAAAAAATTGTGAAGTTCCTTGCTGTAGAATTTATACTGAGTCTGCTTATGTTGGTCAAAAGGCCACCCGTTTGCTCTCCCCATTTTTTATCAATGAAGTTCAGACTTTGTTCTTTTTACTGCCTGTGTGGTTCAGGAGAGTTTTGCCACAATATGTAATTAGAACCATTTTTCACATGGGGCACTTTCTGATGTTGCTGAGAGAGAAAACATTCAAAGAGGAAATAAATATTGACCTTAAAGATATGGCTTGTCTCTCAGAAAGTCAAAAAGGCACGCACTAGAGAAGCAATTTGTAAACTACAGCATATATTATGAACTTTGTAAACCTGATGATTTAAGTAAGTTGACAGTAGCAGGATGAAAACTGTAGTTACAATTTCCGAGATGTTTCCACAAGAATGTATGAAGTTGCGAAAACACCTGTCCTTTAATATGTGAGAATTGCTCTATACAACTTCAAACAACACAAGCACCATTAATTCAACTCAACTGGCACACACAAATTTCTTTTGCTTCTTAGTTCTGGGCTTAATCCTGCTGGGAAGCTAGGAGCATTAACACAATAAAGCTGAGACTACCATGAGTAACTGGATAATTACAGTTACGTATTTTCACAACTAGCCCCAGGATTGTGCTGTGCTTCCCTGAGGTGCCGTTATAGTGCATGATCAGTGACACCTTTCCCCGCCTGGAAAGCAGGGACTGCCAGGCAGTGGCTGCTGTCCTGCTGTGGCTGCCCCTCCGCAGGGGATGTCAGGCATCAGGAACACTTCAGGTGTGGCGTGAGACAGGATTCTTCCGAAGGACCTTACGGTGAGTGGAGACTGGAGAAGAGCATCAGGAGGTGGTCATTTAGAAAAGTACGGAGGAAGAAAGCATTTCAAAATATAGTGATGGAAATACTCAGATTACTGATGTTTCCAGGATTCCCAGTTTATTAGAATATTTATTCTCCTCTTTACATTTCAGTGGCTACCAACAAGTAAACCAAAGGAAGATCATTTAATTATGGTTGTGGTAACTGCGCTACCCTTAGGCATCATTTTAATTGAGGATTAACAGAGCGAAAAAAACCAACATTCTACATAATTTTTATTTTCCTAATAGAATTAGGCAATAGAATTAGACGCTATACATATTCTGAAGCCACACAATCCCATTACATATAGGGGAATAGGCGGAAACGGTTTTCTTGGATAGCACTCACGTGTATCCTACACCTAATATTGGTTATATTACCCTAATCCCCAAACCCTCTACTCTTGTTCCCGTTAATACACAGCAAGACTTACAGACTGGGGATCAATACTTGCCATCATTTATTTCTGTGGCGATCATAAGTGGTTGTCCATGTTATTTTCTTGGCGGTTTCTGTAATACTGTTTCAAAAAATTGGTCAGAAATCAATTGTCAGAAAATCAAACTTTTATCTTTCCAATACTTTTGAGGCTTGTAAAACTTTTTTCATCCTGTATTAGAATGAGAGCAAACCCTTCCAGAAATAGCTTGAAAAATGTAATGTGAGAGGAAGAGGTATAATGCAAAGGAAACGGAAACCCAGAATTTAGGGCACCTGTCTGGATACAGGACTCCTTATGGAAAAATCTCATACTTAACTCTCCAGAAGAAATTATGTATTTATGAAATCATGGACATTATATTGAAGATTACATTTTTAAATTTAAAGCTTTGTTTTTAGCGAAACACAGTTTTCTGATGAAAAACATGCTGTCAAAATATTCTGAAATGGCTCTGGCTAGTACATCTTCATATCAGGTGAATGTCCTAGACTTGTTAGACATTATTAACCCTAACGTGGTAAGCTGACCCTGGCTGGACGCCAGGTGCCCACCAAAGCCGCTCTACCACTCCCCCTCCTCAGCTGGACAGGGGAGAGAAAAATATAAAGAAACGCTTGCGGGTCAAGATAAGGACAGGGAGGGATCATTTACCAGTTACTATCACAGGCAAAACAGAATCGAGTTGGGAAAAAAATTAATTTAATTTACTACCAATCAAATCAAAACAAGGATAACGAGAAGCAAAACCAAATCTTCAAACACCTTCCCCCACCCCTCCCTCCTTCCCGGCTCAACTCCACTCCCGGTTTTCTCTCCCTCCTCC
>JAVKLA010000031.1:8046923-8073785 GCA_034782735.1 Sagittarius serpentarius | reverse complement strand
GTCTGTTATCAACGCTTTTCCAGCTACCAATACAGAGCACAGCCCTGTGAGGGCTGCTATGGGGAGAATTAACTCCATCTCAGCCAGACCCAATACTGTGAACTTTTATCATCTTTAGTGTTTGCAAAGTATTAATTTACTAGGTCTAAATAAAAAGGTATCCAGATGCCTATGCTATAACAAATATTGCGGTGCTTGGCCTGATGCTTGCTCTCAAAGATAAGCAAGTTACTGATAAGTAGTGTGCAGTCTTCTTACCTGGTATTCAGAAAACTGCCTGACACTGTATTTGTTAAGAACCTTATTCTTTTAGTTTAACCTATTACTACCTTTTTTTTCCGCCCCTAAATATGCAAACAGTTACAGTAGTTTTATACACAGAACCACAGGTATCATTTCTAGCTGTCAAAATTCCAGGGCCCTGCGGCGGGCGTGGAACTGAACTGGTGTTCCTGTGCTGACATCTAGTGGGAGCTGGAAATCACAGTACTCACCGGGTGAAGTAATTGGAGCCCGGGCTTCCAAAAGGATGAAGCTGTGAACATCAAAAAAATCGAGGTTTGGAATATTTTTTTTTAAAAAAAAAAAAAGGTTTTACAGGAATTCTACAAAAAAAATCTATATCTTAAGCAGATATGTGAGTGGATGAAGTTTATACTTGTCAACCTTGAGGTCTTAGGTGTCACCATAGATAAAGAACAAAAAGGTTATTTAGGCCAGATTTAACAGACGGATGGTCACTCACCTCTTCTTTGAGATGTTTCTTTTCTGTGTCACCTCCCCTGTTTTCCCTACTTAATACTACCTCTAAAAATAATCTTTACAAGTAAAACATCATTACTGTTAAATTTTATCAATAAATAATTATTTTTATGTTATTTATATAAATCATTTTTACTTTATATGAACAATGTTTATGTCTAACTCTATCAATAAATTTAAAATCAAATTGCAACCTAAATTACTAAAATCAGGTTTAAGTAATTTTTATTTTTAACCAGTAGCCCAAACTAATTTGGCTGTGTTTGATAGTTTGTTCATAAAGTATGACTGGGGATTCGGGTTCCATACTTTGCCACCCCCCAGCAGAAGATGTAAAATGAAAAGGCTTTTAAAATCCAGCAAGGTAAACACAATTCCACCTCACACTAAACAGATTATTCATGTAAGGAAGAGCCATTATTTTGCTCCATTTTCCTTCCACCCTCTCTCCACTCTTAACACAGTGAGCCAATTCCTTGGAGAAAAATCTCTTTAAAACACACAAGCTACTGTAATGCAGAACAGGCTCATAGGAACATGAACACATAAGCCTTTCCTTTGCTTAACAAAAGAAAGCCCGTTAGTGTCAGGCATCATCATCTGTAAAAACTATTGTAGCCTGTTACCTACGTAGCAATTTTCTAAAAATACATAGCCTCCTCTCAGATGTATTCTTGAGTTTTGTACTTGACTGTCTGGAGACTTGTTTGTTATTCAGCATACTTGTAAAACAGTGTCTGTTATATGAAGAAACTGCCATTTTTGCTTCTGTAATACTGCATTGCAAAATGAAAATGTTTTAATTTTTATGAACAGTTCTGTAACAGATAATTTCTGTGACAGACATTCTGTTGAGACTGCAGCAGAACTGGTTGAGCAGAACTGAATAACACACCTGAAAAACAGTCTTTTTCAGTGTCCACCATTTGGAAACCATGGGAATTTTCTTAAACCCCAAATTACCTTCAAGACCAAAACTCTTGAAATATGATTCTAATTCACAGAATAGCTATGAATTGTGGAGACTTAAGCAAAGCCTCAGAAATCTTCCCATAAGTTGGCAATCTAATGACATGGAGATTTTAATTCTATTAGAGCACAGATAATTTTTAAATCACAAATGAGTAAGAAAATATATGGAAAACAGAAGAGAGAGGGAGAGGAGCAAGACAGTCACTCAAGAATAATTCTGGTTCTGCTTCTCTGTGGTGAGATCTTTCAACACAATCTGAAACCACAGAAAATTCGCTCTCTGTAGTGATGGGTCATATGTGCTGTAATATCTTCGATCTACCTGTTATTTGGCTCTGAATATTGTCTGACAAAAGGAACTTTACACCAAGTTATCGTTATTCACTATAATAGATTTCAGAGTATTGGAATCATGTAATAATGATGCATGTGTAATAAAGGTTTTTTTCAATTTAGAAAAAGTAAGTTAAAACAAGAAAGCCAGTAATACTGAACTCTAATTTGGAAGAGAATAAAGAAACAGATTAATTTAAGGGTTAAGTATGTATACTAAATCTGTATCATTAAGATAAAACCTCAAGAAAATACTTGTCAGTAATTTGAACAGATTCCCTGATTCTTTCTTGCCATCAGGGATAGTCTTATCTAAGAATGATGAAAATAATTTTCCTCAGGTTTGTATACTCAGCTTATATATTTAAAGTATTTGTTTTTCTAATACATAGCATAAAATGATGCAGAATCAGAGAAATCTAAGAAACAGAAATGTACTCAGCACATTTCTTTGGCATAGGATACATACAGGATTTTTCCTGAAGCACATTTCTTTTTGTCAAGTTCAGTTTAAAAATCCCCTTTTGACAGCATTTACATTACTTCCCACAGGAAATCACACCACTGGATAGCATATGATTTTGGTAGGGAAGTTTTCTTATGATCAACCTAAATGTATTCTCTCTTCCTTTCACTGATTAGCTTTAGCTACCTTTCCATGGATTTTATCACGCAGCTAGCAGTAGTGTGGCCTACATACTATCGTTGTTCAAGTTAGTATATTTCTCTTGACTAAACACTATGCAAGTGTCAGCTCATGAGAAGGATCAGAGTCAGGAAAACCCTTTGTATCTTCTACTTCCAGGAGTTAGAACGTTTGAGAGGTACGAACTTCTTAATTTTTGTGTTTCTCAGTAGTAATGTGCCATACTCTGTATTTGGAGAAGGAGCACCTGCTCCACCCGCTTAACAGAAAACTGTCTGAAGGGTCTAGGATGAAACTGGGGAGAACTTTCTTTTCCACATACTCAGTTTTGCTTCTGTATGGTGCCACAACCTCCCTCCAAGTTTCCGTCTCGTGAATGTAATGTTTGGGAGGAGCTACATCAGGCATATAAGGCCTCAAGTTACGAGGAAGCTGTGGTGCTGCTTGTGTTTGTGTCGTGGCATCACTCATGCAGGCCAAAGGCCAACGGCATGACTCTTGATGTGCCAACTGTTAGAGCTGACAGAGATCGAAGTGAAGAAAGGACAGAGGGAACCTCCATTCTTCTGTGCGGGAATTCCGTGGCGCCCCAGAGAACATACTGAAGAAACGGTGCATAGCTGGGTTACTACCAGCTGACAATGCTGTGTTCTTACTCAGGGCTGTGGTACCAGACTGCTCAAACTATTAGTCTGTTCTCCAGAATTAGTGGATCCAAGATTATTAGCTCTGAAGGCATATATATGCTCATATGAGAACTTGCTGTGTAAATGCATAGCATGTTTGAGGTACCCTGGGAAAAAATAAGCACAAACGTAGGTGAACTTCTTGTGTATGTCCTGTAGATCTGATCTATTCAGGATATATTCAATTCACTGTGGAAACAGTATGGCCTTTATGTATATATGCACTGGCCATTTATTATATACCTGGAAATCCAGTAGATCACCATCTAAATGGGTAAAGTGGAAGGTTAAAAGCAGAAGTCTATTGCCAAAGTTGGTATTACTGGCAGATTTTTTTTCTTCTTTTGTATTTACTCTTCACGGACCTGGTTGGTTTTGCGTGCTACTTCTCTTGTCAAACATTCATCTGTGCATATTAGTTCTGTGAAGTGACTCTTAACATGAGCTTTCTCACCTGGATGGACGATTGCATCTCCAGCTTTAAGCTGTATCTTACTGAATCATGAACCATAATTTTACTAGTACTTATTCATCTTGCTATGTCTCCCATAGCAAAGCGATACCTTCTATACTTAAAAGCGGTACAAATGACCCAGATGTTTTAAATATATTTTAGATAAAATTTATTGGCTTTACCGCTTAGCATACCATCCCTTTTATAACTATTTGGAAAGATGCAATGGAATATTTGATGAAGCAAGCTTTATTTAAAGAAGATATTTTTTACATACCAAGGCTAAAGATTAGGTATATGAATTGACAATTAACATTTATGACTTCCACAGATTAAATAAAAATAAACATGTCTTTTAAGATCTAAGCAATCATTTAGAAGCCTTAATAAAACATGTCACCGGGCTCAAATTAGATTACATATAATGGGAAGCTACAGTTATGGTATTTTCCTTACATATCCAAAGAAGACAGGAACAGAAGTGAAACAGCTGGAGAGGAAAATGAAATGTGTATTTTCTCTCAAGTGAAGGAATATATAAGAGGTTTCCATTTATCTATCTGTCTGTCTATCATATAGCAATATTAGTGCCTCCAGAGATAACGATGAAGCTTTTTTCCTGGGAGAAAGGAATATATTTTCAACCTCATAGGCAGAATTTCCTTAGAAAGATGTGAAAATAGTCATCATAATTAAATTTTCAAAAAGTATGTAAAGAACTTGGAATATAATATCCCATTTTCAGTATACTTAAGAACCATAAGAAACACAGTAATATTTTGGGTTTGGAACTTTTTGAGACTAAAGGCATAACTAATCAAGGCAGAAAAAGGAAATCTGCAAAGGTGCTTTTATTTCACATGTATAGTTCAATCTATTAATTTTGCCAATCCAGCAAAAAGGTTATAATAAATATCTGAATAATGCCATTATAATCAGTTAAACTATTCATGTGCTTAAAATTAAGCATATACCAATGAGTCATGGATCCTGACCTGTAATCAAATGTATCCCTAAACGTTTAAAAAATGCAGCATTCATAGAAGGGCATCCATTCTGATGCCCTTTTTCAGTTCATTTCCAATAGCATCTGTGGCCATGGGCAATTCAGTATTCTTTTTGATTTAGGAGACAGGAAAATACACCAGTACTATATGAAGAAGCAAGATTGTTGATCTGAATGTGTACTTTAAAACAATGGTAAATTTGTAGCAAAACCAATTTCACTGTGAAGATCATCACAACAGTGACTTCCTGTGTGTGTGTGTGTGTGTGTGTGTGTGTGTGTGTCTTCCTTCTGGTTCATCTGTTAGGGTTCCGCTACGGCATTACAATTGTTTGGTTTGTCCTTTTCTGCACATTTGCAGGGAGACAGCCTTTCTTCTCAGTACCTAAGGAAAGAGAAATGGCATCCAGAGATTTCATAAGTTTCACATGATATTTTTTGTTAAATTACCTGCATGTTTTTCCTTTCAAAATAATAAGGCAGGAACATCCTACTTAGCTGAACTTATTTTAAAAAGTAAGCAAACAAAATAAATTACTTAAAAGTCATAAAATAAGTCAAACACAAAGTAGCATATAGTTAACAAATATATGATGACTATAGAGATAAATATTACCAGATTGGTGCACAGAATTGTTCTTGTTTACCTCAAGTGTTGCACACAGTGATTGAGTGAACACATACCAACATTGCATTAGACACATTAAGGTGTCCTGCTCTCTAAGAAATCAGATTAAATGCAGATCTTATTTGCCTTCGCTATCTTTTTAATGAGGGCAAACTCCAGAAAGTGTCTTCAAAATACAAATGCACAAAGCCACATCTCCTATCAGTGCACTATGCCAGTAATTTGCCAAGAATGAAAACCAAAGAATTTAAAGACTTCCTTATGTTAAGAAGGCCTGAAATGTTTATCATGAGTGTTTTGCTTTTTAAAATCATCCTTGCTTTTTCAGCTGATGAATATGAAGTCTACTATTTCTTTTTATAGATTATATTACTTGTAGGGCCATGGGGGTGACAGAGTTGGGTTTTAAAGACCAAGTCTTGCCGTTGCAAACTGTAACCCAAACTGCACATATACCTGCATGAAATTGAGTATGTAAGTAGTAACATTGAATACTAGAATGGTTACTTTTTATTTAAAATAAATTGTTGCACCAAATAAGAAAGAGACTATAGCATTCTCTCAATAGAACCAAAGTATCATGCCTTCTTTCGGGATCAGGGAATGTGAAGAATGCAACAAATAAACGTTTTTCTTTCAAATGTTTGTTAGATGTTTATGATAAATGCTAACAAAGTTGATTTAAATAGTAAGGGACTTTTAAAAGTCTACCTGTACATTCCTTTACTCAGTTTGACAGCTTCAACTAAAAAATTCTACTTTATTGTCCTGGTACCTTTCCTAAATTCCTGTTCATCCCAACTAAAGCTTGGGGGGGCTAACCAGCTCAACAAGATGAATGCTGCCATTCACCTGAGGTGTGTGACATGGCATGCTGTCCCTAAAAGTGGAGAGATCTATCTGTACCACATTCTGGAACACTCAAGGGTGAAACTTACATACCTTCAACATCTTTGCCACAAATGCTGATTCCCCTTCATTAACTCTTACCTCTCTAGGTGGGGTCTTTACAGCCTGTGCAAGAATGTACTGAATCTGTCATTCCCTAAGTGGCACAGAGTCCCTGCTGTGCTGTCATGCCACCCAAGAAAAGAATGTGTAAGATTAGACAGTGAACCACAGAAGCTCTAGCTGACTGAAGGACCAACAAGGTTGTCTGACTTGTCACATAGAAAATTGAATCTGGCTCTTAGTAAACTTTCCTTCTCAGTAATGTCCATGCTTGCTATTGTCTTGGGCATCTCTGGACACAATTCTCTACTTGGAAATGCTTATAGAAATGAAAAATGCCCTTTCTGATGTATCTGAGAGCACTTTCTGCTTTTCCTGCTTGCTTAAACCTAAATGCCAAAGTAAAACCCCATTAAATTAACACAGGAAGGAAAGCTACAGTTCAGACTCATCCTCATCTCCTTCATCATAGTAAAGACATCTTTCAAAACCAATGGTCACCAATAATCTGTTACAAAATGCCCTAGCAGGCACCATTGCCAGGTACAAGGTTACAGAAGAACCTTTAAACACCCAATTAATATTTTTCTATCCAATTCGGCTCCCAAGGTCATGGCTCTAAGATTATATCTTATTCTGTCAGAGACAGGATTCACCCAAGCTAGTCTCTGATTTCCAATACACAAACCTGGGTACCAGGCTTTTACTTCTTTTCGTCTTCTGGAAGTAGATGAAAAACCCTCCTTTTCCTAATGCACCTCTGACAGCCAGAAATACAGCTGAAACCTATCATACTTGCTAGTCTCAAGCTTGCCTGCAAACAGGCAGCTGTCCAGATCATGAATTACCTGTGGCTCCCAGCTTGCCAGACTCAAGCCTCTTTCAGCATTGTGCTATGTCACTGAAACATTGAAATGAAAATGGAAAAGGATAACCTGGTCAGAAAAGCATTGACCCATAAACCTGTAACTTAACACATTGAAACTGAAGAAAGGAGCTGGCATGAACAGGACTAAATATGACACTTTTTAAGACACATTCGAGATCTCGGTCATGACTGAATCAAGTTATTAGTGTACCACAGCTGTGTACCACTTGTGTCATTTACCAAACAGTAAATTACTGGGGGAACAAAAATGATAAATCAGCCTACATTCATCTGGCCATTCATCTTAACCATCAAATGAATAGGAAAGACCCATGCATTTTGGGTTGGTAACTTCTGAACACACCAAGAACCTCCCTGTGGTCCTAATCTTCTAGAATGGGGGAGAGTATGTTAGGGATTCTAACACCTCATGGCTTTATAATATGCATTGAAGGTCCTTCTGGTAGGACATCGCTTCCTACACAACCTGCCAGGCACACAAACAGCCTCCTATTAGCAAGCACACAGTAGACTGTAATAAGGTTAACCACAGGTTCGTGTGTTTAATTTGCATTCTGGGTCCAAATTCCATGCATCTCAGACCTAGGGTTTTCTCTCAATATACTTTGATACAGATTACATAATTTTGTCTGTTTCCTAACTAAATACATTATATGAATTAAAAAAAGACCAACAACCATTAAACAACTGATAAAGAACACTGATAACTGTTTTTGGGGGAGAGCTGTTCCCTACATGCCCTGGGTTCTGCCTGATTCTTACTCCTTTCCTTTCTTCTCTTGCAAAATTGATACCTTTCCTTTTAACAATATACTGGAGATGCCAAACCAGAGCTAGGTTTAGGTATTTAAGATTTGCCTAGAACACCAGGTTGGCTCAAATAACAGGTTTCGGACTCTGCTGCTTTGGCAAAAGTAGCAAAAGAGCCTATTAATCTCTGCCTCCTACCTGCACATCAGATAATGTCAATATGGCTGTTCCTCAGCCCCTGAAGCTGAAATAATCATCAAAACCAAACATCTCATCTAGTCCTTTAATAGCAGAAAGAGAAATCACTGCTCTGTCTGTCTCTCATCCTATCTCATAGCCTCAGATGTATAGTTTTATCTGTAGCATTAGGGAACTAAAATCAGTTAATGCTGTTGAGAAGTCTTGAGCTGGCTCTGAGTCACTTCTGCCAACCTCTCTGAATTCTGTTCTGCAAGTCCCCACTGACAGTAAGCCTATTCTTTTAGAAGCGTTACAGACCCCAGAGTAGAAAGATGAAACTGCAGTGATGATGTGATGCATTTAAAATAAACCTCCTTTGTTCATCCCATCTTTTTGCTTCTTTCCTAACTTTGGTTCAAAATGTTTCTTCCCAAATTTTCCTTAGATCCAAGAGGCAACTTGAATTGCTCATCAACACTGCCACCAGTATCTGGGCTGCAGGAAGGTTGCTGCTCCTACCCGTAGTAAACAAACCAGGGAATATAAAGAACTCAGTCCCAGCTAGTCTCAAGGCACTAGTAGAAAACTCTTATTCACATCCTGGCTGGTGCCACATCATGCAATGCTGGGTGACCAGCAAGTGAGTTCCTGCATCCCAGGAGAAAGCCACATGCCAGCCCTGCAGTTTCTATAAGGAGTTAAGTAGCTCTTTCAGCATGTCATCTGATTCATTTCCAGGCTCCCTAGAGGGGTCCTGCTCCTACCCCAGCTGCCGTGTTAAGTCATCCGAGTACCCTTCCCATGTGGTGACCTCCCATTTAGTTACATGCCTTAATACCTCTCTTCTTGTTGACTTGATCACTCTTACCAGATCTAAATCTGGACTGAATTGTGGCTCATAAACTTTACTGTTGACTTCTCTGAGACAAAAAAATAGCCACTCAAAGGTTCTCAAGGTGGTAGAGCTGAGGTAATGCATCTAGGACATTTTAACCTTTATGTCTTTGCCTGGATCCAGCCAAATCCTGTAACTACCTACCAAGGGAGGTGAAAATTATCCACAAGTCACAAAGCTTTCAGGAAAAGCAGAAGAGACAATTCCATAGTTTTTTTCCATAAAATATAGCTGACAAAATAGCTAGGAGAAAAAAAAATTGTTCCTCAGGTTTTCTTTATATCATATACAGAAAAGTCAAAACAAATAGAAGTGTGCAATTTTTTTTTTCCTTTAACCGGTCACCTATAAACTACAATTTTATTTTTAATCCTCTTCTGTTTAAACAGCAGACCTATTTTTATGTAGTACTTCTGTTGGCAATTTTCCTCCAAGTGCTTTGAATGTGTTCATAATAAGAGCGTTAGTTTAGTGATTGCTGCACTAATGTGATGTAAGGAATAAAAAGAATGATTCATTTCTTATTCTAAAGCTTTAAATACAAATTAACACACACACACACAAAAAAAGCCCCACTAATCTTCTTTGGGGGGGATTTAGATGTTACAGCATTACACAGACTACTTAAAAGCAATAAAAGAAATAACCTTAGAAAATTAAGCAAAATGAATTTTCAATTAGTTTCAGAAACCACGACATGCATTTTGAAAGGAAAGAGTAAAATGCAACTTTGTTCAGTATAAATTGAAATTGCCTTTTGTGCTTAATATAGTTCACTTATAATTAGCTGAAGATTTTGTTCTGGTTTGAAACAAAGTTCCATCTTGAGATTACTATGTACTGTGTACACAGAACTTTTATCAAGAAAGGCTGGTGCTGCAGGGTTTGCTTTGACAGCCTTTATCTTAGCTTTATAGAAATGAAAAGTGAAAGAACACAGCTGGTTTTAACAATGGGGCATGTTCAACATTAGACCAAAACACATTAGATATTGCAAAATATTGCACATTATATTTATAGCTCCATGCAAGTTTTTGAAATTCATGCTGATGCTGCTCTAATCCAGCTTCTTAGAACAATCTGTCCCCTAATGATGGAATTAGATTTCACTTTGAAAAACTGCTTTTTAAACCGGTGGCAGGAGGGTCAGATTCAGAGCACTGATAACAAAATAATGAATTTAAGCGTATTCTAAAAACACTTTGTAGTGCAATTTGAAGGTCTCTCTCAGAC
Organism: Sagittarius serpentarius; assembly: GCA_034782735.1. NCBI lineage: Eukaryota > Metazoa > Chordata > Aves > Accipitriformes > Sagittariidae > Sagittarius > Sagittarius serpentarius. The sequence continues at coordinate 8,063,400 of JAVKLA010000031.1, read as the reverse complement.
TCTGAAACTACATTTGCAGTACTCTGTCATTAGGCCTTACTGTTTTTGAAAATGCCATTCTGAGAACTTCCTGGCATCCAGCCATGAGGTCCTTTGAATTATAGTAAAAACATATAGGATGAAATTCCCCAAATATATTTAAACAGCAGGTCCAACATTTAAGCACCACTGAAAGCTTCAGAAATCCCACTCGTTGCTTCATCATCCTTGAATAATCTAAATTTCATAAATGCTGCCAAACATACACAAGGTCACTTAAATCTTGAGGTCCCCATTCAGAGTAACACCTAAAACTTTGCAAACAGATTAATCAATCAGGCATTTTTGTTTTGTTTTGGGACACAGTGCCTTTTTTTAGCTACTCAGAGCACACCACACCAAAGATAGCAGAAAAGAGCATTATTTTTTCTATCAGGCTACTGGTTACAGCCTTCACCAAATGTTTGAGAAACTGAGAATCTAATTTCAGCTCTCCCTGTTTAGGAGACAACTTCAACACAGATCTACCTTCTATGGAACCATTCTTAATATAATAAAAAAGAAAGAATGGTTCATAGAAGAAAGCAGCTGTATGGCACTAAATGAGAAGCTTTGAAGTAGATCAGTGCATGAAGTGGTTTAAGCAATAGTTCTTAAATCACTACAGTCAGTGACTCAAATTTAAAAGATTCTGATCTTTATTTTATAAACCCCTCTGGTTTATGTATTTACTAGACTGTAAGGCTGAAGTAAAAATTAAGGACTCTACCCTTGCCAGTGAGAAGGGTTTTTTAAGTATGAATTTGTCCCCTAAGAACTCTTGGACAATGGAAATGATGGAAATGGTAGATCTAGAAGGTATTGCAGCCTCAGAGAATAATACCATTTTCTTTCCTTCCTCTGTCCTTCCCTCCCTTTTCCAGAACTTTCACAAAGCTATTAACTCCAGTGTTCTGGGACTGTATTAGACCTGTGACGTGAGAGAAAGGAATTGCCACTTTTCTAAGACTTATGCCAGTCTCAAATGTTGGCATACCCCAATAGAAAAACTGTTCTTAGGCCTCTGGAGGGAATCAGAAATGTTAGAGAAGGGATTCTGAGCTGGTCAGTCTGTTTACACATAAAATAATGACAGAGAAACTTGCTATATTGTACTACCTTATCTGTAGATGTGTAGCATTCAGTACTGGAAAATCACAGGTCAAGTTTAAGGGAAGAAGCTTGGCAGCACTTCAGTTCGTATGTTCTAGATGAGGTAACTGTATGAAACATTAAAAAGGTTCAGTTAGAAATGCCTCTCTTCCTGAAGGTGTGGTTCAGTTTGACCATATCTGCTGTTAATGGTTCTCCATCCTCTTTAGTGGCAAGAAGCAAGTGTGGCTAATGCCCACAGAGCTAGCGAAACCCTCCTCCCCCCACGGCGCAATAAGGGCTGATCCCTTCCTTCTGCTGCCCCCACAGAAGTCTCCGGAGAAGAGTTCCCAGCCGATCCCGTGCACCGTGCCTGCTCTTGGCAAGGAGAATCCCAGCTGATCCAGGCCAAAAATACACCGAACACTTAAACAATGTGGACGATCACATGAGAGTGCCAGAACTCAAGCCCTGAATGGTTTAGTTAATTAGTATAGATTTACCCATTGCTTACGTAAGAGATTATAGATAGGGCTGCTTCTGATTTACTATAGAAGTGAAAGCATATTGATATCTAACGTGGAACAGGTTGCTCTTTACTATGTTTGGAAGAGATTGCAATCTGCTGCTGCAAAATCAAACTCATTCCAGACTGAATTTTTTGATCTCATTGTATGTGATCAAAAATAATTCAGGGGAAATAATTCTCAGTGAAAAATTGAGATAACACTCCCATTTTTCAGTATTTTTGCTTATATTTGTAGTCAAGCTTTGAATCCATTATTGTGAGCTTGACAATAAACAACAGCTGAGACTGAAATAACACGATTAATATTTATAGATGCTATAAAATATCTTTGCCTACCCAGTGGTATACTGAATGTAGTTTCAACATCAGAAGGCAATCCTAAGTCATTAAGAATAAAATGATTAATATTTTCCATATGTAAGGAATACATCACATTGCTGAGCTGTGGAATGCCATCTTCATGTGCTCTAGTTTGATTATACTGATGTTAGCAACTCAGATGACCTGGCAGGCAGTGTGGAGATCCACTGTGAAAGTTCAGTCTCTTTACAAGCATGAGTATCAGAATTCCACTGATATAATTGGCTTGACAAAGGATTTTTAATAATGAAGTATTATATAAATATTTTAAACTATTTAGTGTTAGTACCAGTACTTGTACTCAAGGAGTACAAATGCTGGGTGTAAAGTTATTTGATAGACTGTGAAGGCATAAATAATGGATATTCGAAACACTTTGGGTTTCAAATCAGAAACTGCTACTATTAAGATAATCAGGCTATACCTTTGGTTACATGAAATCAGTAAGCATGGCCCTTTTTTTTTTTTAATTCCATGTTAGTAGAGTTACTGCACTAATGGTGGCATATGAGAGCTTGAAAAAATTGTAAATCTTACATTTTCCATCACCATAATTACTGGATCAGTTTTGTAAATGAAGGGTAAGAGTATGATTTCGATGTTTGCTTAACTCAGATGTAGGAAGTTGGGTGTCAACAATAAAAAATATTAAATACGAGAAGGCATGAAAGCTGGATGTTCAGTCTAGCCAAGCTCCCTAGTTCATATCTGCAATCAGTCCCCTTTCTGTAATTTGTGGCTGATGTGTATGTTTCAAGAATTACTTGGTAAAAATGGTAATTTGCTTTTTCCATGTACTGTGAGGAGTTTGTTTACTTGTAATATATGTTATTTCTACACAGAGCAATATCTAGCTAATCACATCCCATAACTATTTTTTCTGGTTTAAACATTTATGAAGACCAAAGCAAAGCATGAGGTGGAAATACAGTTAATGACTAATATCAGGAGTGTACTTAACAGAATGCAAGAAATATAGATGCAGCATACTGTTTGATATGGTCAGACGCAAATCTGATAAAGGCAAATGTAGCATTTTAATAATAAGATCCATTGGATTGGGATTTTACCCAAAGTCCTCTCTCCCTGCTGTGGAGTTAACAGTATATGTCTGAATGTTTGGTGTCTGGATAATGACATTCTATGTTAATCAAGAAAAAAAATTTTTTTGAAGTGTGACTGTGGTAGAATAGAGCAGAACAGTAACAGCAATTAAAAACACTGATATGCGAAGAAATTGCAGCAACCTTTTTTGTACATCAGAAAGCATTTCTACAAGTTTCCTTTCACAGAAAATGAGGGGCATATGTGTTCCTCTGGTTTCCTAACAACTGCGTCTGTGAGTGTGGCTCATGATTGTGAATGTGAAGACATGCCCACCAACAAAGGTTGCAAAACATTGTTTCAAGTCAGTGTAGTTGTCAGATACATGATAATGTTGTCATTTAATGACATGAGCATATGAAGTTTGAAGTCGAAAACATCAATTATGAGTATACACAAAAGATCTGAAATGCTACTCTATACGTAATTTAACTCTCAAGATGGCATTAATAGTTATGTAAAGTGTTTCACTATATAATCCAAATGGAAAGAAGTACATGAAATATAAATTGATTGCAAATATAAACATAAAAGCATTGAGATAGTACAAGCTTATGATCGTTTTTTTTTTTCAAATCAAAGCTACAAAAGAAACAAGAAATTTAAGAAGTTGACCTCTGAATAATACTCCTTTATATTAAAATATTAGGTACACTAACAACAATTTTACTGAAAAAACTATTGTTACATTTTGCTAGAGATTTTTGAAATATGAACTATTTATACAAATAGAAATCCACATATTGTTTGACAGTTATGGGTATATAGAATTTACCACTATGAGACGATGCCATTGATCAGTTTGCTGAAAGAACTGAATTATCATTTAAGTTGTGGAATAGTCAAGTGTATAAATGAAGTGAATAATGCATTACAAATGCATAACTGAATCCAATAAGCCTATGACATGCTTCCTAATGTTCAATATGTCTTAGCCAAACTTGAATAAATAAACAAATAAATGGACTTTGAAGTGGACCTTATAAGACAAGACAGGAGGCCTCCAATTTGTTAAGGTACACACCCAAGACATGACCTGCTGGGGTCAGACTAGTAAATTTGGCCATCCAGAACAGTATTACATCTCCAACGACAGCAATAGAAGATGCTATTTACTGAAAGCAAGTGAGCCTGGCCACTTCCTGAAGTCCATCCCCTTTCTGCTCCCCAGCATCCACAGTTGTTTTGGGGGTGCTCAAGGGTACACCCCTGCCTGTTTTCGTTAGTATTTGTTTATGGACATTTGTCTGTGGATTTACTTAATTCTTTTTTGGATTAGACTTGTACTTAGGAAAGACCCAAGTTATCCTCTCTGAGCCACTTCACGTTTATACTAAGTTGCTCAGCCGATCTTAATTTCTGCCAATAGAAAGAACAAAGAGAAAAGCAGTCGCCTAACGTAGCCAAGTCAAGACCAATTATTGAGTAACTTAGCAAATACATTATTAGATTGTACCTGAAAACAAATGGAAAACCAGTTCACTTAACACATCGGCAAGGGTGTATGTTACTACATTACTAAGCAAAAAATGTGTAATGATCCAGAACTGTGAGAGGATGCTGTACTCTTACACTTTGCAGTCAACAAAGTTGTAGGAGCGTACAGACACTGAGGATTATATACAACCTTACACTACTCATGGAAAAATACTTGAGTGATGATGCACAGAAATTAAAAAAAACCAAAAGCAACTATTATCTCCTTGAGTTAATTTACTGAATGTGGAATTCAGTTTGATGAAAAATATTAGTATAGATGACAAAGCATGATTCAACGTAGGTCAAAAATGCAAAAAGCTCAATTTATTTCACATCTCACAGTTTCAGCTTTGAAAACTGTGCTGCTTAGTAAAACAAACTGGAATAATCAATAAATACCTTCTAGTTAGCTGTAGGAAAGTGCTGATGAATGTAGAGGTTGTTTAAATAATGTTTTTATTTTCCCTGGGATACCTATCAGATATGACTTTAAGCAAGAACATATGTGTGTGAATGAGACTAAGATCCTTTTCTGCTGTTGGAACAGACCTGCTCTTCCATAATTTTGTGTCAACTGTTTTCAGGAAAGGAAAACTGTTGAATTAGTTCAAAATAGCAGAATTAATGTAGATTCTGCCATCAGCAGTTGATGTAGAACTAGCTAATTTCCAGATTTGGGTATGTTGGTATACCTGTAATGCTAAGGGTTTTGAAGGGGGGACGTTGTCATGTTTTTGTCAACATTGCGTAAATTGATGTCTTTGTTAATAATATATAAGTTATTTATATATTTATATGATTATATGTTATTTTATTACAGCGTGTACTATATATTTATATACTGATAATACTAAAACAAGACTTACTAATGAGGATAAGGAAAATGGTTCCTACTTCTATAACCTTTCTGAAAAACATATGAAGTAGAAAAACATGTTCAATGAATGAGTCAGGTGTCCACAGGAGCAATATTAAGTGATTTGGTGAAACCAAGATACTTACTATTTCACCATCAGAATACTAAATACAGTAAAGACTATTAGAACAGTAAACAATTAAGAAAAGTTGGATCCTAGGTAATTTTTTTTTCCATTTCTTTGTCTTCTATAAGAGATTTAACTTACAACAGCTTTGTGCAAGAAAGTAGTATTAACATGCACTTTAAATGTACATGTGGATAGGATATAGGACACAGCTGGATTCAGAAATTAAAACTCTTTATGACTTTAGACAAAAATGATGGGATATTTGCATAGAATATTCCATTCTATTATTTGAAAAAGATTGCTTCATCATCTTCAAAATATTGTGAGCCATTCATTTTCAGAAAACATATTAAGAAAAAAATTATTTTTTTAATCTTTGTGCTTATGTTTATTATACCCCTTCTAGAAACCATAGTCTTAAAGTCTTGCTTTTTCTGTTCCTGTGATTTCTTTTAACTTTTGCAGCACAATCTCTATGTAGACAAAACCTCCCTGAAGTTTATATTAAATCAGTCAGTTACTAATTACAGAATGAGTTTGATGGTATTTAAAATATATCAGTTCTGTCTAATTCTGTGAAGCTCATTGGTAAAACATACACAATAAAACCACTTTGTAATTAATTGTATGACATATTTCTTAATTTCTTCCTCTTTTGCCTTTTTTCACTTGCATTCTAGTTTTCTGATAAGAATAACAGATTCCAAGTTTGCAAATTGTAATAGCTTGTTTGCCGATCATAAGAAAGACATTCTTACCAGTTCTAATCTATCTTGTACTATTTGTGAAAGCATCACATTGATGGCCTCAAAATCTGACCTTTTCTACTACCAAAGGACAGGGGTGGTGCGAAGCGGGGGAATTTGAAATTCTCCACATTCTCTGACAAGTGTTAAATCACAATGCATTGGCAAACAATATTTACAGGACAAGCTCACAGCCTTTGATTCTTGGAAATCTGTTGTTTATAAGACCACTGAATTATGCTTAAAGGCATGAAAAATGAAATAGAGAAATTGAGCAATGATTGTATAACAGAGTCTTGGTTAAGTAGTAGTGCCCATATGCACCTGAAAGTTCAGGACCTGTGGAAAAGATAATGGAAGAAAACTGCACAGGTTATTTCAGTCCTTGGCTTTTCTATTAAAAATGTCTTTGATCTGTATCTCCAAAATTTCATAGTTCATTGTCCTAGTTTTGGCTGGGTAATGGTAAGTTAGAGCACATACAGAACTGGAAATGTTTTTTCTGTTAAATATCAGCAAGCCTTTCCTGCAAACAACAGCACATCTGTTGTTAGCTGTCCTTTGTACCATTAAAATTTGTTTTATTAAAGGATTAATCACTGTTTATGCCCTTGGTTTGCCTTTCTACAGTAGATTTTCTGACTAACACAGATTTACTGTAACGCAGAGCCCTACTGCAGAAAGAACTAAGGCTGCCTTCCTACATGTTCCTCCATCCCTGCAGAACAGAATCAGTCACTGTACAGAAAGGCTGGGATGTACCATTATTCTGTAGGCCCAAATTGTATAAGCTGTTTTTATTAGGTACTGTTAATAATAAGCCATTAGCCTAATGGAGAGATACTTAATCTTCAAAGTTCTGAAACTTTTTTAAGTCAGTTCAAGTATTTTGTGTCTGTAGATAATTTTGTACCTAATGTCACGAAGGTTGTACAATATCACTAATCCTGTTAGTCAATGGTCGTTATAAAGATATTTTAAAAAAACCCGACGCAGTAAGCAGAGATAGTGAATGTCATGTCTGTGAATATTTTGGATAAAGGAGAGTTGGGTAAATTGTCCTCACTTCTCACCCCAGTTTTTTGTGATGTTTTTTTTTCTAATGCCTAGGTTCTTCTTCTAGTGTATGTATACCAAAGATAGGGTCTGGTGGAGGAGACTTTGGGGGAGGGAGTAATCATCTGTATAATCCTTGTTATTATATCTAAAGTGATAGTTGAGGGCTAGGAGCTGAAACAATATTTTATGAAGTATCATGTTGAAGTTTTTGCAGGTTTCAAAATATTTAAATATGTAAATTTCAATGAAGAGACTTCAGATTTTTTGATAGCCTAATGATTTTAAGCATCTCATTTCTAGTCAAACACTGACAAAAGATGTTCAGATTGCAGTGTGAGATGGTTTCTATGGTTACAGTTGTTTCCTAGCATTTTAGTGACATCTTTTGTGAGCATTGGCTGCTTCACTTATTTGTCACTAATGTATGTGTAGAACTATAGTTAATAGCCTTGGGCGGACAATTTTTTTTTTCTCTGAATGGTGGTATTGTTTTTTAGCAGCATTTTTCAATAAGGTGACAATGCACTAGAATACTAATGGTATGTATGGTATTTTAAGATGTCAAGTTTTCAATAAAATGGTAATGAAAATTTTGCATTCCATTTAATAGCTAAATATTCATGAATTTTTCACAGCGTGATCAAGAGAGCAAAAAAATAAACTGTATAATATGTAATACTAAACACCATAAATTTAACTTCTTTTCATAGAATCTATTCAAGACTTTTTAGTAAGTAGCTCTTTATAGATTTAAAAAAGCTGTAATAAAGGTATATAAAACTTAAACTTTAATTTTAAATATTTTGAAATATCTTGTTTATATTGTAGTGTGAATGAAACATACATTATGAATAATACTCTACATGTGCAGAAAAACTGTTATGACCAAAGACTGGGCACTTATGTGTGATAAATGAGGGTAAACAATTACATATTCAAAATCAAAGACCATTCTAAGTCAGAGACTATTTTGTTAAAAATATTTGGATTTATTTGATCACAGTGTTAAAGTGTGAATTATCATCAGCTAAGAAGAAATGGGTGCAGCATTATAATACACAGAGCACAGTGTTTTCAAATCCTCAGCTCATTAAGAGTTTGGTTTTGTTTCTATGTTAGACAGTAGGAGTTTACTGTTGTCTTTAATAGAAGCACAATTAGGTTATCAGGTAATTCCCTATACATTACCAGTGCCAGTAACCATATGTGCAGTGATTTATGACATGATTTCCCCCTTTAGTCTGTACTTACAAAGCTCTCTTGTGCTGAAAGGTAGCTACACTATGCTGGGCATTTTTTGTCAGCCAAGTCAGTATTTTAAATGTAGACTTTTAAAATGCAGGTATAAAATGCATTATTCAGCAGCAACACAAGTAAAGGAACACTGGGCTAAGGGTTGTTTCTCCTCTGTATATGAGGGAGCTTCCTATGGATTCAATTCTAAATCATAAGAATCTGTACCATACTGTACCATCAGCTCCATCAACGTTGCATGATTGCAAGGCATATCTTTCCTTACCTCTAATTTTATTTTTTTTTTACAGGTTGGTGTGTTATTTCAAGTTATTCATTCTACTTATCTTTCCCTACAAAAATAGCACAAGTAAATGTACATACAGCATTGTATCCCCCAAAAGATGTGCTTAGAATACAGACATGCTCCAGAGCAATGGAATGTATAGTCAGTTTGCTCCATTACCAGCCTGAGAGGCTGAATTCAAGACCTACAGCAAAATACATGAATAAATGGCTGGAACAACTTAGGCAAAATAAAAGCAGAGGACAGACAGATCAACTATGTATGCATGTAGGTGACAATGTGTGTTCTCTGCATAGGGAAGCACTTATGCCATGAAGAAGTCAACCATCCCTGTATAGGGCATCCATTCTCACTTCCATGACATAGCCAAGACAGCTAAAGGGCCACAAAAAGCCAGAACCTCTGGTTATCTGCTGATTGCTTCTGACCAAACTGTTTGCTCTACGCCACCCTCCAGAGTCTCAACACCTGCAGCTGAACAGAATTCTTTACACAGATGGCCTGTGACCACAATGAAAAAATCATTATGTTAACATGATTTTATTTTGGTTTTAATATGCCTGAATAAAGACGAAAGAGTAGAAAAATCAAACGTTTAATCTAATTTAGATTAGGCTTCCTTCCTGACCTTTAGGAAATGTTAAATTTTTCATCTTACAGGTTTTTTTGTATATTTGTTTCATCTCTTTTTTCTGTCTTTTTTTAGGGAACTGTTATTTATTAAGATGGCTAATTGACTGAGATTTTGATTTGAGTGGTAGAATTATCCAAAGGTCTCTCACTAATTTGCTCCTAATAGCAACTGTTTCAGGTTTAGCAGTGAAACAGTTAGATCACATTCCTATCAAATATGTCTACCTGTGTGACTCAGAAATTCTAAACAGAGGAATCAAAATTCAGTACCTACAGATAGGATTGGCTATGTATAAGTCTTCTTCCTTATAATTATGCATCAGTATGCAGCTTAAGCCACACAGTGGCTTATGCCAATTTAAAAGGAGGGCTAATGTATTGGGGTTTTTTATATAATCCTCATCTGAAAACTACACCTTCTAATTTCTAACAAAAATAGAGTAAGAATGCCTCTTAATTATTATACCTGCAAGAGAAGAAAGCTCAGTTCCTACATGCAGTAAAAAGCCAGATCTTCATGAGTTATACTCTAATGCTCTATGTACTCATGTCATTTTGATTCCTGGTTCCGCATACCGAAAGAACTGACTAAACACCATTGAACAAATACCCAAAACAAACTGTGCTTCACAGGATTATTGGCTAAGTGGTTTTGGATTTGACATACATTCCTCACTAACCTCTTCATTCAAAGATGTCTTCTTTATAATAAACTCTCTTCACAAGTTTTATCTTGGACTACAAGTATAATGCTCCATTATTGTTAAAACAGTTCAGTTCACTTTTAACTACTCAATAATTTGGATAATGAGAGGCATTGGAGAAAACTTAAAATCTAGGAGTAATTGTAATGTAACTGGGACGCAAGTGCATTGTACTTGCATATAAGATATGCACTGTTTCACTGGTAGAAGCTTAACTATAATCTGTCAACCATGTCACTAAAGTTACTTTAAAAGAAAAAGAGTTGTCTTTTAAGAGTGCTTTAAGAAGTGTACAAACCTAAAATGAAAAATCCACCTTCCAGCAGAGGCAGCACTGTTTTGCTTTTTACATATAACATAGCAAGTGCTGTAATAAGGTATAAGTTTCTATCCGCAGTTCAAAGCATCTTAGAAAAAAAGAGATAATGGCCCATTATTGTACTGAGCATACTGAATTGTATCACTGAGCACAAAAGTAATATCACGTTTTTGACTGAGTAATCCTTCAGCAAGAGGCATGTTGTCAAAATGTCCCTGCAAGGATTTCCTCTCTAGAAGGGTATGCATATTGATGAAATGTATGCTGACAATCTATTATTTGTGGACCTGAGAATAAATTTAAACAAGCATGTAACCTTTTCTTTTCTACAGTGCTGGAAGTTATCTTAGCCCTTTGCATCCAGATTGTACTGAGAGTGCCATCCTTAGGATATCTGTTGCTGCAGTAGTTCATAGGATGTCCAGGTTGCCACTCCCAACTTATAAAATGTTGAGTACAGGCAAAGGTGCGATGTTAAGTCTTGAAGTGATTTTTTTTCTTTTCTTTAATGTCTCAGAGCACAGCCTGACCCTATGCTGATGCACATCATATGTTCTGTAAACACAGCCTACCATGTGCCACAACACGACTCCTTTTAAGGTGTTTTTCATCCAGGTGTTCTTCCTGGGAATACAGTGAAAGTTTCAGTGTAATTAAACTGAAGACAAGCTTCTGTTAAGATTGAAGAAGACTACCACCTCCTCCTCCAAGCCGCTCTTTGGAGAGAGAGAAATCTTTCTTGAGAATTTACATTAAAGCTTCACATCAGACAATTGAAGTTTTTGTCACTGGGAAGATCAGCCAGCTGCTCCAGCTCATTACGCTTATTAGAGGAGCAGGTGGTTCCTAAAGATCAAAGAATCCCCAAACTGCTGAAGCTGCACTTCTTAAGCATTCTGACTGAAAACCAGGGCTGCTTAGTTATACATCTTCTATTTCTGCAGAGGTGTATCTCAGGTACCACCACAACAGACGCCATCAGGGAGCAGCAAGGGCTGTGGCTCCCTGTGGAACAGGCCGTGGAGCAGAATCACACGGGGGGCAGGGCCGGCGCCTCAGCCGCCAGGGCCCAGGCCCACAGTACCAGATCAGGACAAGCAGGGCAGAACCAAAGAGGGCGGCCAGAGTCCAGACCATCAGGTAAATGCGTGCTGACAAGGCAGGTCCAAGGTCAAGCCAGGAAGTCAATCCGCAGGTCAGGATCAGGGCTGCCGAGGCTAACTTGGGTCAGGTACAGCCCAGTGTCACCTAGGTAGGCCCAGGCCTCCCACAGGCGGCACAGCTCAGGCAAGGAGTGAAGGCACAGGCCCAAGTTTAAATGGAGCCCCTGGGCCCATGGGCAGAAGGTGTGGGTGGAGGCACCAGGTGAGTCCACTCAGGGACATCAAGGCCTGTTACAGTGTGCTCAGGGCCCTGATAGAAGTTTCTCCTTATCTGCGCTGGGTGAACGTTCAGAAGGGTAGCGTGTCACATGCTCCTCCCTGTGTAAAGTAAGAATTCAGACTGCTGTCTTCAGGATAGGCTAAAAACAACCCTCAAATTACCCATGACCTCAGTAGAAAAAAGGAATTCAGGTGCACTCAGTATAAGACTGAACATTCAAATGGTCTATGTACATGAAACGTACACCTTCCATGTCACAAAATGGCTTGCAGCCCCAGCAACAGTATTACAGCCTTACCAGTCCCAGCAGGCATGAACTCTCTGCTGTACAAAATGTAAAGTAAGAAGTATATTTAAGATGTCTTCCAAAATATTTTCTTACTTTTATTCACAGTAACTGCACTTTAGTCATAGAGTAATTTTTACAAATCTGTATTTCTTTATATATACACTGGTTTTTTTAAGAACAACGGTAGCTCGTTTTATCTGAAGCAGTGTCCTTTCCTATTCAGCAATAATATCTTGTATTTTATAAAAGTTTAATGACAATAACTATTGTACTACCAAAGCTGGTAGTGGGTAGCCTATGGAATTTTATAAGATGCAAGTGATCCCTGAAAGTATGGTCAGTGCTTAAAAAAGATTGCCGATTAGTCAAAAAATCTTGGAATAAACTGTGGAAAATCATGAAATCTTTCTAGAAAGTTGTCTTTCTCAAATATGCTGCAAGACCTGTTTCTGCCAAGGATTATTTTTACAAGGCAGCTTTCTACTAATGGAGAGGCCCTCCATGATGCTGTGACTGCTACTGACTGCTAAGGGGTTTTTTTTCCTATTCCCTATTCATAGTAGATTTTGAGTTGTTTTTGTGCCCATGAAACTGAAGACTAACAGTCTCTGGAGCCAAGCATAGTCTCTTTGTTGGGTAGAAATAAAGCCTACAGGAGAGGATGGATGTGCTCAGCGTCCCAGCAAGTGGCTTGAGATGAAGTGATATTGGCAGGATTCAGACTGAAATTATTACAAAACATGAATGCCACATGTGCAACTGCTGCCTAGCTCTTTCTGTGCTTCTCTCCTTTTGTTAAAAAGTGCTATCTTAAAAAAATAGTAATAACCTTGATCTTGTGCCATTGCTATCAGAAAATTGCAGGGTCTTATAGATCCCAGAATGAAGGATCAAGGGGGAAAATGATTGTTCTGCCAAACATGAAGCTTTTGTAATGACAGTATTGTGTATTGCTTTCACAGAACAAGCCTCCCATTTAGCTTAGCTTGTAAACCAGCCTTACCTAGAAGTTTGGTGACATGCTGTCTACTTCCCAAAACAATCTGTGAAACTATTAACAATGGTTATTATCCAAGTCTGGCAGTTATTAATAGTAGATTGGCATATTTTCAGTTTTATTCATTTGGGTTGTGCTAATACAAAGTTATATGGGATTTCCTTTAGGTTAGATAATCACACTAAATTTTGTGATATTAAAATGAAGAAAAGCACTGTCTCAAGCCAGTTGCAAGCAGACTCCCTTAATCCTGCCAATACTTCTCAATCTTAGTTGTACTATCCCTTTTAGTCAATCCTGGGTTTGTCAACAAGAAATCGTGCCAGCTGAGTGGTGGTTTTGTGATAAGAACAGTTGGAAATTAGTATGAGATCATTTTCACCTTAGAAAGAGTTTGACTCTAGTTTCAAAAGTGAAAAGCTGGTACTTGCATCATTGTCTCTTGTTCCCCTTTTGTGAAATAATGTCAGGGTCTTCTACTATAACCTTCATTATTCCCAGTATCATGTGCCACCCTATTTTTGTGAGTACAAGAATAAGATCATTATAAGCATGTTAATCTCAGAGTCATGAAAGCTAAACTAAATTCTTGCCTTTGCCAGAAATGTTTTAGTGGCAGTGCAGATGAGAGAAGATGAAAATATCTTAGTAGATATCCTACAGTCTGAAATTAGAAGAAAGGGTATTACTGAAGCCCTATTGCATTCCTTGATCCAATGAATTGGATTCATTACTAACTGGCATCATTACTGAAACCCAATTGCATTCCTTAATCCTGATACTCTTCAGGAGAAAGAACAGCTACTATTATTTCTTTGGTAATGTTACTCATTTTGGAATTACTGCCCATGCATCCTTGCAAAATCTCAGTTATGATCACACACTCAGGCGTGACCCTCTAATAAACTCACTGTTCTAGGACAAGCCTGGTAATTGTTCTAGAAAATACATCTTCTTGGCATTGCTCCAGAAAGCCAGGCATTTGGAACTCGGCCTCTCAGTCCAACCCGTTTAACATCCTACTCCTTCTAATGTAGTAATACCCTTCAAAACATCATGACAAACATGAGCACTGAAGCTCTTCTGTTACTGAATTAGATTTCGGTTTCAATTTCTCCACTGTTTTGTATTCTTAACCTTGCTTAGTCTTTTCTCTCTGAAGATGTCTTGTCTTCTAGCACACGCTTTTGAGTTGTGCCTTCCTCATAGGGACCAGATGGAATCATTGTGGTAGCCAGATTCCCTTTAATACTTTCTTTCCATTTCTTGGCTTATGTAAAATATAGCCAGTCTCAGTCTTTAGTATACTGCCACGCAGGCACTGTACTCAGCTACTGTCTAGCAATGGTTAATAGAATCTGAAGTTAAATTTCTGCAATTCTGTCCCGTCATATATTGGCTTAAACAATACAACAGTATATTGCCTTGATTCTGAATCACCACAATTCAGCCTGTTAATTTTCAAATGCTACAGAATCTTTAAGTGAATGCAAAATGCTTGGGTTTTTTAGCCTGTCATTTGCAGGGAAAAATGAGGACAGGATTACTGACATTACCACCAAAAATCTAGGGTAGGATTTTTCACCTTTATTCTAGTGAAGTGGTGAGGATATATTTTTGTGATTTTAAAATCCTGTCCTTAGAGCAATGAATGTGTTCATGCTGACATGTGAATAGGGTATTTACTAAATGAATTAATTTAGCTTTTATACAGTATAAAGAATTAAGAATCACATTTTGTCTTTTTTCTCTAAAAGTTACTGGTGATTTACAAGCACATATTGAAAATAGAAGTTAGAACATGGGTTTCTAGCTGCTCTTTGATGATCATACTAATTTTTCTTCATCTTTAAAGACTGTGACCAATGTAGAGCAAGTTTACAGAGATGTGTTGGAGGTTTATAGTTTTCTTCATGATCTGCTTTGGATTAATCTTGTTCGCATATTTCCGAAACCTATGTTTAGAGGAAAATTTTGTTCCCAGTTTTCTACTGGAAATTTTTGTTAGTAAGAACTTGCTTTTTCCTTCTTTTCCTCTAATACATTAATTACAAATTGTTTTTTTATAATTTTACTATTTAAAAAATTATAATCTGAAATATATTGCACTCTGTTACTCCTTTGGACTCTAATGGTAACCACACATTCAATTTTTTAAATATTTCCACCTGATTCTAAGTTTTCGCCATATTTATAAACTTAGTTTCACCTGACTCTATTACCTGCACTAAAATAGGTTATTTTACATTCTGATATTGCAGTATATCTAAGAATAATTCCTATTTCTTTATAGCTCTTGCTAAATTTTATGTTCATGACTCTGCTTCATTCCCCTCAATTTTACCTCTACTGATGATACAGAAATGACTCAGTGTCCATCACCAACATCTTTTAAATTGAAACCAAAGATAATTTACATTATTGACAATAGTAGCACAATGTGATTTTAAATTATTCTGTGTTTTCTATAAAGTGCTTGTGGAGAGATGCTGTAGAATATCAAGTGCTAAGGCAGACAGTTTAGGTGTATTTTATTAGTTTCCAATTTAAATTACATATAAAATATATAGCATTACTGGAACACAGTTGTGACCTGAAAGGCCAGTTTGGTATTTCTTCTGCAGCATTGGAACAATGAAGATGCATATTTTTGGGGCTGAAGAGGAAAATCACTGCATCTATTTAGTACATGAATGAATTTACAGTTGTAATTTTGAGTGAGGAGGTCTTCTACAGGGACATTTGCAGCAACTATGAAGAAAACAAGAAATACTGACTTCCATTTTTTTAGCCTTTTTCAAAGTGTTTGTATTGAATAATTTCCAATTTTTTGACAGGTCCTGAGAAGAAATATTTATTATGGTAGCATATATTTCAGATGGGTTTTATCCAGTGGAACAAGATCATATAGTTCACTTTACAGAGGGCACAGTGAAGGGACAAAGGGCCTGCTTGATGTTGATACGATGTTGATTTTCATATAGTAAGTCATCTGTAGAATAGAGAATATAGAATTAAAAAAAGACATATTTTGAATTATTAAATTCTGTGCATTTCAAAGAGCCTATCATTTCATTTACAATGACTTACACAGATGTTTTCACAGAATCATAGATTCATAGAATCATAGAATGGCTTGGGTTGGAAGGGGCCATCAAAGGCCATCTAGTCCAACCCCCCTGCGGTGAGCAGGGACCCCTTCAGCTAGATCAGGTTGCTCAGAGCCCCGTCCAGCCTGG
>JAVKLA010000031.1:8035150-8046823 GCA_034782735.1 Sagittarius serpentarius | reverse complement strand
TAGGAGAGGTGTTCCAGCCCTCTGATCATCTTCGTAGCCCTCCTTTGGACCCGCTCCAGCAGGTCCATGTCTTTCTTTCCTTTAGCAAAGGACAGTTATTCCTCACATGATGTAGCTTAAAAGCTGCAGTAGCCATAGCTCATTTTTAATCATCCTTTCTATTTCAGGTTTTTAGAAACTATTTGATTAGTATTTTTATGTATGAGGGTAGATTTCTAAAATAATAACTTGTAAGAAAAATAAGTCCACAGAGAGCTGACCATTATCGGAGCAGTCTTTCTTTTTCTTTTTTCTTTCTGCTCACTGAGCTAAGGAGATGAACATACTTAAGATCACTAAATACTACTTTTCATGCAAGCAGCTGCTAGCTGCCACATCAGAATTATGGGAATTTGGATGCAAGGTTGCCAGAGAAGTTGTGGCATGTCTGTGCTTGCATATGTTAAAAAATTTGACTGGATATGTAACTTAGAAATTGGATCTGACTTCAAAGTTGACCCTGCTTTGAGCAGAGGATTGGAGTAGAGGACCTCCAGAGATCCCTTCCAACCTGCATTATTTTATGATTCTCAGTATACATGATTACTATGGCAGGAGATATCTTCTGACAAAAAAATCTCATAGTCTCAAATTTCTTGTTCAAATTTTCTAATTCTAAAAATTCTAATTCTGTACTCAGAATTTGGGTGATACTTAGTAACTGTATAATGCATAATACTCAGTAGTAAATATATCTTAGTCAGGTCAGCATTACAGTGCACTTAATTTTTGGAAATATTTTTTCAATTTTTTTTTTAAAGATTTTATAACTGTGTAACCCTGTAAGGGGAAGATCAAAGTTCTTGCTGATTTCTGTCTTGTGTAATTGATGGTGTAGTGTCTTTATGATGAGGTTCCTTTCAGATATAAGCTTTGCCAAGAAGGTTTTATCCAGTGAATCTTGAATACCTATGTAGTCACAGAAAATATGCCCAATAGGAAAGCAAATATAGATAAACGAAATTCATGTTTAAATGTGGGTAAATATTCTCAGGCGCATATCCTCTGCTTATTCCATTTGTGTAAATGAAGAGTTGCCTTAATATTCCCAGCAAGATGTCAATTCTAGCTCTTCAAAGTACATGTAATGTAGATGACTGGTTATCATAAGGATAGCATTTTATCACAGTGTAGGAGTAAAACCAGCTCTATTATACTGGACCATTTATTTCCTTCAGCTAACACTTCACTATAAGACACTTACATTGCTGAATTCTATATTAAGGTAACTGAGTGATAGTTTGAATTTTAAAGAAAATGTTATAAACTGTACAAAGGATTCTTTACAAAGTGCTTATGGTTATGTCCTAACAGCATTCAAATTCAAGAGAAGCTGTTACTGTCATCCTCTCAGACTGCAAGCGTGGATTCTATTTTTTTGACGGATATGACTCATTTTCCAACAGCCTCAGATTACAAATCCATATTTTCTGAGAAACTGGAGTCTATCTGTATATTGTACACAGTGGCCAGGTATTGTTCTTCAGAACAGTTAGAAATCTAGAATTACTCCATGGTGGAGTTCAGTACAGGTCCCTCAAAATTTAGGTCAGCATTTGAACCAGTATCTGTAAAACTTTTCTTATGGGGATGGAAGGTCTATGAAAGCTGATGTATAGATTACTGTACATTTTTCTTGGCAGGGAAAGATCTGTCTTCTTCTGCTCCGTAACAGCCTCTTTGTAATTTGCAATATTTTGATTTTAACCTTCTTCTCTGTCTTCATAGTACAAATTTTTTCAACAAAAATGCGTGCTTTCAAAATATAGCTCACTTAATTGAGCAATCTCCAGTCTATGTTATTGAAAGAGTTTTTCAAATCAGATAGTGTGTCAATGTTTTCTCCCAATCAGCTTTCAGAAAGGACAAAATTTGTTTTGTATTTGTTTTCTGTTTAAACTGAAGTGCCAAATTATACAGCATGACAGGTCTCAGAATCTGATAGTCCCAGGAATGGGAACTGTGGCAAGAAGTCTTCCACTATGTATTTTGGTAAATCATCTTCTGTTTTCATTTAATTTTTGCCTGTGTATTTCAGTGCAGCATCTTTCAGGGGGGTTGTTGTAGGAATGTCTTTAGGAAACAGCTAGACTCCTTTTTTTTAATCTTATTTGCTGAAATAGCTGAGTATAGGAAAGATGCTGTAATTGTAATGGTTTTGTCCACTTAGTGGAAGTTTGTAAAAAGTCTGACATTTTCTGTAGTATATTATTCTTCTTCATCATGTAGATTCAGTAAATTTGTTGTTACAGGACTCTTCCAGAATTCATTGATAGTGCTGGTGATGCTTCTTTCTCTGAAGAGAGAAAAGAGCATTTAACCATGTATTTAAAGAAACCCTTCAATAAATATTTTCATGGTCTGTAAAAGCACAATATTAAGGAAAAAAAGGAATAAAACCCAACCAATTTGAAACTTTTTCCATGAAAGTTGGCATCCAGTTCTGAGAGCATTCAGTAATTCTGTTTAATACTGCAGAGTTGTGCTTGGAAAATCAGCATGTTACCAGTTTTCGTATTACAAAATAATTGTTTATCATATGCATAAAGAATTTTTTATCATATGTTTATGCATGTCAGTTTATTCTTGCAATTTTGATTAACCTTCACCATCAGAAGGTGAAAATGCTTTTGCCAAGTGGTGGCCAGTTTACTTGATGGGATTTTTTTCTTCAGTCATTTCCAGATAACACACAGAAGAATATGGTATTAAAGTATTGATGGTTGATTAAAGTATTTTTACATATGCTTTTTATTTTTTTGACTCATCCAGTTGATAATTTTTTTTCTGTTCTTCACAGAGATGCCACACAATGTCACAATTTTTCAGCAATATCATGATAAGTAAAAGATGGTTGAAGTCACCCATTCCAGGCCAGTCAGTAAGAAGAAACAAGGTAAACTCTATCACCTCCACTTACTCTCTACTATAAGGATGTTTCTTATTCAAAGGTTAACCTAATCTCATATACCTCACAGTCATTCAAATAAAGATTTTTTATAATACATAAATCTATAAATTAAATAGTTAACAGACTGTAACTCTACTACTTTTATTCTGAATACTTTACGATTCTTCACTGATTGTTTCTTCCACTGTCATTAGCTATTCTTCTATTCATTCTTTAAACACAAAGTACTTCACAGAAGACTTTATTGATGTCATTTTACCCATGTTTACACAACATTGTTCTCAGAGAAATGAAAATTATATAAGAATCTAAGTGTTACAGCTGCTTAGGCAGTTATGTTACTGTTTCCTAACTTAAGCTGCAGTAACTCCTGCAGATCCAGTGGCAAGATCTGGTCACAAAACATGATGCTTAATACTGTAGGAGCAAGATCCTGACATAATTATTCCAGTTAAATATCTATGCTTTTTCTTTTTGCATTAAGTTAAAAAATTGTTGAGATAAAACTGTGTATTAGATCTTTTGCTTTCGTTTTTCCCACCAAAAAAATAAAGGCGGCCATTTATTTAAAATCCTGCATAATAAATGTCTTTTAAAAGTAAACAAATACTGTAGCCCTCAATGGACACATTTGCAAAGTCTGAAATAGATGTGAATAAGAAACTTGACTGATTCAAATATGGAATAGGTTCAGGAAATGCTTGGGACTTCAGAAATGAATTTAACTATAGAAAATATCTCTGGAAGTAAAGATCTTCAGATAAAGGTGATTAGGTATGTAAGACTATACTGGTGACTGGAACCAAATAAGAAACAGCACATTTTCAGCCCTGCAACTCAGCCCAGCAGGCTTTCTAGAAAGTGATATTGCTATTATGGACTGGCAGAAATGCATTCTCAAAGTTCAGATAGCATGGATATTGCTCTTTTGAGTCTGTTTTCCCATAAAGAGCTGTCTGGAAGAAAGGATAGTGTTTCAAGGATACTCTGTGAAAATAGTAATGAAAGTACTTCCCTTACTGTGTCATTATAACAGATAACTGATGAGCCTTATTGCAGCAGCCTAAAGACTCACATGTTCACATCAAAATGTTCTTTGTATTTTTGTTTGAGAAAATTGTTCAGTATATGTGTATTGATGGTCAAGAACTGTACATTTTTAACTAATACATTTGAAAGATTTTTAGAAACGAGGACCTAAAATAGGATTTTTCATGTATTTAAGTTTGAAGCCTTTTTGCATCATATTTTGCCTATTTAGCTGATAATGTAAAAACTGAAAGACAGTACTTACTATTCCATTCTTATTTTAGAAAAATTTTGAAATGCCACAATGTTCCATAATAGGAAATACGTAGAAACGTAATAAGCAAGACATCAGATACTGGTTCCCAATAGGGGAAGAAGCAGCCCTAGCATGAATGGAAAAAGGAAAAGGTAAAAGAACTCATGGCTTGTGAAAGAAGTGCACCAATCACAGTGCACTGTGACTAAGCAGGGGATGGATTACAGCTCTGTTAGTTTTTCTTTCTGTCTATCTCATTAAATCTGCACCTAATAAAGGTGTAGTGCAATAAAGGGACTCGAGTTCCAGAGCAAATCAGAATTTTCTGAAAATTTGGCCTATTATAAGAAGTATCAAACTCCATTTGAAAAAAGACATTAAAAATTTGTATCTTGGCTTTTTTGAGCCTAAAAACAAAATTAAGCCAAAATATTAGTTAATTTTAAGAGGAGATTATTTGTGATCTCAGCAGTTAATCTCCATTCTTCCTTGGCTGCTAATTTGCATGTCTCAAGTCATATTGGCTGTGTAAATTAGTGGTATGAGGAAGACTAAACTTCTCAGGAGTTGCCATTGACTAATGGGTCTTCCTAAGGCTCATTTGAAAGTTACGTGGCCACATACTGGCTTTGGCGCCAGTTGTTGAAAAGGGCTGCTGTCATTTTTCAAATGCCTGTGAAAGCAATGCAGTCAAGTGATGAAGGACACAAAAGTTAATACTTGGAAAATTCTAATTTAAGGTCCAGAAATATATATGAAGACACTATAGCAAACCTTAAGTCTTTCTAGTGGCATACCGAGAAAGATGGGAAACTCCTTACGTGCCTTGATTCAGTTTGGAATGGCAAATACTATAATACCATAATGATAATTATTTGGGCAAAGGTGTTTGTGGTCAGGGTCCCTAAATGGTATTTGGAAGTACACCTTTGTGATAATTTTACACATCAGAGAGATTTGTGAACTCCTAAAGTAATTTAGATTGAAGATAAAGACAAAGTGTGGTATATAAAAGGAGTGGCCAACATAAAATGGGCGGGGACAGTATTTGAAGGCAAGAGAGTGAGAAATGAATGAGAAACTTAAGTCAGTTGCTTTGTGGATTTCTTAAGCACCAATTTTATATGGACATACTTAGCGTTCCTTGTTTATTTTCTCAATTCTTTTTTTCTAATGCCTGTTTAAATAATAATTGTTTGTATAACTGCATATCAAAACTATGTAAATACTTGTAACAGCCTGATTTATGTCAAGAAATTTGAGAATAGCCTATCCAGCAACATTACAAAAATTTGAAGTGTGATTCACTCCTTTATGTAAGGTCTTTTGCCTGAGCGAACAGTAATTTTTCTTAATCATCATACAGTCCTGTTTTCTTTCGTACTGATACTCTGAAATACCAAGAATTCTGCAGGTTTCCATTCCAGTTATCATAAATGTTAGGATAAAAAAAATGGGGAGGACACAATATTTTTAAAAATATTTAATTGTTTTGGCTGCTACTTGAATAAACTTGGAAATGTGTTAACCTTGCATCAGCAAAATGTACTACTAAAATGACTTAATTATTTGTAAGACAATATGTATTTGACATTGATAATATGGGTGTCACAACTACATTAGATTCATTAGTCCAGTAATTATATGATCCTATTTTATCTAAATTATAAACACCTCTCAATCCCTCTCTAATGAACAGAACAGCCTTTGGGATTCTTGATGCTGTTATTACAGCAGTGTCAAGTCCTAGACTAAGATTCTGGAGTTTTTCTCTGCAGCTGAAGTCCCTTGATTTTAAGGATTTACAGTATTCAAAAGCAAGTGAATTCAAACATAAGTGTAATAGGGATTAATAAAAAGCCTGAATTCTGCAAAATGTTGAACATATTTTTCTTTCTATGACAGTCAGCATGTACAGTGGGACTAAAGGTTGGTGGACAGGATCCTGTTACAAACATACAGTTCAGCTTTGCTATTTTTTAAGTGCCATGAGCTGTATTACTTGCTAACTGCATCAGATAAATCTAAAATAGTCCAGCTATGTGGTATTATCTATGTTTCATATTTAATAGAACAGTAGGCCTAGTTAATTTTAATCAAAAAGCATAATTTGTTAAAACAAAGTAAATATAATGTAAAAATGTCATCCTAATAAATTTCTGTGGTCATGTATTCAGAATAATGAAATGCATATCTGTATATAGCATGGTGGCTGTGTAGGCACCACATTCCATATAAAACAAATTATTGGTGTGAGTGAAGATGTGAAGATTTTTTTATTTGGTTTCTACGAATGAATTTATTTCTTAGACTTTGTTTTTACTCAAGAAGTTAGAAAACTTAGTGGAAATTCTAAGACAGCTGAAACCTTTTAAAAATATATCATTGGAGGTTATTTCTAATAATTAATCAGAAATTATAGGAAATACTATTTTCTATCACTTTCCTTTGCAGCATGTGAATCATTCTCACAATGTCTCCTAAATTCACAAAGCCTAGTAACTATTTGGGGATTTAGCCAGGGATTTTACATACGCTTCATTAAATCTGCATGCACAAATATCATATAGTGAGCCTTGAAATTTTAAGAGGCTTACCATGTAAATTCCTTTTAAAATATTTAAATAAGTGAGATTAGCTGAGAGGTCTCTCCTCAAGCTGTTTTCACTAAACAGTTTCATACATGGCTTTTCTGGAATAGCAATACAAAATCTGATAGCAGTTGCCTCATTTTGATTTTAAGTCATAAGCAGTCAGAATGCTTTGAAGTATTTCCATTAGAGGAGAGAAATTATTTGATAGAGCGTGTTCATTTACAAAGAATTTACAAAATCTTCTTTCTAAGAACACAGCAGGAATCAAGTAACTGGAGACAATTTGTCTTCTCACATTTCTCAGCACTTTCCCAGGATTCCTCTCCTCAGAGAGATTTCCACTCTTTCTTTTGCTTCAGGGGCATTTTACTTCTATGTTTCTATGGCATTTTGACTGTTTCTCTAACTTTATTTGTCTTTTCCTAGGTGATTTATACACAGATACACCCACATCCACTTACTAGCACCAAAGAAACTTCTTAATCTTCAGTGTCTAAGCAGCCTTATATTACAGTGAGATACCAATTTTTTTTGTTTCTTGTTCAAAAAGAAGTAGTAACAGCTTGCTACATCTATTCTGAATAGTGTCATCTTTATCATACTAATTCTCTCCCCCAAATAAAGCTGTATGTGTTGTCTGGGGATGAACTGTTTATGTAGTTATTTTTAAAACTGTTGAGATGATAAAATACATTTCACATAGAATTCCTAGCCAAAATCAAATGTGTACCCAAAGGTCTTAAAGAAGTGCAGTGCTTAAGTCATTTTGTTCCTCCACTGATGAGCTGTGTGAAGGATGTTAACCCATAGTCAAGGCCTATGTCAACTTTTGAAGGAGTTTTATTCATATTCCTCCTAATCATTTTTTGTTCCATGGGCTGACAGGAAGGGTCTAACAGAAAAGGGTCACCAACAGTGCATTGTATTTGCCAACAGATCCCAGCAGAGTCTGTTTAGAATGTCACAGTAAGAAAGACAATGGAGAGTGGACATAACAAAGTGCCTTCTCTTTACAGGGATCATAACTTGTAATATAGTTTCAACATTGAGATAGACTGCAGTAAGCCTGAAGGATTTCTGATGCTTTAACAAAAACTTTGATTTCAAGAGCTTGAGATGTGTAGCTTTGAACAATTAATCATTGATTACCAAGGAAAAGTGATTCTTTTTTCCTGAAATATTCATACAAATTGCTACATATTCTGTCAGCATCTCTTGTCTAGAGCAGTGAAGTTCACAGCTGTTAAGAAGATCCCTTAACTGAGTAGGTAACAAAGGGCAGGATAATTTATTTTTCTTTCACTTTTTGTGTCCTAACTAAATTTCAAACATATTCCAGTGAAGACCAGTGATTTACAAGAAGTTTTCTTCCTGAGAATATGAATCAGAAAGAAAGAAAGCAAAGTTAACTAGCAGAAACAAAAATGAAGGAAATTATTTGCATAATTTGTGAGTCACTATGCTGTACCAGCCATTGTGAAAACCATATCACATACCATTCAATTAACAGTCTTCTCTGTCGAGCCACCAAGATAGGCAGACATGTAACAGGCTGACCAATTTATGATGACAGGTCTTTTTAGACTAGACTGATTGCAGAGAAGACTGATTGCAGAAAAAAATATGGAGGATATTGCAGATGACATTCAAATATAGATGCTACATACACTAGTATTTTTCCAAGTCTTTATTCATGCTGAATATTACATATCTCTCAGTATAGGGGACCCCATAGGCAACCATAGAAGAGGACTGAGCAGGCTGTCAGAATTTTTCAGATAACACATGGGTAGACTATGGCAGTTAATTTTGCCCAGTTTTCAGGGCATTTGTGTCATTTTCAGGCTGCCAAAGGCATGTGTAAACTGGCTTGCAGTGCCATTATTCATCCACTTGCTGATCAAGAAAGGAACTACATTTTATTATATTATATACAGACTCATTCCTTGATAGACTAGTTTTGGTGTGTTCACAGCAGATCATTCCTGCTTGCTCACTGAAGTAGTTGTAACTCTTCCTGTTTCTTTGTATTATATCTGAGAGTATTACACTTATGAACCAAACCTCACTTCGTGTGCAGCTGAGAAATAAACATGCAGAACAGTATCTGTTGGAGCAGGACGTAGACCTACTGAGTCATGGTCCAGAACAGTATCAGTCAGAACTTACTTCCTTCTGTACACATTGAAGCCTTTTTCCCTCAGTTTGTGATCCATAAAATCTGCATAAACATGTATTTAGAGGTTTTACAGATCTGTAAAGAAAATTCAAGACCTTCAATATATGGTATTGATTATATAATAAATGGTACTCTTTCCTCAGGTTCCTCATAGGTGTAATTTCTTGCCTTGGTATCTTACTGTCAGTTAATGAAATACTAGACATGCCAACTTTTGAATGATATCTAGAAAACTCTTGCAGTCGTTAAGTGTCCCATGATTTTTTTGCAAGAGCATCAATATTGGATGAAGGTCATCTGGAATTTTACCTGCCTCACACTTCTTCTGTATTTTAAATTATTCTTCATAATGTTCAGCCTTAAATTATCAGGTAGTTTACTCAGCACTTCTTGAAACTGCTATATTTCACACTAGTATCTGTAACATAGCGGGTGAACTGATCCCTGTTATGTTTTATATGAGTACTACCTTTCCCTGCTTTTCAAAATTATAAATTCCTTAGTTTCTGAAATAATAGCTATGGCTTTCTTCTGCTAAGATATTATTATTTGGTTTTAAGTCTATTTTGAATTATGCTCTAGATAAATTAATCTGCATTCTAATCTCGTTTATATGAGTTCATATGCTCATGCCCTTTAGAAAGAGGACATTGTGCACACTTTCAAATGTGTGACGTGTGTGAGAAGGCACATAAGCCAAGCAACAATGAGGTAAAATGAAGAGAATAGACTTCTTAGCATTGCAAGTACCATCTGTTCTGTAGAAACGCATCCTCTGTGTTGGCATTGCCACAGTGGTATGACATGTGTTATTACTTTTAATCATACTTTGTGCTGAAGAAAATTCTGGTTACATGACAGATTCAGAGGTTGCAGGCTCCCTCAGAGTTAGTGCCTAGAAATCCAAGACTGCTTAGAGTGTTCAATATTTTTGCTTCTGAAATATAATGACCTGTGTAAAATTATGCCGCTGGGGACCAAGCTACTAGGGCACATATTATTACATTTGTGTATAAGATGAAGAAAGCAGACAGTATTTCTCCGTGAAAAAGATGACATTTTCATAATATTCTGGAAACTCGTATGCTGAAGAATGTCATCATTTTTGTAGGGTGAAATTGTGGGGTATTACAGGATAATACTAGACAGAAAAAATGACGGAAGGTTTTCTGTCCTGACTCAGACTTTTTTGCTGGATTTACTACTAATAATAATGCTTTGTTTCTAAAAACAAGGAAACAGCTCAAAGCCATTATGTAAACCAGTCCTTACTGAGATATCTGTTGTGAGGTCCTTGCATATGTAAGAAGAAAAACTTACAGACCTAAACAATGTTCTTTATGCATCATAACTTTGTTTGTATAATACACAAAAACAGGTGTCTAATTCTTTTCTTATTCCTAGCCACTGTCAGCTAATGTAGATGCAAGATGTTGTCCTTATACATTAAATAGACACACAGGCCATAACTAATATGGATTGTCTTTTTTATAGTTACTGAAGTATTAATAACCACCAGTCCTGGAATCACACATTCTAGTTCTGTTTGCAATGACACCCAAATGATGTCATATTTCTCTTTTGATTAGACCTCACTTTTATGTCAGCAGTGACAGTGACCTTTCAAGCATAAACATGCAGGGATATGTAACTTCTGGCTAGGTGTCATCAGGAGACTGTTGCTGATATCTGGAGTACAAGGTTTTCTGAAACAAGAGAAACAACCTTTTGGTCTTCTGTTAGATTCAAACAGTATGGCATCTAACTCATGTTATACAGTTATGATGGCCAAAACTACAGAAGCTTGGCAATTCTCTTAGGAACTTAAGTACTTTTTGGATAAAAATTGAACATCAGAGTACTATTTTATTTGATAAAACATTTAGATCAGTGCTGTTTTGAATGTATTCCCAAAATATCTTTTCCATGGCTACTTTTCCACGTAATATTTGTTTGGTAAAAGTCTGTTCAATATTTCAGTTTAATTGTTTATTTTTTTAACATTCTAATTTGACTTGTCAAAAATCTTCTCAGTAGATGCTGATGGTGTATTCTTTAAAATTCTTCAGTGTCCTTTAGTATTCTAGACCATATAGAGTTAATCATAACATACAATTTTAGTTTTGTAATATTGATTGCAAATGATTAATTAAAGAAAATTAGCTTATGTAAGTTTTTGTAATCATTTTCACTTGTTACTACAATAAGCTAATAAAACTGCTCAGAATATATGCTTTCATAGTCTTCATGAGTCACCTGGGAAAGGACTTTGTTTATTAACATTTGCATTTAGGATTTTGTCTTGCATTTTATTAAATCTGGGAAAAAATGGTTTTGTAATATGTTTATGTATTCTGCTCTAGCTCAGTCTTCAAAGGGGTGGATATTAGAAATGCTGTAGTTTGCATGCATATTAGAGCAGATGTCAATGAACTTGTACCACTAAAAAAGCTACATTAATTGTGCAAATCAAAATGTGTTCATCACAATCAGTTAATATAACTGGAGATATAGCCTATGCCAAGACCCATTAAACATGTATTCCTTTGAAAAAAACCCAATGTTCTTCATTCTTTTAATTCTGTTTTCATCGTTCCCTTTGAAATCCCTGGAATTTTTACTCTGAGGAAAATAATAATATAACACATTATTATCCGAATGTACT
>JAVKLA010000031.1:8021561-8035050 GCA_034782735.1 Sagittarius serpentarius | reverse complement strand
ATTATCCGAATGTAGTCACTTCATTCTAGTCTTTGGGAAACAAAAGAGTGAAGTACTGAAATCTATGGATTGTTAAAAACCAAATATATTGATTTCTTTCACTTAGGATTCACAAAAACTAACAACTAACACAGCAATATTAAATATCTATTAATAAATAAATAAAATGTCATTTTCTATCATTGTATTTCCCAAACTATACACAAAACAGGTGCACTAAGTTGTGAGTCCTATACAAATATTAGCAAATGGTAACAGAGAGGTTGATATGTCACAGTTTTGAGGAAAAACATGGGCCAAGTCCTCCATTGCAATACTAGCTTTAATTCTAGACTAAATGTCTAGACTAAATGTCTAGACTAACTGTCTAGACTAGATTCTAGAAAATGTGAAGTTCAACTTATCATAAGCCTTTCCAAACACAGAGATATTCAACTGGTTCAGGACCCTCTCATTTTTATTGTATGGCTTTCAAATAAGTTCTTACGAGGCTTAGTAGCTGCAGCTGAAATTTGCTGGAAAATAAGTTAAATATTGCAAGCTACAGGCATGTGAATACATCTGAACCTTTTTGATGGTGGTTAAATCACTGGACTTCAAGAAGTGATGTATTTTGGTTTTAATTAAGTTGTCTTTTACCTAGTTGTAGAGATCGATGCTTTTGGAGGTTACAGAAGCAGGTTCTAGACTTCCTTCTTACGTACGTACAATTTAAGTACTACTGAAGTCCAAAGTGTGAAGTCTGTTCTTTGCGTGGCAAAAAAATTCTTTCTTAATGTTTACAGAGTCCCTCACCAGTTTACTCTGCCATAACAATCTACTGATTAAGAAAAACAGTCCATGAAACTCTGATGGACATTTACAGGAAAAAGATTCCTAGGTTTTGATTCCTATTCAAAATGAGTGGCTGCTCATCCTGGTATCGGAAGTTCCAGATACTGGCGCTGGGAAATACGACCTCTCACTCCTCATGGTGGCTTAATATTATGTCCAAAAGGAAGCACTTCGTTAAACAGTCCATACCTCTACACTTTCACTTGCTCCTTTAGCTGAACATTTTGCAGAGAGTGCAAATATTAGATACCCAACTTGACCTGTGACCTTCTTTGAAGTCAGGCCACCACATTATGTACTAGCTGTAGCTTTGAGGTGCTTCTCATAGGCTTTCCCAAAATGTACGCATTACAATTATTCAGTCCAGAGGCTGCACATCTCCCTGTGCTGTCTGTTTCCTCCAGCAGTGCTTGAAAATGTGCTATTATTGAAAGAGTTAAAAAAATCCCCTTGGAAAAGCTAATTATTGCATGCAGATACTTCTTTGTGTGATCAAGGAGGGGACAATTTAATAGGCTCTGTAATACAACCAAGAACAAAATTGCTTTAAAGGAAGTCTCTTGTTGAGTGACAACTCTGTTGCCTGAGACAATTAGGTCCCAATAAAGAGTGTTGAATTGGCTCCTGCTTTCTCATTAATTATGTTCTGTCACAGACATGGGGCTTGATTTAGCAATTTTGTATTACATTAAGATACTGAAAGGAATGGAACAAATGGCTCACTCTGATAATAGGCATTCTATACACGGTGTGACATTTACTATCCAGCTGTCCATAAGGCAGCCTAGCACTTCAGTTCAGGGGTTTATTTGTCATTGCTTCAAAGGGACACTCAGCTTTTCACAAAAAAGAAACAGAGAGGCTAATAGATAGGACAAAATGTACTGCTGATATGCTTTATTAGAGATAGGATGCTAGGGTTTTGCTAACAAGCTCATCCGTTGGGACTAAGCCGAGTTTGCTGTCAATCATCCCACACACAAAAGCACACTAGTTAACAAGGAGAAATGAATTACAGACACTTATTCCTGCCTGTGGGATCACAAATACACCAATCTGTGAAAGAGGCACAAACTCAGAAGACAAACTACATATTTGTCAATAACCTCCTAGAAAGAACCCTAGTAATTCTTTGAAGACCTTTGATTTAGCTTCCCTCTAAAATACATGTATAGGAAATGTTTTAGTTACCATGACATTTTTCCTTTGTTACTTGTACAATTTTTCATCACATTAAAAACACAAAACTGAGGAGGTCTGCAAATGTTGTGCTAGGTATGTACACTGCTTTTTATACCAAGCCACAGGGGGCAGCTGCTGTTGTAATATTCATTAACAGCAACAGAAAATTAAATCTTACAAACTTTAGGTTCAGGCTATCTTGCGTCAATGTGTACAGCATAATCTAAATCCCAATTTAAGTCTTATATAATAATTAAAGTAGCAGGCTGTGCTTATTTTTTTACCATACGTTGTGTATTTTCAGGGGGAGTTTTGATCTACTGCTTGCATTGCACTTGCAGGTTCAGATTCAATGTGTATAAGTAAATTTGTTTATATATGTAAGTAAATATTATTAATATATACAGATATGTGCATGTGTGAATTTAGACATAACTATTTGACCCTGATTTCATCTTCTTGTCAAAGCACTGCCATTTATAATGTAACATGTCCAGTGTAACTGACTTCATCTAGAAATAAGAATCCTTAGGAAACTGGGAATCTATTTTGCAAAATGTTAGTTTCATTTGAAAAAAAATCCAAGAACAAACTCTAGATACGAAAGAGCAAACAGGAAAAGAAAATTAATTTGTGTTATTGCAGAAAGAAAACTAAGGCTAATTTTCCAGACAGAAATGTGTAGTCAATAGAGGCTTTACTGATGTGTGTATAATCCTTGCCATCAAAGTCTTATCTAAACTTAAGCAATGATTTCCACAGTTTTCCATGTTTGGAGGATTTTCTGCAATAATATTTGTTGTTTCAGAGGTATTGAATAGTATTTCTGAGACTTTACTATTAGCCAGTGACATTAGCTTTTGGGAATACCTTATTTTACCCTATTTTGATATAGATATTCTTCAGATAAGTCCTTCATTACCTCTTCTGATACATATGGACCACCCTAAGAGATCAGAAGGGGCAGGGTGAGGTCAGGATGTTAATTCCAGAGCATTGGGTACAGTCCCAGATGCTACAGATCTGCAAGCACAGGGAAAAGCTAACTACATCTCTCAGAAGTGTCAGGGTTTGGTTCTTTTCCACCAAAATAAAAAAAGCTCCTTTAAGCTTCCTTCTTCCTTTGCACTTGCTAATGCTGCAGGCTGGAAGTGTGAAGGAGTTACCCTCTAAGAAGCTGCCAGAAGTGAAACTAAGATGTGCTGTTGGTTCTTGAATAGTTGAGGAAAGAGTATACAAATTTCTCCCAGTGACCCACTCAGGCCTGGGTTACTGTATATGAGCTGGTTCATTGGCAATGCTGGCAGAGGAACACAGAGAGGCTTTTCCATCTGAAAAAGCTGGATAAGAGACTTGGGACCTCTCATGTTACTTAACAGAAAAAAAAACAGTTCCCAATCCTTAACAGAAGTATTAGTGTACTAGATATAGGAAGGAGAGTTTGTAGATAGGTAGGCAAGACAATATACATTTCATGAGTTAGGCAGGAAGTTCTCAGGTGAGTTAAACTACAAGCTAATTAAACCGCTTCTTCCAAAGTGTAACTTTCTTCCTGAATGTCTAAGGCTGTGAGTCTCTGTACAGCATCCCCCCAAAAATATCTTCCAAGGAACTCCCATTTTTTTACTTTTTGCTTCTCCTTTACAGCCCTTCAAAATAATCCGAGAAGTTAATATAATAATCACCCACTGCAATGGATAAGTACAGGCTAAAGAACAAACTCTTAACCAGTCGTTTGATGCTACTTCTGACCCATAAAGGGCAGTCCGAACCTGATCATTGTTTTGTAGCATTGCTATCCTTCTGTCTTGCTTTCCCACTCATTCATTAGGTACTCTGCTATTTCTGTGATGTTTTTACAGCTTAGAAAGGAAAGCAAACATGCTACAAAACATACTTCAGAATTACTGTTATCAGCCTCACCATCCTTGTCTCCTGTTGTGTAGGTGGTGAGAATCATCTATCCCCATTATCTTGTCAGGTCTCATGCTTGCCTTAATTTCAAAATGGCTGCATCTCTTCCAGGTTATAGATATTTTTATTCAAAATTTCCATTAATTCCTTTTATTGCTATAATTGTCTCCAAGTTCATTTTCTAAATAAAAATGAAGCTTTAGAAATGTGTAACTTGGAAAAGGAATGTATCCAGAGTCACAGTCAACTGAGATTCTATAGCTTCAAAAGCAGCTGTATTTGAAAAGCATTAGCCATGTACAGCTATAGAGCTTCTGTGCAAAATAACTTGACCCAGACAGTAATTATGGAATTGTTTTTTTAAACACTAACAAAGAATGAGGAGTTCTTACCTTGGTTTCCTAGATCTTGAAAAAGTTTTCCCTCTTCAAACACAGATTCACTCTGATATAAAAGTCCTAATTCTCCAGTCCAGTGAACACAGGATCTGAAGGGTTAGAGGGATCACACTGAAATTAACCTTTTTCTGAAACAGACTTACAGCACTAGATCTAGATAATACTAGTTCAGCATGGGTCACAAATTAGGCTTGAGATTGCTTTTTCTTGCACCCAGAGGTAATGAGCCCCTGAAGAGCAGTTATAGTACTAGTAGTGTCCCATCTATGCCCTCTCAGTGAAATATAATTGAGACAAACACCCTCTTCCAAGACGTGGTTGCAGATAAGAGTGAAATAAGCCAATTATTAGAAAGCATCACTGCCTGAGATTTCTCCACAACATACTGCTAAGGGATTTACTATGTGATGACAAAATTGCTACTTATAGTTCCTGCTTTAGGAGGACAGTTTCCGTATGTTCTCTGCATAGCGAATGTAGGAGAGATTCTTTCAGAGTATAACTCAGAGGAGAGTTAGGAATTCTGAAAGGGGTCAAGCTCTCTCCATTGGTGATGCAAGGAATTGATGGAGTCTGGCTTCCTGATTCAGATGAGTTCAGGTACAAAGTGTGGCTTCCTATTCATCTTCCATGGTAGATTTAATAATTTTAATTATTTTCCAGGATATATGACAACAGAGTTTGGGTTTTTTTCATATAGGTTCTTATGCTGTATTCAAATGGCTCTTTAAAAAGTTCTGCCTCTCTTCCTTGGGGAATGTACTTTAGATTGCTGTGGTATCATGAGAATCTTTAAAACAAAAGTGCTTTTACCTGAGAAACTAGTTCATCTGGTGTGTTTCATTTGGTTTTTTGCTAATTTTATGGCAGTAGGTGCATCAATCTGTGGTCCTCATGCAAATTACAGGTTTTTAATTACTATGGTAATAATTACAATGATGCCAAAATAAGCGATATTGATGCAGGAATTTGGGGG
The DNA here is from genome assembly GCA_034782735.1 of Sagittarius serpentarius. Taxonomy (NCBI): domain Eukaryota; kingdom Metazoa; phylum Chordata; class Aves; order Accipitriformes; family Sagittariidae; genus Sagittarius; species Sagittarius serpentarius. Next base: position 8,029,746 of record JAVKLA010000031.1, on the reverse strand, counting down.
AAAAGCAGTGATTCTTTGAGTTTTGATGGAAATTGCTGAGGGAATCTATGTTTCCAGTCATCTGTACAACAGAGGCTCACAGATTAAATTATTTAAAATCTGTTCCTCAAAAATAGACTATGAAAAAGTTACACTGTGGGGCTAAGTTGGCAGACAAAACCTAAAAGGTGTTCATTGTTGGAGATAAAGTTGCTGTGTATAACAGATGTAAGACTGACAGCATGTCCAAGCTGAAACTGAAGTATCCAAGAAAAACTATGGTTACATTTTCATATGGACTACTTGTATATAGTTTGGGGGCATTCATTGTAACTGGTATGTTACTAATGAGGTAATTTACATAGTGGTATTCTCAGATACAGTCTTTTTTGTCTTGGAGGAAGATGGCTTTTTGGATGACAGCAAGATTGAGGATGGTTTTGACAGTCCTAGTACTTCATCAGTGAGAGTTCTGTGACTGGATACTACAGGACTCCTTGAGGGACCACTCTTTGGGGAGCACGTAAAAAATATCCAGGGAGTGGACAAAAGTAGGATAAGCTTTTGAGATTCTTGGAACTGGTGAACCACTTCCTCTGACATGAATATGCTGAATCAACTTTGGCCAGGATAACTCAAAGCCATGTTATTTAAATATATAACTAGAAATGAATTGCCACCAGTTTAGAATATATTCACATTTCTGGTTAATTTTCTTTTTTTCATTTGTGGCTCTGCTTCAGCTCTCCTGTATTGTAGCTTAAAGAAAAAGTGACTTTATCAAGGAACTTTCTACTTGGTCTTTCATATCAGGAAACAAAAATCCTATGCAACCCTCTAAGCTAATGCATGATCACGCAGACCACATTCGAAGGCCAGGTACTGCCAAGCTTAGAATATCCATTTCTATGCCCTGACAAAGGAAATCTTCCTTCTTCACAATGAACCTCATTTATTTCAGTATTGCACAAGGAACCAAATTCCTAATGAGGATGAGCATTAAACACTAATGAGTTTACCTTAATATTCCCTCAGTCCTTTCCTCTCAATTCAGTTTACAGTTATGAGTCCTCCTCAGCAGCTGTTGATATTTTCCTTTGCCTGTTTGCCTTGTTGGTTCTAAGTAATTTCATCAGAATTTTTTAAATTAAATGTATTTTTTTATTTTAATTGGATGTAGATTCAGCATTTTTCTTCTTGTCTATAATGTCCATTTCTACTAATATCTAAGCTTGCAAAATGTCATCTTAAAACATTATGTAAAAATGTAAGTAAAATGAGTCTCCAATTTTACTTTTATTGCAATCAACCTGATGCATGGTGTTGTCGTTCATCTGGGAAACGCTGAAAGACACTCGTAAAAAACAATTAACATGCCTCTTGGGAAGGAATCTGAAGAATCAGGGTAAGATCTCAGTTAGAAGTTTGTCTGTGAGGTTACCAAGACCATCTGCAGCACTGTCATTGAACACAAGGCACAAGACCAGGAAATCCAGATATTTGCAAGATGAGATACTTAGGAACTCTGATAAAAAACTAATTATTTTCTGTCTTCATAAGCCATAGGCACAAAAGATGACATGCTGGGAACAGTTTCATATCCACAGATGCCCAGTGACAGGTAGTATCCTGATCTAAAATAGCTTTCCAATTATACTACATTTTTTGACAAATACTGTGTTTTGCTTTACAGAAGTTCAGACAAATGTTGTTCAATGTTCCTGATGCTTCTGTAGTCTAAAATCAGTTGAACTTTGGCCTCACTAGTAGCATACTAAGTATCACTGACACATCAGTCAGTGTCCCCTTGAGATACTTTAAATATAAATTTGTCCTTTTTCTTGGAAATAAGTATGATATTCAGCCTGATTGCAGTGTACTTTTGTACACTGTTATGAACTTTCTTTTCAAAATCCAAAATGATTTTACATTTATAATGTAACTATCTTTTCTTTCTTTTTTCCCCGATGCTGGTTTCTGTGTTGGTTCTTCTATGACTATTTCAGAACTCTGCTTAGATCAGGAAATTTTATATGATGGCTAAATCCTTTCATCCTTTTTCTCCAGAGGTCTGGAAAACATAATGTAACTATGATGTAGAGATAGTCTATGAATGTTATTAAATGATCCCTGAAATCTCGCAGGCCTTACTGCTTTACTGTTGAGCTTAGGGATTCTAGAGGAAAGGAAATACCTTGCAATCTCCACTGACTTAGAGGAGGACAAACATTGTAAGGTATGCTAAAACTAACATATGAATGTAAATTTCTGAAATCAGTCAGTCCTGATTAATGGACCATTGTCTGCTATTGATTCACACAGAATCCAATGATGATCAAATGGTTGCAGCTGACCTGTTTTGGAGCAAGATTCTAATGACTAACTAAAGGAGCCATAAAAAGGAAGTTGATCTTCCTGTTTAATTTTTTTTTTTTTAATTCAATACAAACATTGAGTTGGGAAAATCAATAGTTCTGTCTTGCTCAGTTTTACTATTTCAGATTTTAAATTGGGCAATTTATTTTTAGTGGAAGCAGTAAGAATAAGATAGAATAAGGTATCTTTTCTTATACATCCTAGTAATTATAAAGTTATTAAGACAGGGAACTTAAATTTTTTGCAGATGTTTAAGTAGACAGTGTTGGAATGTAATACATTGAAAATGAAAGGTGTGCCCCAATTGCAGCATAGCATTTCAGATCTGAAATCTGTTTGACAGCATTCTTAGGTTGGCTGGGCCATATCGTAGAATCTCAAGGAAAATAATAATGCATAGGAAATAGTAGCTAATTACAGTTTTTGTTTATGAACTGATTCAGTGAAACACGTTAGATTGTATATCTTCTCTACAACTACATTATGCTAATTAGCTAATAACACATCTTCCAAATGATTTTTAAATAGCTCTGTTTAGATTCTGACTCATACAAGTAGCAAGCTGTTACTTTTTTTGCATGAGCTACAGTGACTGATTAAAAATTATGTGCATGACTCAAAAAGAAAAGTTCAGGGTTTATATAATCATAAAACATGCTTAGGCAGTCCAGTTAAAATAAAAAATGTGAAAGGGTTGCCATTATTACAGGAGTGAAGAAAATTAGATGTATATTCTTTCTGTTTAAGTGTATGAAAACAGGTCCTGCAGTTTTAGCTTGATGCATATGAGAAAAAATCAATACACACTATAAAATACATATTATTGTTTTATAGAGAGTATAATCTGTAAGAGGGCAAAAAATAAATATACATTTCTTTAACTGTTTTAAGCCAGAATCATCACTTGGAATTTTCTGATTTACTCCTGACCATGAATCAGTTACCCAAGGACTGTCTGAATGTGTTCAGATTGCCAGTGTAAGACTACAAAATCCTCATGAAATAAAGATGAAAGCAAAACATCTTGAAAAAAAAAAGTATGATATGTCATAGAGCTTTAGCTACTTGAAAGAGTTTGTTAGAAAATAGCCCAGTTGTTTAAATCACTTAAGGAGATATCAGAAGAAAACCAATGAGAACTTTGTATTTTAATTTTTTATTTAAAAGCATTCTTGTCACTATAGGTTATAAAATGAAAAAGAGAAAGAAATCCCTGCAGATTCAGCTTTTACTAAACCTTGCCCAAGAATATAAGACATAGTAGGAGTAGGATCTAGAAAAACTCAAAGTACTCAAAGAACCAGAAATAATGCCCATATCTTATGCATTAAAACTGGTGCTTTAAATAATCAATATTGAATTCCAGTCATTAATACTGATTTCCATTTTACTGTGACAGTGTGCTTATAAACATGTTTCTCAAAATCAACCTACACAGAAATGGGAATATTCTAACCTGTAATGAACATCACATTATTTCCTTATTTTGCAAATTTGTTTACTGAAGGATAAGTAAAGGGATCAAAAGTGCTTGCAGAGTTAACAAGAAGGTTCACTTTCATTTTCTTCAGTCATCTAGGAGTGTTTTGAATCAATACTCTTTTAGCAAGACTTCTGAGATCATAATTTTCATGGTTTTACAGCATTTCAACTCCAATGTAATACCCACATCAGAAAAAATCAATACTCCTTCTTCTAAATAAACCTACATTTATAGATATTGCTGAGAAATTTATGGCTAAGAATTCTAATTTAACAGTCCTAAGTATTTACATGATTTTATGGGCATGCATGCAGCACACTAATTATGCTACCCTTGTCTGCAGAGAATTTTCCTTTAGAACAGACTTGGCGGAGGAACTCTTTCTGAATCTCATATGGCTGGGTTAAGCTCAGAAATTCTATTCATCACTGGTTTACTTTTACTATCTCAACTGAGCAAATACAGGCAATGAACATTTTTGATGCAATACTGTAGTACTGCAGTAGAATGATCTCATCCTCATTCTACATTCTCTTCCTGTCTGCATGGAAAGGGCAAGACAGTAAAAGGTAATGATAAATTACCCCTTTTATGAAGTGTCCTTCCAAACCTCTTGAAAGTGCTTCATTTTTCTTCCTTTTTCAAGAACTGTTAAGAGTATTCTAAAATTGCAAACAAAAATTCCATCAAAGAACTGACCATTTCATGGCTTTATATTTCTGTAGTCTACATCATATTTTAAATTCCAAGACAGTAGGAAATGTCTGGATATGCTTTTAGGGAAAGTTAAAATATACATAATTTTTTTTAACTCTGTAATTTGATACCCAATATTGAATAAAGTTTTTTCATGGTGAGCACACTAACATTGAAACTTCAGTTCACATTTAAAAATTAATTTAAATAGTCTACTGGCTCCCCTTTCCTCCATACATTTTCATTAATGACAGGTCCATAGAAAACACAGAGAGCTAACTGTAGGTGCCAGAATCCTAAAGTACTTCTTTCTGCACAAGCAAATTGCTGGGCTAGAGAACCACACTCCTATTTCCATGCTCTTCTAGATCCACTGAATTTTGTATTCTTTCCTCTATGGCAGCATAACTTTAGGAAGGTTGGAAAATACTCCCTAATAAGTCTGATCAAAAGCTAAGCTATCTTGGACTTGTGTTGCAGAGCTTTTAACATTTGTGTACTTTCATATTTAGGAGCCAGTGGTACACTGTTTCCACATTAGCTGTACAACTTCAGCTCATGTTATGATATTCTGCTCTAGGTAGACAAATCTGCTCTGAGCATCTTAGCAGAACTTGTGGAAGCATAGTTCTGGGGGAGTGCCCAAGACTTTCTGGCAGCTCAAGGAAATTATGGATCGATAGAGGAACTTACCATAATTCTTTGGAAAACCTCTAAGAAGTGAACAGATACACATGCTAGACCTTTTCTCAAGAAGGAAACTAGATAAATGCTCTGATGTGAGCTCTTCCTCCAAACTCAGAGTCTGAAAAGCAGCAGTAACAACACAACTGCAGTATGTCAGCAGAGGCAATCCTGGCAATGAGTATGAGGAAGCAGAGACGAAAGCCGTAGCTGATAGGAGCTATTGCCATAGCCGTTCCCCATCTGTGGTAGGCGCTATGCAGTACTTGACAATGATGTCATCCAAATGGAACATCTTTTTTAGACCTAAACATTGCTCACAGACTGGTGGATCAGAGTCAGATTTTAATTCTAGCACGTGTCTATCCTAGATACATACGTTCAAACTGAAGGAAAAAAAGCTTGAATACCTTTTGGCTTAGTGACCTGTAACACTTCAGTGTATTGTAATCACAGCAGTAATACTGTTGCCTGCAAGTGTGACTGTCTAGCTGTAAAAGATAGGTATTTCTGAAAATGTGAGAGCTATTGTTGATCATTCTGACACGCTTCACCTCCAATAAGCCTAAGGCAGCTTCCGCGTTCCTGAATGTGTAATAGCAGGAAGGAGTAGTGGTTGGTATTTACAGGTCTTTCTTTTGTCTAAGTCTGGCAAACTTCTAGTCTGCATTTATTTTCTTTCCAGGCAAAGGGTGTAATGCCAGAACTTTAAAGGCCACACAAAATAGGAATTATTTTCTCAGTTTACTAATGCTCAGGTTCCCAAGGGACTGCTGCTTACGATATTTCTCTACTTTGATTGTCAGTTAGGCACTGTGGTCAAGTCACTAGCCCTATGTATAATATTGGTCTATTGTAAACTAGGTACACTGTTGAAGCATTTTGTGATCTGCTAAGAGAAAAATGATAGGATATAAGTAGCAATTGCGTGTGTCTTGATAATTCTTGTTCAAAGGCTTCATTATCTACTTTCTGATAATGAACATAAGCTTCGTTATTATCTTCTGAAGTCTGAATTAATTTCTTTTTTTGTCACTTTGCTTTTGCACAGTTTACCAGTGACCATATGTGAGTAAGTTATTCCGCTGCAATGAATCCTTTTCTGTGGCTTCGATATTGTTGGTTGTCAATGCAAAACAGACAGAAAAAACAGACAGATTGCAGAAATAGGATTTTAGGTGTCAGTGTAATTACTTAACCTCAAATTTGAAAATATCACATCATTTTCCATATATGTTCCACAATCACTTCCTTGTTCTCTCTAGTATTATACTGAAGTCTGGGTATTTACTACCGAAACAAGAAGAATCATTTTTGCTTTTCATACACTTGTAACAGAAAAAATCCACTTTGGAAGGAGGTCTCCAGAATTCTAGATTCCACTGAGCTTCAGATAACTTGTATAAGAATATTTTGCAGTCCATCTGTGAGCATAAATTATTAATATTTTAAGTAAAATAAACATTTCTCCAAAATTATGAAATGACACATATAAACTAACACAGGTAAAATAACGTAAACACATGCTGTAACATCTCAGTCAACAGCACGATTCTTTGAGCTGGAATTTTCAAAGTCAATAATTATGTGGACCTGCAGCATGAGCACTCTCTAGCACAGTTTAAAGAGTGACAGGCTCTGACCCATCCCTTCAAAGAACATGGCTGTCACTACCATCCCCAACTCATGCATGTCTACACTCCCTAAGGTAAATCAGTGTCAGTTTTATAGGGTATCTTCCTCACCATTTACTGAGGATGTTTTCTCTGCTTCATTCACTAGCTCAGAACAATCACATACCTGCATAGCTGGTGCTTCTGAAAAAAAGATTGCTCAGAGATACTGTAGTATGTGCCAGTGAACCTGTTGGGCTCATACGTGTTTCTCTTCTGCATCTTCACACAATTCTTCTGCTCATGGGGCTTCTAGACTGATGGCAACTACAGTGGCTGCTGCCCAGCCTCTAGAGATTTCCATTTCTGCTGAAGATAACCAGGAAAGGTGAGCAGAGGGCATATGCTCTATATATTCATTGACTCACAGAGTTTTCCCTTTTTCCCAAATGATAAGTGATTCCGTCTCTTTGGGAGACAGTATTTGTCTTCGAGAAAACAGCTGTAGACATCCCACCTACCTAGACGGTGATGGTCAAGAAGGTTAGAAGTTTTGGTTTATTTTCAGGAGGTCTGTGATGTGAAGCTTCCACATATCACAGCAATAGTATCAGAGGTGTCAACTGAAGACTTCTACAGCCAGGCAGTCTTCTAGACAGCAATGTCACAACCACCTTAGAATTAGCTCCAGAAGAGATGGCATCTGCTTGTTTCTTGCTAATATTCCTCACTGATAGCAAATGCTGATAGCCTTTTGTTTTGCAAAACAAGGACTTCTCTACTCTGGATCTCATGGAGAGAAGTAGAACTTCCTTCTTCTATTTACGACAAACTTTACTAAATACAAGGGAGCTTGAAAAATTGATCTTAGAACAATGGATAACTAGACCTACTCACATTTTTAGATTTAGCAAGACTGAAGGAATCCAAACTATTTGCTTCTTACAATCTAAAAAGTACCCTGTAGTGGCAATCATAGTTTATTGTTTAGAATATGATGTTCATGAAATGTACAGCTATTAAGAGTGAACAAAAATTTCGAGTATGGGATAGATAATGTTTGCATAGATTTCTCTTTCATTAACTAGATGACTGTGAATACTTCATTCCGTTTTGAAAGAACTACTTAGAATTGTGTTTCCAATAACAAAGTCTCTTTTTTACACTTTTAATGTCATTGTGGCGGGTTGACCCTGGCTGGACGCCAGGTACCCACCAAAGCCGCTCTGTCACTCCCCCTCCTTGATTGAACAGGAGAGGCAGAATATAACAAAAGACTTGTGGGTTGAGATAAGGACAGGGAGAGATCACTTAACCAATTACTGTCATGGGCAAAACAGACTCGATTTGGGGA
>JAVKLA010000031.1:7988961-8021461 GCA_034782735.1 Sagittarius serpentarius | reverse complement strand
GAGCACCTCCTCCCCCTCCTTCCTCACTGACCTGGGGGTCTGCGGAGATGTTTCTCTCACATGTTCTCACTCCTCTCTCCAGCTGCAGTTTTCTATTGCACAGCAGCTTTTTCCCATTCTTAAATCTGTTATCCCAGAGGTGCTACCACGATCACTGACGGGCTCGGCCTTGGCCAGCGACGGGTTCGTCTTGAAGCCAGCTGGCATTGGCTATATCGAACACAGGGGAAGCTTCTAGCAACTTTTAAAGAAGCTGCCTCTGTGGCCCCCCCACTACCAAAACCTTGCCACGTAAACCCATAAAAGAAGCTGTCTCAGTAAAACATGGACAGGAGACACTGTGATACAGAAAAGGTTTCGTCAGAGCACTGAGACTTTTCCTTACTCATTTTAAGATAAAATACATATTTATTTCAACTGCACTGTTTCACAGTATGATATATCGGCAGTGATAGTGTTGCCTGCTATGTAACCTGAATATTAAGCATGTTTTATGCTGTAAAAATAACAATAATTAGTTTTAAACCAATATTTTGAAACTTTCCAAAATAAAAATTTCTATTGTGAGAATTAGCTACTTCTTTCCTAGCCAGTTGTTGGTCCTGCCAAGTTGGGTTTTTTTTTCCCTCCCCATCTCCCAGGCTTAGTATTTTTGCCCTTTCAGTTCCAGTCTGAATTAAAAATTTGTACTTTCTGTGTACTGATGAACTTAAAAATATTTTTTTTCTTTTTTTCGCCTGGGAATTTGGCTAGCAGATTGAATTCTACTACATTTCCCAAACAATAGCTTTTACCTGATGTCAGTAAGAAATTGCATGCCATTATCAGCCACTGTAAAATGAGCAAGTGGAATTATTCTTCTAAGCAGTTCTCCTTATCAGTAAAATAAATTGCATTTATTGGTTAAATGAATTTTCCCAATTTCAGCCGATCACAGTAAAAATCTTTGGTTTAAACTCACATTGATGGTTAATTTTCATGAGTATATCAGTATTAATTGAGCCAAAAATACATCTTTAAACTGGATATTAAAAGATATTCACCATTGGAGTGTCTAAAAACATGAGACATTGAAAACTAAGTCATTCTGTATGTCAGGAGCTGTGATTATTATATGAGAACCATAACTTTAGGGTGTCCTTTTTAAAAAACATGACATACCAAATTGCTGAAAACTGGTGTTTACCACTGTAGCATTTCGTTCTTACTTGTCATGTTAAATCTTGTCACTTTTTGTTGTTTCTCATCATATCGCAGTTGGATGTGACACATTCAGTTACATGACATGACTCATTGCAACCTGAGAAATCATAGATTGGTTGGGAAAAAAAGTAACTATAGAGGAAGAAGATTTTCAGAATCCTTCTTGGTGGAATATATGTTAGTGACATTGCTTTTTTTCTCTCATAAAGCAGTAATCTTTTACATACCTTACACTTCATTCTGATCCCCTATTCTTGCCTATTTATTGTGAGAAGTTATTTGCGGTTTGCACCTTTAAAAAATCTACAGAGGTCATATATAGTTATACTTTACAAATGTAAAATACATATAAAATTAACATTATCTTTTGACTTCATGGCCACAACATGTTATCCCAGTACCTTTCTATAATGGATCTAGGTTGACCTAGTTTTGCATAATGTGATCTTAGATTTTTAGGAGCATAAGTTAGGTATACTTGAGTTCTTGCTAGCAAATTTTTGTTGAAGCTCTTTCTGGAGTGAAGTTTATGTACACTCAGAGAACCTAGTAGGCAGATTGTAGCAATTAAGCTGACAGATCACAGAGTTACAGAATCACAGAACCACAAAACATTGTAGGTTGGAAGGGGAGCTCTGGAGGTCATCTTGTCTAACTGCCCTGCTCAGGCAGGACCATCTAGAACAGGCTGCCCAGGACCATGTCCAAAGAGCTTTTGAATATCTCCAGGGATGGAGACTCCACAACGCCTATGGGCAACCTGTGCCAGTGCTTGGTCACCCTCACAATAAAAAAAGTGTTTTGTTGTGTTCATATGGCACCTCCTATGTTTCAGTTTGTGCCCATTGTCCTGTCACCAGGCACCGCTGAAAAGAGCCTGGCTCTGTCTTTTTTACACCCTCTCTTTAGATATGTATATACATTGATTAGATCCCCCGTGACTTCTCTTCTCCAGGCTAAACAGTCCCAGTTCTCTCAGCCTCTCCTCACAGGAGGTATGCTCCAGTCCCTTAACCATCTTACTGGCCCTTCACTGGACTCTGTCCAGTAGCTCCGTGTCTCTCTTGTAGTGGGAAGCCCAGAACTGGACACATTACTCCAGAAGAGGCCTCAACAATGTTGAATAAAGGAGAAGGATCACCTCCGTCAACCTGCTGGCAACACTCCTCCTCATGCAGTTCAGGATACCATTAACCATCTTTGCCTCAAGGGCACATTGCTGGCTCATGTTCAACTTGGTGTCCAGTGGAACTCCCAAGTCCTTTTCTGCAAAGCTGCTTTCCAGTTGGTTGGGCCCCAGCATAATACTGGTGCATGGGGTTGTTCCTCCCCAGATGCAGGACTTTGCCCTACCCTTTGTTGAACTGCACAATGTCAGTGACTTCCTGTCAGCCCATTTCTCCAGCCTGTTGAGGTCCCTCTGAATGGCAGCGTGACCCTCTGGTCTATCAGCCATTCCTCCCAGTTTTGTGTCACCAGCAAACCTGCTGAGGTTTGCACTCTGCCCCATCATCCAGCTCATTAATGAAGATGTTGAAAAGAATCAGATCCAGTATCAATGCCTAAAGTACACCACTAGTTACTGGCCTCCAACTAGACTTTGTGCCTCTGATTGCCACCCTCTGGGCCCACCTGTTCAGCCAGTTTTCAGTCCACCTCACTGACTGCTCATCCAGCCTGTACTTCATCAGCTTCTCTACAAGGATCTTATGGTAGACAGTGTTGAAAGCCGTACTGAAAACTATGTAGAACAATATCCATTGCTCTCACCTCATCTACCAAGCTAGTCATATGTAACTTCTTGAGTGCATGGAACTTGAAAGTTGCAAAAAAATAAAAGTGATATGACTTATGCCATTTCTTTCTCATCAGTAAGGGCTACATGAGTTCACTGGAGCTTCTCCTGTGAAGCAAGCTGCATGATAACTTTTCCTCTGATCCAAGGTAGTTGTGTAGAAGACATCACTTATTTAAAAAATTTAAGGTCTGTGGTCCAAATCAGAACTTTTGAGTTTTTAGTGTTAGTACCATACCATTGGCAGAAAAGTCAGGGCATGGCTACACTAAGCCCACAGAAGTATGCATGCTAGCATCTGAATCTTTTTATGAATGCCAGAATAGCTCCTTATATTTTTCATTAATCCCCTGACACAGCACTCAAAATATAGCCTTAAAAATCTGAGCTAGAACTAAAACACTGAAAGTTTTTGCTAAAATTATTAAATACATTTTTACATGCATTTCATTCGCCAAAAATATTGTAGAGAAAATTTTTTTCTGGTTTCCATGGGAACACTCTTGTAAATGTATAGAGATTCAAAATATAAAGTGGTTGGTGAAAAACTTGTGAAAATAAAGTGCGTTTGCAGTTTTTCTTCCTTGATAAATGTATGGAGAATGAAAACCTTTGACAGGAAAAGAGTGAGAGCATATGATTTTCTAGACATATGGGAAACGTGTGCAAACTCAAGAGGCATGAATTATTCCTCTTGAGCAAAAAAAGGCTTAGCAGATGTTAGTGTGCAAGAACTGTGTAAACATTCTGGGGGCTTAAAGAAAGGTAATTTTAAAAATTCATCAATAAGAATAAAGACACATGAAACTGCAAACTAAATATTTTTACAAAATTCACAGGTAATAAGTATTTCACTAGTTACTTTTCTCTGTTTTGTTTGAGCACGTGCCAGTAATTTCCCATGAAAGGTACTGGTCAGCAGGAATATGAGATATACTCTAGAAAGTGTTGTCATTCTTGATCGTTACAACTTACAAAGATTTTACTGTTTCAAGTACATTAATCTGAGGATCAGACCCAGCTGTTCAGGGGACAAGGCAGGCTGTCAGCTGTAATTGCATCACATGACCAGAAGCACATATGCCCCATTGAGCATTGTTGGTGGAGAGATGGAAAATTAACCCTTCCAGCACATCTCTACCTACCATCGATGAAACTTGACTAAAATTTGTCTGAGTAGTGAAGTAACTAGGAGGCATTTTGCTCAAAAGGCATGATATATATATGATAAATTAGACTATAGAGGAGGGAGTAAAGATGTTGTTGATCTAAATGGAGATAAACCCCAAATATTATTAAGTAATGTCAATACAGTATAATAACTCAAAAATATGAAGTCTCTGTCAATTAAAGCAATGTGGGAACCCACTACATGCATTCATTAATGGAGTAAGAATGAGAAAAAGTAATAAACTGTCAGTTTTCAGGCTTCCAGTAAACAACACTTCTCACAAGCAGATATTGTAGTCTACATTGCCCTTAAAAGTAAAATATATTTTACGCTTATAAATAATAGCATTCTGCTAAATGTAATATGAAAATTCAACCTGGTATATCAGCATTAGATTGAGTGCTGTGCACAACACTGACATGACTATAAAGACTCCCTAAGGTTAAATTGGGCTCCTGCACTGAAATTCTAATTAAAAATATGAGTGCTCCAACTCTGTCTAAGTGCATGTGTGTTTAATTATTTTCCCTTTTTACCTTACATCTTTCATTATTCTGTAGTCCTTTTCTTCCTCCTTTCTTGCTGTTTTCAAGCAACCTAATCTCCTCACTTAATCTAAGTGTAGGACCTTTCTTTAAGTTGGCATTAATTGACAAGCAGTGTTTAATTATTATTTTTCATCTCTGAAGAGACCTGGTATTAACTCACCAAGGGCTCTAGACAGCATCTCAGCCCTTTGACTCACGTGGCACAGCTCTGCCATCTTCTGACATATCTATTCTCTTGTCAGCAAGACAGTCATTTTCCTTAGTGTAATACCAACAATATTTTGTCAATACTTTGTCCTTAGGAATTTCCTACCTATTTAATATCACACACAACACTTTTAATGGAAGACAGACTTACTCTGTACCTGAGAGATGTGTTTAAACTGGGTAGGACAGCTGGTTTATCACACTAAATGACACTTAAGAAACCTTTATTTCACAAATATGAGTACAATACCTAAGCTATCACAAGAACATTCTGTTTAGCATTTTCTACTACTACATCTCACTCTTAAAAGAGTATATTCATTTCTTAAATTATTCATGTCTAATATTAATTTATTTCATTTTATTAAAGAAATGTCGTGAAATAAATCTGATTTTGTGTGGAGTGATTCCAGTGTAAATTCCCTGTCTGTAATAAAATATTTTCTATTCTGAAAGTTGTGAATTGTGGTGGAGAAGGCACAGTGTATACATTTGATTTTGATAAATCAAAATTCCTTATAAGAACCATTATAATTTACAATTGTCCTCTCATATAATCAAATCTGATTAATTTTAAATCAGGAATCTCCCCAATATTCTTAATGAAATCCCAGCACACAAATAAAAAGTTTTCAAACATTTCTCAGCGGGTACAGATTTATTAATGAAAATTAAATGATCAGTGTGGGTCGTTTGGGCTCAGAATGAAATATTAAAAATTGGATTAGCTTTTGGATTAGCATTGAGATTCATGTTCATCTGCATTGAAAATATATTGAACTGCAAATCTATTGAAGTGGAACAGATAAAAACATGTACATGAGTCCTGGAGTAATTCATTTCCTTTCCTGGGCAAAGCTAAATTCTAAGGCCTAAAAACTCCATTTAATTGCTGAGTTGCACTTTGTCAAACCTTTGCTTTCTTCAGCATTGATGCACCCTAAGCTTATTCAAAACTTTTCTCTTCCTATAGGATATTTTTTTAAAGCTAACATTTCTTAGGACAGACCTCCAAATGGAACACATGCACAGCCTTTCCCTATATCTCTGTTTCTTGTCAGTCCCAATAAAACAGGAGAAAGACAAGACAGCCTCTCCAGCCACAGTAAAGTCATAACCCCAGCTATCCTTCGGTAAGAGGTCCTTCACTGCTTGTTCTTAACCTATTCCTCATCTGTTCTCTAAGGGGAACCGTGACATGGGTAAATAAGAATCTGAAAATATTCTTCAAACCTGTTTAAAAATATGTACATACTAGACAATGCCATAATCAATGCATACTCTATTCCTAAACATCATTAGACGATAACATTAGGTTCCCTAAAAACACAATTAATCTCTGTAAAATATTTAGCTTGAGGAGTCTAATTAATACAGCATAGGACCCAACTAAACACTGTCTTGAAAAAGTCCACAGGTATTTAATCTCAAAAGCTGCAGATGGAATACCAAACCAAAACAGAATTTTCCTTAGGCCTAGGTATGTGGAAGCTGGGTACTCTGTAACACCTGGAAGTGTCCTTCACAATTATCACTTCTGTTTAAAATGATGTGGTGCATCAGTTTGATTTATACCAGTTTTTCTGAACACAAGCAGAAGATCTGTCCCTTTTTTTAATTATTTTCCAAGTACGACCACGATCTCCGTATTCAGTGCTCTCACATGCAACTTTATTGCTGAAATCAGGAATTTGCTTAGGTTTGGGTTCCACATGCAAGTACTCCGTGATATATGTGATTATTTTTAAAACATATAGAGCAGACTGGTGGTTGATAATAATTCTTGGAACTTGACCCTGGTTATATTACCACTTATTTTTAGAATCTGTGACCTTTTGGAATAATATTTTTGTAAGTGCAATAAGATCCTCTAGTGTGTGAATTAATGTTGTACTGATGGAGCGGAGTTGATTGCACTCAGCCTTTAGCTTCATTCGCAGCAACACATTAGTTGTGAATTAGTGTGCAATAATTCATACCCTGTTGTGTCTTAGGTCTAAATATAACATTTGTTCAGGTTTAGAAATACAACATAATGGCACTAATATTTTCAAATCAAGAAGCCCCCCTTAGTATTTTCATTTCAAATATGTTGTTCTAGCTGCCATATGTTACAATAATAACAGTGTATTAAACAGTGACTTGGGCTTCAGCCTAGCTTCTACACACATACACATTCCTTCTGTACAGACACTTTCTATACCCAAGATGTTGGGATCCAGTGACATGAAAGGGGATCTAAGAGTCTCTGGATTGAAACAATCAGACTGTATAGATCAGTCTATCATTTATGTTTTATTTTTGCTTTAGTTATGATTCAAGGGACACTCATAAAAAGAAACTAAAATTATTTGGAAAACATATCTGCATTATTTTTCAGACAGAGAACACTATGAACAGGCAGGCTAAATATTAGTCACAACGATTCTTTAGACATCTAAACCTAACATTTACATTTCTAGAATTCTCACATCATCCTCAAAGTCTTCATCATTAAAGTCCCCTAGACAAGCAAGCATGGCAAGAAGATACTCAGAGAGGATTTTCTCACAGGTCTGGCTAAAATTCAGAAGATGGTTGAAGTTTCTCATGTCATTGTATTACTAGCTTCTCTCCTAATGAAGATTTCATCACTCACATGGAATTAATTAGAACTGGCAACACTGAACTCTGCAGGGTGGCATGGTCCCTAAGGCTGGACCAAAGGCCTCTATTGAATGTAGGTCTGACACACAGGCAGTCTTTAGTACTGCAGAAAATTGAATCCTGGTGTCTCAGAGGCTGACAGATACCCTGTCCATTGGAGTGTTTGGTGTGGGTTTTTTAGTAGACTACAGTTCTGTTGAGATTGAAAAATTTAAGAAATAGGAGCAGCTAAAGAACCTATGTAGACAATAAAGAAAAGTCAGGAAATCAAAGAGAAGTTCATGTACAGCATCTGGAAAACAGGGTTCAAAATCAAGCCTTGCAGTAATCAAGTGAAATGAACTAACTAATTTGGTTTCTAAAGCAAATAGGTTTAACAGACAACAGGAGCGCATATGATAAGAATACAGTAGCTCTGATGACTCAGTGAAAGCATTTCCTAGTTACTTACATTCAACCTGTCAGTACACACTGCTTTTGGAAATATTCTAAAATGAAAAGTAATATTAGACCATTCTGTTTCTAGCACCTGTTCAGTTCCAGTTCTAAGAATGTTCTTGCATCTACGCTGAGCAATAGAACAGATGTAACAGACTAATCTGCCCTTACAGAAAAAGCTATGTAGGTACTTAATCCAAAATTCTGTGATGCCTCTTCACAGTGTTTGGTCATATGAATTTTGCATGTTTCATAACTATGTGGTCTGAATGGCTGTCACGGTTCATTTTTTTCTGCAGATTACTCTCTATAAGATGAGCAAAACTGACTCAATAGCAAAACTGACTCAATAGCAAAACATGGTTGCCCTTGCTCTAGTAGTAGAAGCAAGTATTGTGGATTGGGCTGCGCTACAAGAGAGCCATAGACTTTCTACACACGAATACACAAAAAAGTGGAAGCACTGCTGTCATATAGGTGACCATAATTTGTGCCACTTTCAGCTAATCAGCATAGGGAACAAAGAGCAAAGAGGGTATTGTAGCATGCACTGTGTAGTAGATTTCTAAAGAGCTGTTTTCTGGTAGAGAGATTTGTGCTGATGCTTTCCCAGGTGTACCTGATATTCGCATCCTAGCTAGGGTAAAGTGAATGTAGTTGGGTCCATCCGTTCAACCTTACAGTTGCATTTTGTTCTGTAACTGTTCTGTCTAAAGCAAGGTTTGGTGCTTTACTAAAGTGACTGATCACAGTGCGTATCGCAACAAATTTCACTGATGCCACTTTAGTTGATAATATAGAAACAAGAATATTAGTTAGAATGCTGAACTCTGCATTTCTGCTCTCTTCCCTCCCCTTCCCTTTCCTTTTTGTCCTCTCCTTTCCTTTCTCCCTTCTCCTTTATCCTTCCTTTCCCTCCTTCCACTTCCCCCTTTCCATTCCCTTCCCTCTTCAGCTTTTCGCTTAGAAGTACTGTTCAAAGCAGAATCTGAACTATGCAGCTTGCTTTATTTCTGTGAATATCTGCTGAACTGTCTCCTGTCATAGCTCAAGGTAGAATTTTTTAACACTGAGTTTAAAAGATACAAAGAGGTTTTGCAAATATATCACAAAGATGTATTAGGGATATAAATCTATTACTAAATTAGGATGGGCTTGAAATTTTTCATGCTTTTAACTGCTCTGCTGAATTTGATTGCAAGATCAGTGTCACCTAGAAGAGTCACCAAGTCATTAAGATGCTGATGAAAAGCAAGTGGTAGGAAAACAGGGCTGTGTAGACAAATGTGGAGGTACTAAGTAGCTATGTGAATTTAGTACTCAGCTATTTTTTACAAGTCCTGATGGCATCATGATTTATACTCTTTCAGAGAAGTGAGTAGAGTACATAGAACCGGAGCTGTTTGGAAAAAAAGTCTTCAGAATGCATGCAAAAGACCATAGCTTTTGGCCTCTGTTAACCCCCTTTGCTTATCCCTACTTTAGAGTGGGTTTGTTAGAAACACAGTAATCCTGGCACTTATTGCCAAGAATACTAATATCATGTTAATTTATAAGAAAAATCAAATATTAAGAGAAAAAACATTCAACTAATTGAATTATGAGTAATAAAAAGAATTAATTTTCTCAAAGAAAATTATTTCAAATTTGATTGCTTTTTTTAGCCAAATAACAAAACCAACAGATGAAGATATTGCAGTTGACTCTATACACTACAACTGTCATTGAACCATTTATTAGATACTTACAAAATTTTGCATGAAACATTATTAGGTAAATAATGATCCTTGTCAGACAGAGTTCTGCAACCAAATCATGTGAAAAGAAATTGGGTTTAGGTCTCATATTACCTAGTGATGCTCCTGAAGGAAGGATTTGCAGCATGTCATTGTATGTACAGATGATATTATGACTCCCAAGAGTATGGAAATATTATAAATGTAATAGGAAGCAACAACAAAAAACCAGCAATCTAGTATGTACAAAGTAATTTATTCATCTGGAGAGATTATTTCAAAAAATATTGAATGTAAAGATCAAATGGTTTTAACAGAAAGTCTAGCGTGAATTTTCAGTCAATACTATTTTATCTGGTGCATGCAAAACCTAGGAGGCAATAGCACTAATTAAAGAGCTAAATTCAGTAATGACACAAGGCAGATTATAGAGTACATTCTGTGCAGGTATCAATTCTATATTTAGAGCAGAGGTAGTTGGGTGATAGGCGCACTCTAAATGCTAATAAGAAAGGAAAGACTAGATAAGAGGAACACGTCTTTAATTGATTGCCATTATGGCAAATAACAGAAAGGCATTCATCTCAGTGGTTTTTCCCATGTAATTCATGTTATTCATGGAAATGCTTTTGACATGTGAACTGAGAAACTGAGTATTGTTTTCCTCATCAGACAATATGCTAAATGCACAACCTTCCTTGCCTTATACAACAGGAATAGACCCACCCCAATTGTCTTCAGGCCAGTTACACTCTCCAAAAGTAGTGCATGGCTTTTCTCTGGTTCGCAGTATTTGATGGGGGGTGTTCAAGCTTCAAAGAGAAGCTGTACTAGAGCAGTGAGAGATGGGGTAAGAGAGGGCTAGAATAAGATTATCCATTTTCAGACTGATTTGGAGACTCCTATGCATATAAATAATAATAACAACATTCAGGCTTGAGGAAGGATTGGCTATTATATGGCATGGGAGGGAAAACAGAAGGATGGAGTTTACAGGAGAAAGTTAATTCTGTAGGAATACTCATGCTTTATTACCCTTGAATTTTAAAACCAGTTCAACTGTTCTAGTAACTTCAGGTTCAGAATATTTGCTTTAATACTTTGTCTTGACTTTGAAGTCTAGATCTTCTAAGGAAGTTGGCAGGCTAATATATCTTAATGAGTTTCCGTTACTACTGTTCAAAAAGCTCTCTAAAATAGTTTTTGCTTGGCTCCTAGATAACCTGCTGCTGCTATATTTGTTGCTCTGCAAGCAGTAGGCCCAGAGAGAGCTACCCTCAGGATCAGCATTATTCAAAAAATGTGTGCACATCCATAGTAGGCAGTGTTGTGGGGAAACAAAGAGGGAAGTTGTGGTCTCCCTGAGATAATTAAAGGAGTCTGTGATTAGAACCGAGATGCAATTCCTTGCTGCAAGACCTATATCCAGACCATGAGACCATTTCTTTTACATCTTTCTCTTTAACCTGTCAGACTGAGATACTTCTCACGGTAGTTGTTTTGATATTAAACTGACACATTCAGATATCACTTTCTATGTGTGAATTCTTACTCAGTGTTTTGTGGTAATAGTGACAACATCAATATTTAAAAATAAACAACTTGTTTAGGTTTATGTTTGTTAAATAAAGGCTTGTCCTAAAAAAAGCAGCTCTTAAAATTCATTACATTCCATGAATGAATGTCTCATTAAGTACAAAATGTCATTTAAATTGGAAAATGATTACCTCCCACATTGTTACAGCTACTGCTACAAACCAAACGATTTCAACAAATCTTTTCTGAGTGCTTTCATCCGACAAAAATATCTTTCTGTCACTGCATTGCTCATCACTGACAATTTCTTGCCCCATTCTAGCATGCATTATGGCAGCTGAGGAATATTTAAGGTTGGAATATAGCCTTGAGCTTAATATTGAAGTGGGCCTTTTTATGCGAAAGATATTTAAAAAAAAAAAAGCTAAATTTTAAGTCCCAGCTGTACTGAGTCTGGTTGGGATAGAGTTAACTTTCTTCATAGCAGCCCTTTTGGTGCTGTGTTTTGGATCTGTGGCTAAAACAATGTTCATAACACACCAATGTTTTGGCTGTTGCTGAACAGTGCAGCACTCTGCTTCCCTCAATGAGTAGGATAGGGATGGGCAAGAAATTGGGAGGAGACACACCTGGGACAGCTGACTCAAACTGGCCAAAGGGTTATGTTCCATACCATATAACTTCATGCTCAGTAATAAAAACTGGAGGTAGAGGAAGAAGGAGAGGCATTTCGTCTTCCAAGGAGGCCATTGCTTGGACACCAGCTGGGCATTAGTCTGATTGTGGGAGGTGCTGAGTAATTGCCTTTGCATCAACCGATTTTTCTTTCCCTTATTAAACTGTCTTTATCTCAACCCATGAGTTTTCTCACTTTTGCTCTTTCTATTCTCTTCCCCATCCTGCTGGGGGCTGGAGCGAGCGAGCTAGCAGCTAAGTTGGTGCTTTGGCTGCTGGCTGGGGTCAACCCACCACACCTGCTGACATTTCCATGAGTTCATGCAGCATGGGCTGTTTCAACCCGTCAGGATGTCTTGGATGAGAGCAGGTAGAACAGCCTTAAATCTCTGTCATTAGAACCAAACACATTGTGGTTAAGTATAACAGAGTTCTTAGACTTTCCAGTGTATGGTAACCAATGACAAACTTGGGGGTACAGCATGAAGATTTAGTGGATTTATAAAAATAAAACCTTTCTTTGATGTATAATTTTGCTTTTCCTCCAAAGACTAAGAATGTTCTTTAAATATGAAATGTGATTCATATACTTAAATCTTCTACTTCATATGCAGTGAACTCCAGTTTACAAGGCTATGTCTAGCTGAAACAGTACTGTATGAAAAGAAGAAGGCAGTATTCATCAAGAGCACTGTTAACCTGATTTCATAAAGATAGTAAAGTAGCTTTAGATTAGAATTGCAAATATAGGTGAAAAAATGGGTAAGCTGCTCAAAGCAAGCTAGTTATGCCCACAGCCATGGTAGTTACATCCCTAATCTGAGACTTCTGTATCTTGAAGCCCTCAGGAATATTTTCAACATAGAAGGGCTATCAGAGATGTTGGATTAGCACAGCTGCTGACCCCAAAGTCAGTTAAGTGACAACAGCATAAAGTGAAAATAATGAGTATGGGAGATTACAGAGTAAATGAAACATTGTTAAGCACTAAGTAGATTTGAGTAGCCTTAAAGAGCACATATAAAGAGCACACATATTTCAAATTCAATAAAAATAATCTACACTGTTTATTATCATGCCAATTTATGAATGTATAGTCTAGAAAATGTTTATTTTTTAATATTTTCTTAGAGAATATTGCTCTTTTTTTTAGCTTTTATTTTACTGATGATAGCGCTGAACTCTCTATAGGAGATACTAGACACGTATTAATACTAGATGAATGTAGTGCTGTATCTGTGTACAGCAAATTCTAGGTACAAGGTGTTGCTGTGCACAAATTATCAATGTGTTCCTTGAATTGCATCTCCTCTGTCTTTTATGGCTCTGCTTTTATTGTTCTTTATCCTTAATTTTGAATGTAAAACATCACTTCTAGCTTTTATGAGTGGCGATTTCATGTATACCTCAGTATTTAGCTATTATTTTTCGTAAACTACTTGGTACTATGCGGGTATGTGATTCTTACTCCAGTAAAATACTGTCTATTTTTTTACTCAGAAATATTCTATGTTTTTCCTGAGTTTTTCCAACCATCGCTTTTTCTTTTTCCTGAAGGTAATTACTTTAAAATGGCTCCTCATTTCTTCTATGTTGTGCTGATTTCTAGTGGGTGGGTATGAGAGAGTCCTGAAAGGCTCACATTCACATCCATTACCATTCAATTACTTAAGATCTAAGTGTTCCTACCAGAGCAGAAGATTACTGAGATTTGTCTTTTTTGTTACTCTGAGGACTGGGAATAAGAATATAGTATGGCAAAAAATAACCAGAAGAAAGAAATTCCTTTACTGCTGAAAGTAATACATAGCTCAGTAAACATTTGCAAGCAGAAGTATCTCTCAAGGCTCAGTGCATGCAGACGAACTGTTCAGTCATTTCTGCTGTATCATTTTTTTACACGAGTAACCACAGTCCAAAGCAATTTCCGTATGACTTAGGATCTGAGGTCACTGTTCTTTGCAGCATTGCCACCTTTATTCAATGAGTGAGATTATTTCTGGCAGTTAAATTTAAACCCAAATGTCAATTAAAGGACACCAGAGGATGTCTGTGCATGAACTAGATCCATATTTTACTGAGCATAAGATGTGTAGGCCCACTTATATTGTGACTATCCAGTCTCGTACGACACAGCAAGTGTACTATTTATCAATAGACATTTGACTTTACTTGATAGGAAGTGACAATATACAAAAAAATGTTATTTTTTCAGGGTATATTCAAGTTCACTTTTTCGTCATTATAATCCATGATCAGAAAGGATGTGATGCAATTACCAGTTATCAAAAAACCTGACAAATCTACATAGGGAATTAACTGCTTAAAAATAAAATAAATAGACTATTCAGAGTGATCCATCAAAAATGCTGTGCAAAACACAGACGTCACCGTTGTCATGGAATATGAATCTACCTACTCTATTTCTTTTCATTGTGACAAGCCTACCATTTTTATCCCTCAAAACCAAACAAACAACACCCCTCTTGAGTGCTTCTAAAATTTGAGTGAACTTGTAAAAAGAGCATCTGCTTCTTTAAGCAATAGTAAGGTAATGCTATTTAGAAATATTTTTATTGATATCATAATTCTGTAATGATTGATTGATTAAATCTAATTAGCCTGAATTATTTTCAAAGATATTGGTTTCTGGGATAGGTCTTTTCTAAAAAAAAAATAACACCATTTAGCTGGTTCCACTTGAAATATGCTTCATAGTAATAAGCTGGTTCAGAAATGTTGAAATACTATGGTTTAGAAACTGAACCCAACCTTAATTGTCAAGTATATGTATATATTCAACTTGGAAGTTCAAACTATTTGTTTCTCTACTTTTGAACTTTTCTTAACATCCAGAAATTTTTCATTCTTCATGCCTAATGAAGATTGGGAGAGAGAAAGAAGATTGGGCATGATAAGGCCCCCAGTATCTCAGTGGTTCTTCTTTCCTGCTTAGCGCAAGATCATACAATTGACTAGGACAGTATCGGGAGACTGACTGGGAAAAAAAGCTACTAAAATAGCTGAAATAGTGTTCAGAGAACTGGTGAGGCAAAACAGTAAAGCAGCCATCTAGAAATGTCAGTCTTGTGTGCACCAAAACACTCTGCATTCTCTTCCCCCTGCTCCTCCCCAGCTCAGAGGTTTAATTGCCTGTGTTCAAGGTCATCTTTAATACAGTGCAGCTATATGGTCTTGGATCAGGCTGCAAGGAAAAGAACAGTATGAGAAAGAGTTGTGAGAAGCCTCATCCTCCCACTTTGCTGGAGAGCTACATTTGAGCTAAGGCCTTCACGCTTGTAGCTTGCAGAGCTGTGTTGCAGGTAAGCCTGCACCTGGCTGGCTTGACTTTCTGGCTTGATGTGAGACCTGCCTCATCATTATGGGCTGTTGGCTGACCCTGGTTAACATCACCAGACCCACTCTGCAATTTTTGCACAGGTACTGGGGGAACTGCAGCCCTTATGGGTGAAGTCACAGCCCTGTACCTGCCTTGCTGTTAAACTCAACTCACTTTCCCTTCCAGAGCAGCCTGCTCCCACTGTTTCCTGACCTGAAAAAAAAAACATGTTAGAAATGAGTTGTATGACTTACTTCCTTTAGCATCTAGAATAGTAGGAATAAGCTCCTGTAAGATGAGGTAATCATCTTCATTCCATCATGCACAGAGATGATCTTTGTCTGCAAAAACCTTCACTTCCTTATCAAAAACTTTGTAGGCAGATTTTTATTCCTTTTATCCTGAAACTAAAGGCAGCAGACAATAAGCAGATGGGAAATCTTTATACCATTATCTTAAAGATCCAGTGAAGAGAAAATAGGATTTTCTTTCTCTGCTTGGGAACACAAAGGCAGAATCATTAAAAAGTGGATTTTTTTTCTTGTTTACATGATGAAGAAAGAGGGATTATAACATAAGGCACATTGAATACCACCATTGGCGGGGCGAGCGTAGTGGGAAATACCATAGAACTCTCGGTTCAAACACCAGCCTGGCAATCAAGAGCCAAACAGTGAGTAGCATGAATACTGATGGAAACTTTAGACCAAATTTTGAGTAGCCAGTAGTACTAATAGAATATTCAGAGAACTGTTTTTTCAGTTCCCTTTTCTAAGACAGGGAAGCCCATCAGTTCAGATAGATTGTCATATATTACCTCTTCTCATTTACATTTTTACCATTTTAGTGTATTAATTATAAAAGTATTTTGGGGGGGTTTATTGTGTTAAATACGAGTACAGAATGAAAACACACAGGATTTTTGTGAACTGTTGCTAGAAGCTTAGGACTGATTTTAGCAAGGAAAGATTATTTAATCTTGAAAGCTGAGATCTTACTTTGTATTAGTGCTGCACTGATGCAACAAAATGTCTTACAGTAAATGCCATGGGCTACAATTTATACTGGGAAAATGGCAAATCTCAGGCAAATGAACTTAATCATAACTTGCATTTCTAGGGAAACATACAATTTCAAGATTTCTGTCTGTATATATTAACTTAATTCCAATAATCAGTTGAGTGTATTAGACACATTGAAGACTATACTTATATCCATGGAAAATGGGCAAAAGATGCATTATCAGGTTTATAATACCTTAGCTGCATCCATTAAAGATGCCAGGATGAGTGCCACAAGTAAGAAAAAAGGATGTTTGCAGAAATAGGTGCTTATAGACCAATATCTGCAAGACTCCTTTAAATTACCCTTTTTCTTAATATCATTTTGAAATTCAAGTTAGTGGAATAAAATTTATTAGTTAGAAGGTATGGAGAACCTGGCATTCAAGCAGATATTAGCAGTGTTCATCAGCAGAAACTTGCTAATGACAAGTTTCATGGTGATTTTCATATAAAGTTGAAAGTTCCCTTTAATAAAATTTGCAGGTATAAAATCACTACTTCTACTTTTCAGAAGTATTGGACATAGACTCCATACCCTCCATAGCTGGGTCACTAACATTCTTGTTTCACCAAAATTCCTGCAGGAACATGGAATTCTGTCTCAATGATGAGGCCTTTTCCTGTCAAGTCTCACTGGGATCAAGTTTTTCACCAGTCCTGCCAAGACAGTGATGCAGGCAGTAGGTACAAGATTGACATGAAAATAATATACAGCTCTACTTGCCCACCACCACATCATGCGTACTTCTTGACCCCACTGTGATCCAATGTTCAGTCAAAACAGAGCATGCAGCTGAAGCTGAACACAAGCAAATCAAGAGTAATGCTATGGGCAAAGAATAAAGTCTCTGTAGAACCTCTAACTGTACTTTTGTCTACTTCATCAGATTTAAGCCTGCAGTTCAAGAGTTTTTTATTAATATCTCTATGTGTTTTGCAGACAGACCAAAGTTTGCTCTACTCTACTATCAGCCTGGATGGTGTAGCGTAGCACAGTGCTGAAGAAAATACACTTTGCTTTCAATCTGTGCTTATTGGGTTAAAAATAAGCTGGAGCCAATATGGGTGTATGGCTTTTGCTAGCAACAGGCTCACATCTGGCTAGAGCACTGTGGATGGAGTAAGCTCTGGTGTGCCTGCAAAAGAAGCCCCCATATGTAAATAAACAGATCCAATTTATAGATTAGACTTTCTTCTGTGTCCAGGTGTCAAGGAGATTCTATCCATTCCGGGCAAACAGTGATCAGGCTTTGGTTATATTTAGCATTGATCTCCTTTCTCCAGATTCCATTAAGACATTTGTTGCATGAAATTGTCAGTAGCCAGGAAAGTCCACATCAGGGAGCAGCAAGAGCAGGTTGCCTTGCACGGGCAGGGGAGCCAGAAGCTGAGCATGATACCAAGGCAGATAGAGGTCTCACTGACAAGGGTCCCACAGCACCCAAACAAGGTGAGCAGAGCAGGTCTGATGAGAGTAATCAGTTGCAGCCAAGGGCCCAAATCACTGTTGAAATTCTTGGTGATGAGGAAGGTCCAAGGTCAAGCTGGGAAGCTGAATCAACAAGTCAGGGATGTGATCAGGTCCAAATACAGTGACCTGGGTCAGACACAGGGTCAGTGTCTCCAGCCAAGTCCGCAGAACTCAGAGACCAAGCCAGGAAGTCAGACCACAGGTCAGGGTTAAGGTTTGGATTAATGGGGTACCTGGATAGGTGTAGGCATAGGCATGGCTGCAGCCCTACTGCAGTGTAGCTTAAGCAGGAACCAACAGTGAGAGCCTCAGTTTAAAAGCAGAGGGCCCTGCTGAGGCTTCTTAGAAGTCTTTTGGGAAGCCCTCAGCAGAGGTTCCTTCCAGCTGTTTCTTCGTGACGTCTTTTAGCAGCAAGCTGGCCTTAAATGCAGAAGATGAACTCCTCAAAGAGGAGGCATACACTTAGGGCCCTAAAAGTCCAATTTGTATGAGACACTGGAATGCATCTTCAAAGTAATATGTACTTGTCTACATTTTTTTGTATAAATCCCATATTTTAAGATAACAGTCTTGCAATAAACTCAGTAACTTGGGCCTCAAATGAGCAAGATCTCACTTTAAGATCTACATGGATACCATAGTAAGTAAAGCTCACTTATGCAGAAGTATTCTCAGAAAGGTTACAAGACTATGAAAACGAAAGTTACATTTTTAATCTGGGTTGTTATTTCCTTAGAAAAGGCATTTTTAAGGAATTACTTTTTTGGTCTTCCTTTTGTAATAGAGGTATAATTAATCTGCCAACCAGCAGAGTAAGAAAAAAAGCTACTCTCTGCATTTTTTGTTAATTTAAAAATTTCTTTGTACAAGTTTTTGTTTCTCATTTTCTGGTTGTCTTTAGAATTGTCCCTCTGCCTTCTTTCTCTTCTTGATGGGTATATACTTATGTACTTAACTTTGATTTAATTTTTTTTTTGTTGTATGCATTTGGGCCTTCTGAGCAAATTTGTGCTGGTGAACTTACTTAAAGTGTTGGTATTACATCAGATACCAATTCCCTCAAAACAGACTGATGGTCCATCTGGTTCAGTATCCTGTTTCCTGTAATGGCTAGTAACAGATGCTTGACAGGAGATTGCAAGAAATCCCATACAGCCCAATTTTGATACATTTATTCATTAGGGTATTATTTTCTGAGTTAAAGGTGGACTTCGTAGAGTTAATATGCTTTTATTTTTAAAAAGGTATCTTACCACATAACAGTGATTGTTCTTTATTCAAATATATCTTCAGTCCTTTCAGACATGTGATCAGTCCTTTTATGAATCATACCAAGTGATCACAGTCATCATGTCACTCACAAAACATAACTGTTTTGTTCAGTCAAAAATCAAAAGTGTAAATATTCAGTCTTCTGGATTTCAAATTATTTATCCAGGTCATTAGTGGGTCAAATACCTGTTTATGGCATAACTTTTAGAAAGAATAACTGTACAAACTGTCAGAGAATACGTTAGATTAAACAAGCGTATTTGTGCCAATTAAAGGATAACTAACATCTGGAGCACCTGGAATTTATTGAAATCAAAGATCTGTTATTCAGAAACTATTTGAGATATCTTTCCTCTATATACAACCAGTAATAGCACTAATATCACTGGAATATGTAGATGAGTCATTTTCTCCATTATGATGTTTAAGTACTGCTAAATTATCACATTCCAGTCATTGTGTTAACAATAGAAGTAAGCAGCTAGTATTGCATATAATATTCCAGTTGCCTTACAATTGCTTCTAGGTAGAGATTTTTCTTTTTTTCACATCGCTGTGCTGTACACAAGCCTCCAGGTCAGTGCATCTGCAGTAGTGTACACATTATAAATGCCAAGTAATGTGAATGCTGAACACACGGTTTTTTGCAGACCATTGCAATTTCTTGCCTCTGTCTGCAGCTCTGTTTCAAAGCAAGAAGAACTAAGACTAATCTCTTGTTGGCATTTCTTTTGGTTTTGTGATTATATTAGAGTTAGAGCTTTTAATTATTTTGTGGGACTTGAAGCATTCTGTGTCATTGAAAGTTCCCAAAAGTAGGTCAGGTATCACATGTGTTGACAGCTTAAAAGAGGGCACAAAGATGAGTTGCAATAGATGTTCAGGAAATTAAGCTGGAAGCAGCCACAGAGAGTGTAGTTTTCTTGGCACTCTAAAACTCTCTAAAACCCAGAGACTTTAGAAAAAAAGACCTTTTAGTACTGATGCTTCCCAATCTTACTTAATCTAGCAGTATACAAACAACAGAATATGTTTACTATTATACAAAACGTATTGTAAGTTGAAACAGAAGACTGCTATTTAAGAAACCTTTCCATCATATATTGTCTTGTAAATGAATACCCCTTTATGTTAAACTCTAAAAAATATTTTGAAATATATAAAGATTCAAACTCAGGCAGTCAAAACTTTCAATATGGCTGATTTAAAGGTGCTTGCAGAAACTTAATTCTTCGCCATCATTCCCCTCACATGCCGTTGTAATACTTTGCTTAATTAAAGCATCACAAACACTAGTTTTCACAGGACCCTTGTCACATTCCCTGCAGAGGATGGACAATACTTTCTTAATGAGCATTTATTCAGAGTTTTGTTTTCTGCTCATTGTTCAATGTGTGGTCCTATGCCTTTTTTACTGTGTGTTATTCAAACTTTACTTAGAAGAAAGGATTCTTTAACGTCTTTTCTGTGGCATTCATTACTATGCTGTTTGGCTGTTTCATGCAACAGTTAATTTATATTCATTTGGTCCTTATGACAATGAGGATGTTCTCCTCATTTTACAGGTGGGAAATTTAGACAGGCAGACAGTAAAGGGAAATATATCTTTTAAACTAAGAGTCCCAAATCTGAGAAACCCATCTTCAATTCTTATATCTAGAATAATTTATATGTTTATAGCACAACTACTTCTATTGTAAATGTGAGTGCTTACCATTAAGCAAATCAGACAAATCAAGCTGAATCTCTAATCTGAGATCTCTTGCAAAGTTCTCAGCTACTTAAGCCATTGAAGTAACTCAAATACTGTCATACTCTGTAAGGACTGACAGCACACAAGACACAGTTAACTTGTGAATTGCATTGGTATTTCATAGCAGAGTAATGCTGGATGTCATTGCACACTCTGAAAATGGTATTTGCTTTATATTTCTGACTTTATCCTCCGGACCTTACCCCTCTCTTCTCTCCAGTTCCTAGGCGATTATATTATGCTGTTCTAATGATATCATATACTGTACTGTACTTTATTATATTATTCTTTCTTCTCAGTTTTTGTTCACTGTCTGAATAGTATAATTCTTAGCCATCCTTACAGTTTCTAATCTCAGTTTCCTTATTTAGTCACTTTCACTTCTCTTAGCTGCTTTAAGACTCTTTAGCACTACCTCCCCAGGCTTCTTATCAAGTACTTTGTCTGACCTTCATCTCTACGTCTTTCTCATCCATGTGGTTCAGGTAATTCACTGAAGCACAAATAAAATAATGTCTATATTGTACCAGAGCTTAACCCCATTCCTCCATTAAGCAATTAGTAATAGCGATTGCAGCATGTTCCCAACATGGTGCGTGTTCAGTGAACATCAAATGTAAAATATTAGAAATTTAGTTCTAATAACATTTCAGTCAACATGCAAGTTTATTTAGGTCTTATATAAATAACAGTATCACATTTGGGCAGATTTTTGTAGGGGCAGCAGAAGGAGCATTACTCCACAAATCCCATCACCTAAATGAAGAGCTCTAAAATACAACAGCTACATATAACAGATGTGGATTTTTCTTTAAACTTTTTTGTACAAGAAGCTCTACTCTTCTGGCTGAAACTTAAAAATAAACCAAAACAAAATAACAACATTCATGTAAAATTTTAGCTCAAATACATAAAGAGTTTCAGAGTGATTAGGCATGCAGAAATGGTATTATAATGTGAAGTTTCAGGGAATTTAATAAATAGGCAAGCCTGCCATTTTGAATTCAGTGTTACAGGAATTCATAGAAAACTATAATATACCTGAAATCTGGACAATAATTGAAAAACCCAGAAACTAAATAAAAAGCTAACTGATATGATCATAAATAAAGACTAGGAATAAAAGAAATAAAGGAATAAATTACTGTTTTGTGTTTTGAAGGTAAAATAAACGATGATCATGAACACTAAATTCTACACATATCCAGTAGTATGTAGAGAGCCAAAAAAGCTATTGTTCTCTGAAAAGAAAAAACAGAATAATTAAATAATTAAATAATTTTGCTTGGAAGGGATATCTGGAGGTCATCTAGGTCAACCCCATGTTCCAGACACAGTCTGCTTTGGGTAATTTGTTCTAATGTTTGATCATCTCTCCATACTGAACAACACATTTCTCTCAGCCTACTCTCATCAATAAAGTACTGCATATCCCATCACCTTGTTGGCCATCCATTGGACTCATTTCAGTATGCCACTGTATTTCTTGTACTGGAGAACCCAAAACTGGACACACTGTTCCAGATGCAGTTGTGTAAGTGCTGAAGAGAGAGGAATAATTATTTTGCTCTACCTGCTTGGTACACTCCTGCTGATGCAGTGCAGTCCATGGTTGGCCTTCTTTGCTACAAGGCACACTGATGAATTACATTCAATTTGTTGTCTACCATGACCCCCAGATCGTTTTCTGTAAAGATGCCTTTTATCCATTCAGGCCCAGCCTGTATAGTTGCATGGCACTATTTCATCTTAGACACCAGTCTTTGCACTTGCCTGTGTTAAACCTCAAGAGTTTCCTGTCAGAACATTTCTCTAGCCTGTCAAGGGTTCTCTGAATAGCAGCCTCCTCTCCAACATACCTATTGCTCCACCCCAGCTTGCTGAGCCTGTGTTCTATCTTCTTACCGGGACCATTAATAAAGACATTAAACAGTATTTTCCCTGACATTGATCCTTGAGGGATACCACTATTAACCAACCACCAGTTGGGTTTCTTCCTGACAATCACAGCCCTTTAAGCCTGAAGGTCCAACCATTTTTCCAGAGTCTTGAGACATCCCACTTCTGTCACTAACATATGAGGTAATGAAGAAAAGAAGCAGAAATATGAGTGATTAGAAGTTAAAACCTGGTCTGAGATCAGCTAATGAGCCAATCCCTTACAGCCAAGGAGCCTGACAAAAAATAAATGTTAGTTTAACAGAGAATTTAAAGAAATTAGGTACTTCACTGTGTTTGTTAGCTGGCCTTTGCTGTTGTTTTTGTATCATTCACCAGTGATCCTCTTGTTAAGGAGTACTAAATTCATTAATTCTGACTGCGTCAGTGTTTCCCTTGGACTTGGCTTTTGACAGATATCTTCACTTATTTTTGAAGAACCATGAGGCTGAAGAATCTCCAGTTTCTAAATCTCTTGTTAAAGACTTGTATCTCATGCCCATTGGACATCCTTGCACAGCGTAATACAGGGATTAGTTATTTGAACAGCCAGTTTATGAACAAATTTGCTACACAGTTCACAGGTAATACAGAAGACTTCATTGATCCAAAGCAGAACAAAACATCCCAACCCTTGGTTGCACTTCCTGCCCACGTGACACTTGTCACATACATGATGCCATAACTCTGGCTGGAACTAGCTCATACCACTATTCTTACACGCAGCAGGTGGTACAATTGCGATCATACAGAAGGCTCCACCTACCATCAGAGCAGGGACTGATGAATTTCAGCCCAGTTCTTCCTTGTAGTTTGGTGTGGAGGTAAATTAAAGTGCTTGTAGGTGTTGTACGTGTAAGGAATTATGGTAGTAAGAAACATTCTACCTGTTAGTAAAGAAGATTACTGGCTACACTGGGTAGGACACACATGTTGCTCTCCTTTCTTATTTTTCTTAAATCTATTAATTAGGTTTAACAGAGATGTCATAAAAATGAGATGTTGAACAATAGCTATCATTAATTCACTTTAATTTGTAGAAAATATTACACATATGTCTGGGAAAATTTTCTCATCTATGTGTTGATTTAGTCTTTGCAGGCTTATGGAAAGGCCGTATACTTCTCTGTCAGTAAATGCAGGCTAGACTGAACCATCAGAACATTTCTGGAAAAGCTGTGATTGTGGGATCACAAAGCTAACCTACAATCCCAAAACTCTGAGCTAATATCCTTGTTCCAGTATGGATTCATTCTGTGATCTTGGAGAGACAGGTTTGTTTGAAGATGAATAGACTTGTTCTAAAGTGAAGTTAGGAATTTATGATGCAATAGAACCTCTTCTTGCTACTGTTCCATACTGGGTATTCGTAAAAAAGGATAACAGTGAAAGTGGTAACAGTAATTTTAATAGCCTGTAAGGCTTCAGAATAAATTTTGAAGAAAATAATTCTTAAGAAAGTAAATAATAAATGAAAGTCTGTAATTGTATTTTCCCATTGGGAGATTGCACCAGAGTAATCTGAAACCTTTCTTTGACAACATAATTGAAATGTTGTATAAGGGAAATGTAGTTTGACTTTTCTATAGGACTTCATTAAAGTCTTTGGTATTGTGCCTCTAGGGAAGTTACTAGTGAAAGTGAAGGTAGGGATTAGGACAAGAATTGTGTGGTAGATGGTAGAAGGGCCTCACAGCACCAATTCCCTCAGATCCTTGGATGGCTTCCTTCTGGCACTGTGTACTTGTCTGAGTTGCTTAAATGTTCCTAACTCCTTCCTTCTCTGCTGTGGACAATGCTTTGCTCCTGCAGACTCTGCCAATAGGCTTAGTGACCTGTGAGGGCTGAGAGCAGACTTCAAAAATAAAGTAGAAAATTCTACTGTAATAATCTCTTATGATTTCTGTTTGAAGAAAAACGTATTTAACATGGAATTAGAATTATTTTATGGAGAAACCACAGATCATGTATTACATTGAATAGAAAAATCACCTACAACTTTCTGTTTATGCACTGTAAATCAGAAAGTAGGTTGTTGGTTCTTTTTTATCTGCTGTTACAAGATAAAAGAATAAGTATATACAGTAATTTCTTCTCTGTGTACTGTATTTATATGCACTTATTCATTATAATTGTGAAGGATTTTTAAAACATTATATAAATCTTTGCATACCTACATGATAAAATAGTGCAATCCTCATATTTCTGTCAGAATTTGATGTATGCTTTGTCTTACTATCTACAACCTCTATTTCAAACATGGATTCTAACAGGATATTATACAAGCAAAGTAAATTTCTTTCTAACTGCATCTTGCAACATGAAAAATGAAAGATGGTCTTCCGATACTGTGGTTTGATTCTGCTTTTAGATTTGATACTAGTTTTATAGAGTGAAAATGAAATTCATCATTTGAAAAGTAATTACAGTCTGTCACCTGTTGACCCAACTACAAAAACGTTGGTAGACAGATATTGAGGTCATGTCACTAGTCATTCTGAGCAATATTTCCAAGAAAGCCATTTTTCTGGCTGCTGAAATCTACAGCTTAACAGGTGGGTGGCATGCAGTCAGTGTGACAGCGTTGCGTGTCATTTTATTTTCCATCATTACCTTAGTGGGAATAAAAATGTTTTCTTAACAGTTTATCTACCAGAAAATATTTTGGAGGCTGCTTCTAAGCTCAGTGTTAAAATAGATTTCTGTGCTCCCGTTTACACAGTTCTGAAAATAATCAGTTAATTCCTCCACCTTGTATTTAACTCCATTGTCAAACTGTGCTGCCATTACTGCTCACTAGTCTGTAGTTCCAAATGAGATTTTGAAGACATTTTCAGGATATTTAAAGTTTCTCAATCTCTTTATGTGGATGGCAAGCTTTTTCTTCCTGTTGAGTTGAGAATTTCTTTTTTTATTCCTGTGTTAGATTCTTGTGTATGGTGACTGACTAGCATATTAAGATGCCCTGTTGTTACTCAAGAAGGAAAACAATCCTTTGGTCATGTTACGTTGAGCATCAAAGTTCTATCCAGTACAAATTCATGTTAAGGAGGAGCTGAAATGTTAATAGATTTGTGGAGATTCAATGAATATTCAGTGGACGTAATAAATAAAAGAGCAACAAAAATATTTTGCTAAAACCGGGAACAAAACCTATGATCAACAAAGGAAAGACTCAGCTATAAAATGGAGGAACATGAAACCCAGAAAGAGCTATCTAGGCACAGCAATATTTCCATAAATTGGTACAGAACATTCGCAGAAAATTTAACATCAACTATTCCCTTAAAAAAAATTTAAGCACATTGAACATAAAATGTCCAAATTTACTCAGGCAGAAAACGAGAGAGTGAAACATTTGGCATACATAAAACAGATTTATTGTTGTCAAAAGGTAAAGACATGAAAAGCAGCGTGAAGATCTGATTGGGCTGACTGAATAAGGGTCAGTCATAAATACGAATATAGAGAAAGTATCTTGTGAAAATATCTTTTGTCAGCGAAGTTAAAAAAAAAACTAGACAAACAAGATAAGGAATACATACTCATAAATTAAGAAACATTTTTCCAACAGAAAACATTTAAAAATAGAAAAAAATAGAAAAAAATAATGAAAGGTATGTATAAAAGTATGAATTCTGCTCTGCAAATACAATAATTTTGTTTGTTTTTTAGGAATATGCATACCATGTAAACTTCCTGTGGGGAATTCCTAGTAGGATAATCCAAATTACATATATCAGACACTTAAAATACATAATTTTATTTGGTTTACTTTCAGCAAATTGTCAAGCTGTTTCTGCTACAGCCATCATGTCACCTGGGAGTTGTAGTTCACCACCCCCATTCTTTCTTGCTGACATGCTTGGCAGAGAGCAAAGTATTCTGAAGTTCCATCTAGATTCCTGCCAAGCTAATTTGTTTGATGAATCCTAAGAGGATCATCACCTTTTGTGCATGACGAGACATGTCATCAGACCTGCAACACCTATGAATTGTTGTACAGTTACACTGAATTAACTTGAAATGAAGCTCTCCAGGTCAGTTTCAAAAAGCTTATTCTCTACAGTTTTTTTACATTTCCATAATAAACCTGTTTGGATTTTATACAAAATTCTCCAACAGAAACTTCTGATATTTCCAAGTAAATAATTTTCTCAATTTATTATCCTTGACATATCACAAAATCTGGTTCTTCAAGTTTACATGTGTGTCTGAGGGATACATAATCTGTGTTATAGTCCACTGGTTAGAAAATGTAATTCAAAACAATATGAAGCAAAGTAACACTTCAGAAATATAATGTATCAATAATTGATGGATTTACTTGGTAATGAAACTGAGTCTGCTTATTCCAATAGTAATTAACACTACATAGCATGGAGGCTGCTGTGATAAAATAACAAAGTTAGTGCTGGACTTTAGTGGTCAGTCTTCTTAGACTTCTGTAGGAAATTACCATATCTTTGGCAGATATATCTTATCTACAATATGTTCAATGACAGTGCCCATTCTTCCGTAACACCTAAGGTACCAGGAGTGTCTGTAAGAAGTTGCAGAAACATGGATTATAATGGATCAAAGTGTAACACCCTCCTTGTTTCCTGGTGAACTGAAACACATGGAAGTTGTTCTTCAAGTAGCCCAGAAGATTTAATCACGCATATTATGAACATATTCTAAATGAAAATGCTGCAAGCACCTCTCAGACAGGAATGCCTGTCGTGCTAAAATACACTAAAGTGCCTAGGCAGATTTTTTTCTGTTTCTGAAGACTACAAGCTAATATTATATCAAAATACCACTGGCATTAAATCAAACTTGCGTCTGTTTGTAGACAGGGTTAAATACAGGGGCTGTTTCCTACAGATACAGATGGTTTGGTGCTTGCTACTATGCATTGTTGTAGGTGCTTTTTCAGTCCAGAGCCAGTCTTTGGTATTGTAAGAGAAGCTTGTTTGGACTAGGTAAACATAATTCTTTGTCCTGAACAATACACGTATTCTTAAATATATCACACACATATTCTGAAATATATCACCTCTACCACTAAAACATATGCTTCCTTATATATCGTTAGCAGAGGAAATAAGTTCATTTTGTGGTACACTGAAATAATTGAAGTCCCATTACTATTTTGAATTTTCCAAAGGGACTTTGTAAGCCAAAGGTATGTAATGGTTGCAAAGTAGGACAGAATTTGCCACTTCACATAAAGCATCTTTATCATCCTTCATGGTACCGGATACATTCTTACATCAAGGAAAGTTAGAGAAGCTTGACACATCACCTTGGTCTTAAAGTATCTCAAAATCTTTCATTTAAAGACAAGCATATCCTTAAATATGGTCTCTCCTATAACTTTTAAACTCTGGGAAGTCACTTACATATCATGTGTTTGTATCATTATGCAAATTTCTCTCTTGCATTCCATTCATAACATCTGTTAATAATTATCTGTACACCTGTATAAATAATCAGCACCTGCACATGTGAAGAGAGATCTTATCACATATTTCTAACAGCACTAACTCTGTCCTTTTTAGATGTAGAACTGTGTTTCTTAATGCCCATGTTCTAACTTAATACTTTATTTATCTGGTTTCAAACCCAATATAACAGCTAAGTTTTACTTCTCAGTTAATTATCTGAAATGGCAGTAACCATTAATATTTACTATTTCTAATTATTTTCTGTATTTACTATATTTTAAATGTTGAGGGGGGAGCAGTTTACCATATATTATTCCAGGAACTGCAGATGAGAATAACAGAAATACTACAAATGAACATGACACTAACGGGCTTGACTCCTCACAAAATGTTTTCAGCAGTTAATAGCTGATTTAAATTTATGTGAGAAAAATATTACTATTGAGTTTTAATTGAACTAATTGCTCTTTGCAGTAAATTTCTTCTTTAAAGAATAAATCTAAGGCTAACTTTCAACTTCCTCATTCTGATAAGCATTATACTTTTACATTTTTTTATGGCAGGAGAGATTAGCAATCTCAGTTGAACACAGGGCCTTGTTGGCTTAGCCACAGAACTAAAATTTGATTAGCCCTTATCCCAAAGAACTTCCAGTCTAAACAAGCAAGGTAGGCCACATATGGGAGAATTCACAAGAGATGCAAAGAGACTTGGGATCACACTGAGCAGATCAATGGCAGAGACAGGAGCAAAATCCAGGCTTGCTGAGACTCATTTGATCTGTTGGGTAACACTGCTGGGTAACAATTCCTCAGGATTTAGCAGTATTTTGTATTGATTTAGTAAGGGACTATTCACTGCAACTCAAACTCTGGTGCTTGGTATTGCTTTCAGACAAATTGCGTTCTAGAGGTCAGCTGTACTCAGGATGTCAGTTTAATCTGTTACTACACAACAGAACAGGGGCTTCTGTATCTCAGCTCTTCTACTCCAAAGTCATCCATTTAAAGATACTTTTTTCTGCTAATGCAATTATTACTTTAATCTGTACCTATCAAGATTTTCAGCAGTATTTATTTTGGATTCATGGAGTATGACAAGCCTTTAAGGAGAAATCCCATTTCCAGAAGTTAAAGGTAATTAATTTCCCCAAAAAATAAGCAAAAGCAAAGCAGGGAAAGAAACCCTAGGCAGAATAGTTTCTACTGTTGCCTTTCTCCACTATACAAGCCTAAAGAGGCTGCAAGCCAACACAGTATAGTATTAGGCTTGAGTCTTTCTGCAGGTAGATTACTCCAGCATTTTCTCAAAGCAGTCTCTGAGGTCCACTGTGCTATATACAAAAATATAGATGCAGCAGGAACTTCCTATTTTAAGAAGGAAGCAGCAAAATACTGAGCACAGTAACCTCAAAAACACTGTCAAGTTTCTGGGAAAACTGTAACGAAGACCTTGAAATACAATGTAGCAAACTACTTCTGAGGAAGTGCTTTGCTCTCCCTTTGTCCTTAAAACAGTGGCTATGAAATCAAAGGAAAAAGGTCATTTATGAAACTAGCATCCTGTTTAATGGTAGTGTGGCTGGGGAACTGTGGTCTGAAGTTCAGTAAAGTAGCTTTACATGATGTATCCCTGTAGCCACAGATAACATGGGATTCTATTCCTTGAAACATTTGTTTTATCAGCATTTTTAGTACACCAGAATGAGTGAAGTTTGGTTAACCCTGAAAAGTGTTACTCTATTTCAAGCAAAGTCAAAATATCACAGAGAGAAAATAACACTCCCAACCAAGGGGATCTGACACAAAAGACCAAGCTGACTGCAGGCATAGATACCAGGATGAGATTTTAATCCAATTAGGGATTGATGAGAATGAGCGCATCATACAGACAGCTCTAAAAGCATCTAAACCAGGGGGTTTTGTACACATAACAATGAAAGCAGAAGAAATATCAGTATAGGCCTCAGCACACCCCTGCGTGACCCAAATTCAGGGAGTTTGAGGGGATTACATCTTTCTCCATATCAGTTTACTTTACTGAACTTAATGAAACATTTAAGAAAAACTGGTTTTTTTTAAGAAAACGTGAGTCCTAATCAGTATTCTGTGTAACCATCGTTTTCCAACAAACTGCATGGAAACCATCTTCAGTAGACAGACGTAAAGCAGTAATCCTCTTTGTTACCTGTTGACATGGGCTGGATTTCAATCTGAGACTGGCAGTTGCTGGAAGAAGCAATCCATGCCCTTTTGGGATAACTGGGAGGGGAGGCTGTTCTACTTTTTGATTTTTTTTCTGAAAGCAAATGAAAAAAAAAACTGGATTACTTGCTACACATGGAGGAAGTTT
This sequence comes from Sagittarius serpentarius, assembly GCA_034782735.1. Lineage (NCBI taxonomy): Eukaryota > Metazoa > Chordata > Aves > Accipitriformes > Sagittariidae > Sagittarius > Sagittarius serpentarius. The sequence continues at coordinate 7,990,884 of JAVKLA010000031.1, read as the reverse complement.
TGACCTTTATAGTTTATACTTAGTATTTCTATAATGCCTCAAGTTTTTTAGTTTAAAAAACTCTATCATTTTACTTTTTACTGTTGCTAAAGCATTAATATTTTGGGAGGAAGCCTACAGGCTTCATGTAAATTCAACAGCACTTGCTTCAGCAAGTGTTCTTGGTGGTGCTACCCATGTGGGTGAACGGTATGCAATGTTACAATGCACACACAACGATATTGTGAAAGGACCTTTTTAGACTTCTTCACTTTGTACTTTTTGGTTATGCAGAAGGAAACCTGGAATGAAAGAGGAAACACTGAGAGGAAATTGGATTAAACAACGATTTTGAGATCTGAAGCTGTGAACACATTTTAAACACAGAATGAGCCCTCTATATGTATGTTTGGTTTATTTATTTTCCTAATTTAATATCAGGCTGAAATAGGCAACACTTTATGGCATAGCTTAATTTAACATATTTGACTATGATTATACTGATACAGTTGACTCTTAATCTAATTTTTGGTTTATAGAAGTAAAGTTACCATAGAGATGTTATTCAGAATGAGATTCGCTGTGAGAGATTCACAAATAGTTTTAATTTTCCAGCATATTTGAGGTCACATTAATATTTCATCAATGAACAGTCTGCACAGTAGAGAATCATGACTTAACTGGTCATCAGTGATGAAGTGATAATATTTCCTTCACAATCTGAAAAAGTGCTATTTAAAAGATAACATCAAATGTTAAAGACAGGGACTATTTCAGTCAAAAAGAAAAATGTTTTCTTGTTTGTATTTTCTTCATCCCTTGCAGGAAGAAGAAAGCTTTTGTATCACTAGAAGTGGATAATTGTTATTCAAGAGTATAATTATTAATATGGGCTTCCTACACGCAGCTCAGCCAAAGAATTACAGTTCAGATTCAGATTATTTAATTAACACTCAATGATAGTACAGTTGTGATGCCCTATGTATAGCCTTGCTATCTTACATATTTTTGAATAATGAATGTATAATGATGATATGCAAATTATGATTTTTTAATAAATGCTATGATAATGTGTCACTGAATTTGGACCACTTCTGTGTACCAATTTCTAGTAATAAAAAATTGCACTTTGGTTCCATCTGTGGTCTTACCAGAATATAGAGCAAAAGGCTAGTAGTACAATAGTCCACTGCAGTTCATAGACCTTATAGCTGAGATTCTTACGCATGACTGCCTGGAAATGAACCATAAATAACCATGGCTTGGTGAGCTAAAAACAGCACTATGCAATATTAAGCAAAATCCTATATCTGAATGTCTTGTCTCATCACTCATTAGTAGTGTAGACAAAGAACCGGACATGCAAAGCAGACGGAGATACTAATTTTTCTGCATGCTAAAGTAATTTTATATTTGGTAATTTACTGCTGGTCAAGAGATGATTTTGAGATATTAACTCAAAACTTGCTTGAAAGATAAGGGACAGAGCCCAGCAGACTTGACTATTACAGAAGGAATAATGAAATACAATATTAAGTATGTTTAGCATTTTCTGCTAAGGTCTTTATTTTATGGATTTACTATCATGGGGTTGTAGCTAATCCTAACAAAAATAGTTTGAGAGGCTGTAATAAATTATTTGTATACAATTCAATTAAGCGTTTGTGATTATATGAATTTGTAATGCTGAGTAATTGTAATGGGTTTACGTGGCAAGGTTTTGGTAGCGGGGGGGCCACAGGGGCGGCTTCTTTAAAAGTTTCTAGAAGCTTCCCCTGTGTCCGATACAGCCAACGCCAGCCGGCTTTAAGACGAACCCGCCGCTGGCCAAGGCCGAGCCAACCAGCGACGGTGGTAGCGCCTCTGGGATAACAGATTTGAGAATGAAAAAAAATACTGGGGCGCAGAAGCCGCAGCTGGAGAGGAGTGAGAACATGTGAGAGC
>JAVKLA010000031.1:7912162-7969003 GCA_034782735.1 Sagittarius serpentarius | reverse complement strand
TGTTTTAAGATTTGGTTTTATTTCTCATTATCCTACTCTGATTTGATTGGTAATAAATGAAACTAATTTCCCCAAGTTGAGTCTGGTTTGCCTGTGACAGTAATTGGTGAGTGATCTCCCCCTGTCCTTATCTCAGCCCCCAAGCTTTTTGTTATATTTTTCTCTCCCCTGTCCAACCGAGGGGGGGGAGTGATAGAGTGGCTTTGGTGGGCATCTGATGTCCAGCCAGATGTCAACCCACCACAAGTTCCCACTTCCTGGCTGCAATCAGGGTATGAGAAAGGATGAACTAGAGACAGTTGGTGTCTGAGCCCTGGCTTGAGTTTCTGGCTGCCTGGGCTCAGGGCCAGCACTGACAGTGCAGCTGTGTGGCCTTCAGTCAGAGAGGTGTTTGAGGAAGAGCTGTAAGAAGCCTTAGCAGAGGCTGCCGCCTTTCACTCAGGAGCTGCATTAAAGCTGGGCAATTGCCCTTGGTCCCTGCCACATCACCACTCTGGCAGAATAGCCTGCTCTTGCTGCTCCTTCTCTGTTGGAGCCCAATGTGAACCCAGTTTGACCACTGCTAGAATGAAGAAAGCATCTGAAGAGCGTAACGTTTATGTTTTAGTTCAGCTTGTTTAGGGTTAGCTTTCAGTTTCTGTGGAATATAGGGATTTCTTTTTGATGTGCATTTCTTTCTGTGTCATTAAAATTTTGCAGGCCCATGAACAGAGAGGTTGATTATCGGTACTTTCAATGAGACTAAGGTAAAACACTAACCACTTTGACATCCCAGTCTTCTCATATGTAATGTTTTTACTCTCATTTAAATGTATTTATTTGGAAGTAAATCTATAAGATCAAGCCTCTGAGTGCCAATAATACAATAATGTTTCTAGGACACTGTAGTAGCAGTGAAGATGCATTCTCTACATCATCATAAATGTAAATCAGAGCAGGTAATATTGACGTAGCATGCAGTGTGTCTTGATTCTTTCTATGTAAACTTAGCATACAGTCACAGAACTACAGTAACACAAAATGAACATCCTCATTCATACTGTTTATGCTGCAGCTTGTTCCATGTATATAGACATAGAGACATTTAAATTAAAGCAAGCTTTGGCACAAACACTCAAGCACACTCTACTAAGTGTATAATTTTTTTGCTTCTCATGACTTAGAATCCAATAGCTAATAATGTTTTAAGACAGAGGAAATTACTTACATAAAAGTGAGACGGTCACTTTGCCAAGCCTGGTGCTTAATTTCTCTGTGCAGCATGTATTTGTTTGTAATTTGTTAATTTCCTCTCTGTCTAAAATTAAACCGAGCTTTCAAGAATGGCCTTTCCATTTTTTGTATACCTATGATAATAAAAAGCTGGAAACAAAATCCAGATACAGGTTCTACAGCTAGTGTAATGAAACACAATTTTAAAAGTTGTAATCTAGTTTTCAATCTAGTTTTTAAAAAATAAAAGTATTTCCTCTTTAACTGCCTGTTACAGGACTGACTGTGGTTCCCCAGGACCCTCCAAAGTTCTAACAAATATAGTAAATAATATTTATGCTGATATTGGTTTGTGTCATTTGCAGACTTTGTAAATCACTTGTATTCCTCAGTTAGATATCATTTAAAATTTCTAAGTGAGATGCTGAAACATGAAAGACACATTGAGAACTGTTTCATACTGGAAAAGCCCAGTTTGCACTTTACATGCAGAAATTCAGTCAGTCAGCAAAATTAAAGAGAAAAAAAATTTTTTTGAGAGTGGGGAGTACCAAATTCAGGAATATAGATTTTTCTGGTGCAGTTTTTTAAAATGTGCTTCCAAACTGAAACCAGGAATAACAGACATAGGCAAGATAAATAAAAGAAGTACATATGCATCTATTAATGAATTAATAATTACTTTGAAAATACTTTCATTTAACACTTGAAGACTGCAAAAAGGAAAACAGATTTTATCTAAGTACAGGGCAGTTCTTTTCTTGCTTTCTTAAGCTTCTGAATCTGTTCAAGAATACAGAACAAAGTGCTGGTGTGCTGTTCCAAAATAGTGCAAGTTCCATACTTTCTGGGTAGCAACAGCAGATTGTTTGTGCATACACTTGAATTCCTTCATGATGAGCAAGCTGGTGTTGCAGCATAGGAATAATAACTATAATAAAAGCTACTTGAATTTTCAAAATGCCTTTCAACCAAGATCATCTAGATTCTGCTGTTTGGCTCTGTGCATGTATATATATGCCTGTATGGATAAGTCCCTGAGACTCACAAGAGAGCCTGAATAGCTCAATACCCAGCAGATCACTGATTTAGCTCGTAGCCGTAAGGGTGTAGCTTTGTATAGAACCTAGAAACACATTCTAGTATGTGAGTCCTCACTCTATCTATATTGCTTGTTAAAAAGTTTTGCTGCAACTTTTCCGCCAAACATAGGTAGGTCAGGTTTGAGTAAGATCTAATTAGTAATGGGTCTCAGTAAATAACTATTTTTAAAAGTCCATTTAAACATTTACAAACAATATTTCATTTTTTAATGTTGTGCAGTAGTGTGAACGTTTGACATGAAAGAACACAGAAGATGCTACTTGCCTGCAAAGATACGTAGCAACAAGTTATGCCTTTCTCCACAACTGGAATGATCAACAATTTTTTACTATTACCTCATGATACTTATACAAAGATAAGTATTGATATTAAACTTGCAGCCACTGGTGCTTTACCATTTAATCATACAAAAGGTCACCTTTCTACAAATCTTAAGAAGAAGCTGCCTCCTCAGTCTGAATGTCTAAGATGAAAGATTTTCTTTTAATTAAAACGAAAGCAGGCTGATTTTCCTTTGTTATTCTGTTAAAGTCACTAGCAGAACAAGGAATAAATGAGGATGGGTCAAGAAGCAGTACAAAAAAACAAAACTTCATTCATAATAAAGAAAAAAAACACATTTCAAATACATGTTCTGGCTTTTTAATATGAAGCTGACATAGCATTTTTTATTCCTGAGTCACACACAGAAATGTTGCTGTGCGGTGGACCATTAACAGCATGAAAGCCTGACCATTTTGCAGATTTATGGAATCCCAGTAGGATTTTCTTTCTAAATATAAACTATATGCTACACTCACAGGCAGAGTCTTAAAAAAACGTTAATGCTCTGATATTAGCATTGCCAGGAAAGCATTCATACTTTGAACCACTGCTGTTGCTGGGCAAGTCTGTCATTTCAAAATTTGAATGAAATCTAACACTCTCAACACAAACGTGTATCAAAGACTTTGAAAATTACCCACAAAAAATATTGTAAATGAATAAATAATTTTTTAAGTTATTGGAATGTAATCTGAAAAGATCTGACTTCTTAACAAGCCTCTTTAATCACTTTAATTACCTCACTCTAAGAATGACTGAATGTGCAGAGTGCATAAAGCGAAAGCTATTTGTTTGCAGACAGCCTTAAATGTAAACTTGATACTATAATTGGCTATAGGTTTAGCTTTTCCATCATCACCCTCACACATGAAAGTCTTCAGTGTCTGCCAAAGCAACAGCCAGTCTACTGACGGTTCACTGGATCTTCAGTCTACTGTAACTTTGCAGAAACAGTTGTGAAGAAAAAATGCATTCTCTGAATTATGAGCCAACGATACATTATATATTGGATATAGCTGATAACATATGTCTGTAAATTCCTTTTATTTATTATATGTTCAGTTTCAGCAGAACTGCATCTGGTTTCCATTTGCGTGGTAAAGGCATGCTTGTGCACATATCCTGTAATGTTTTTTTCTACATTAGCCTGGGATTTGAAATTATACTAATGCGGAACACTTCATTTTGTCAGCTTTTTGCAGTGGAGAGACATAAAGTGACTTTTTAAGTTAAATTGTCATTGTCTACGACTGGGGGGGGAAGCCAGAAGAGTGCACAGTGGAATACTTTAGGAGTCTCCATCAGTGATAACACTGTTCACACCAAAGCATTCGTTCATTCTGCAAGGGGAAATGCAGCTGGAGAGCAGGGAAGCCCCCAGTAGTCAGCCCCCCATGAGATACACAGACACCATCAGCTCGCACCTCTAGAGACCCCCAGACCCCACGGTCTTTCTGGTCTTTCTCTAGAGCTGGTTGGGACTCCCCTCACACACACACACACACTCTCACTCACTCTCTCTCACACTGTCACTCACGCGTCTGTACGCGCTCTGGTCACTGGCACCGCAGGCAGGCGGACCCTCCAACCCACAGTCTGACTCCACCTGGTGCACTCAGAGCCCCCCCGCCCAGCACACACGTGTGCGGACCAGAGTCCCTCACCAAGGAAGAGTTGGGAAGGAATTTGGTAAGAGGATAGGACAGACTGCGCTGATCAGGCCACACAAGCGTACCCACCAGCAAACTATTTACAAGTGACAGGCCCTTTTTATCCCCTTATTCCTTTTTTTTCCCCCACACTTATTCTTCCCCAAATCGCCTGAATTCCTCCCTTTTCCTGCCTTTACTTCCTCCCCTAAACATCCCATAGTAAATCCCGTGCAATCCCGAAATGTTCTTCTCCTGCATCTCATAATGTGTCCCGTACCCTCAGGCAGCAACCCCCATCAGTCCAAAAGGTGCTCCAGCATTGACTTATCTTGATGGGTTTCACACCTGGATAATGGGGCTCAGGCTCTCCTGGAACAGGCCTGATAGGGTGCCACTTCCTTTCAGTCCTTAGTTTGCATTCCTCACCTGCTTTTGTGCCCCTGGAGATGGGCCTTTGATGGGCTGATGGCTTCTGTGATGGGCCTGGAAGAAACCTCCCCCACCTGCCATTGTGTCTCTGTGCTCCTTTGTGGGTGTGCAGATGAGCGCAACACAACACATCCTACAGGTAGGCTGAATTAGAAAGGATTCAGCAGGCAAAACATCCTCAGAACACATCGTCCTCAAAACAGCACAGGCAAGAAGTTGCTGGACCTCCAGTACTGGGGTGTGTAGTAACAGCAATTTACCTTTTAGCAGATGTAAGGACAACTCCCCTCATATCTCGTAATGCTTGTGATTAGAACAGCTTCTGCTGCAGTAAATGACTCCTACAACTGTTACCTACTATCACAAACAGAAGCTGAATTTTTCTTATATTTAGCTGGGTAAATAGAGATAAACTCTTAGTGTATATTTAGTCTAAGGAAGCAGGAGAGAACACTATAGTCCAAGGTAATTTGCTTGCAAAGTGAAAGTCTTATTGACCATTATGCAGTAGAACTGAGTTGGAAACAGAAGGTGTGCTGCTTCCAGTGGAGTTTCAGCTGTCAGGTTATAGACCTTCCAGACCTAGTGGGGATTTAGGACAGAGGTGTCCAAACTACGCCTTGCTATCACTGATAATTCTATGACAGTTCTATCAAATCTATTGATCATGTTCATGTGGTTTCCCACAATTTTTACTCTTGCAACTTCAATATGCTGTTGTGTATTTTTGTACCAGTTTGGAACTTTAATTAATATTAACAGGCAGGACACTCATTTGTCATCTTCAGCAGCAGAATGATAGTAAATGAACTTTCCAGATTAAATTCTCAGTGATTTTGTGTGTGGTAAAACCATACGTTAAAAAAAGAATGCAAGAGAGTATTGTGGGAGAGAACCCTCAACCAAGCGCAACACTACTCCCGAAGGGTACCTTTCACAAGTAACGCGTACCAGGTATTAGAAAGGACTCAGGATTCCCCATTTCAATTACTTTCATGAAATATATGGAATTATTTTAGAAAACAATATTGTATATAGTTTAAGTAAAGGCAGACCACATATGAATGGATAGAACGCTTAATGGGGTGAGCTAAAGGGTATCACAACTCCCTATTAGCCTCTCAAATAAGTTCACATCTGATGCTGCTGAGATAAAGTAAAACTTACAGGCTTCTAGATTTCCACAGATATTAAACATTTAACAACTAGCGCAGGGAACTATTTGAATATTGTCGCATTAAATCAATAGAAAACACAGATACCACATTAAAATATTGTTAGATGTCTGCTAGCATGAGTGAAACAAGTATTCGGAACAGGGCTTTAAAATGAGATGACCTGGAAACAAGAAGCATTTAGAAATCCTGGATCAAATTAATGTCTGTAATACCTCCATTAAAATGGAACTACATGTTTGGGGGGGGTTCACTGTATGTAAGTCAACTATGAAAATAAACTGTTGTAAATAAATAGTAAGAAGGAAATAATACTGAATGTATGTAATTAGTAGTATGCTCTCCCGTTAAATTGATTTCAGTCCTGACCATCTTATCTCAAAAAAGATTACATCAATAATAGAAAAGGGTTTCAAAAAACATTACTGAGGAAATGTAAATGGCTTGGCAAATTTGAGTAATGTGAAAGATCAGCAGTTTCATTAAAGTGAAGAAGGAAAAAGTAAAATACACAGAACAAGCTGAAAGAAGAGAATACATGCCATAGATAGTCAACCTAGGGAACATACTGCCGTGAGATACTAGTAATGCCTAATGAATTTCAGATGTGGAAGTCATATAAACTTTCATGCTAATGAACATAAATCAGCATATAGAAAGTTAAGAAAAAGTACTTTTCCTCTAGGTAGATTATTTCAGGTTTGCTTACTGTGGAGCCCTTTGTGACTTCCCCTGAAGTATCTGCTGATTTATAGAGAGAGGAACTGGACTGAAAGTGTAGAGAATTTCTGGTTTGCAATATATAAGTGACTGTATTTTATTAAATAAAATAAATAAAATAATTCCTGAAGTTTGGCTAAGCACAAGCTTGATTTTTGGACCAATATATTACATCCTTTCAGTTTCCGATCCCTCTGCCTTTGGAATCATGAAAGCAAGAAATTTGCTGGGGTTTCCGGCTTGGTAATTTTATTTCCTGTTTAGATGTTCCTTTTGTGTGTTCGTTGTAATGCACAGAGTAATACTAATATTTTGTTTTTGAAAAACAGGAGGAAATGCACTGCTAAATATTTTAATGTTTCTCTTAGGGTGCTTCATATTAGGCTTCCCCCACTCTCAACCCTTCCATATTTACAGTGTTTTAAAGAGAAATGTAATTTATTGTCACCGGAAACAGTATTCTTAGTAAGGCACCATGAATGATTGCTGTCACCATTCGGAGATGTATCTCATATTCTGAAAACTAGCTCTAACAAAACCATCTTTGTTCTCAAGGAAGCACACATGAGATCAAAGTATTAGCAAGGCTACTGTAGCTGATCTCAGCTATAACATAGTCTGTATGTCTAAAATTATTATGATATTTTATTTATGTAAACACCCTTTTAAAACTTCCAGATGAGTGTTAACCAGTTATTATAGTGTTTCACAAGATCTTCTTGGCAGACAAACCTCTCTCTGCTGCTAGATAAAGCAAGATTTTTTAATATATATTATTCCTCAGTGATAGTGGTGGGCTCCAAAGGAGCCGTTATCCCAACTATCACTGACAAATCACAGTCTTGGGGTAACTTGTATGGTACTATCGGGATATTTGAAATACATCACAGTCCCTTTTATGTTTACTAACTTTTATGTTAATCCATGAGTAGGATGTCCTTCGGTGAATGAAATCTGTTTTTACAGCTGTTTTAAAATTGATTGGATTGCAGGCACGCCTACTGAAATCACTCAACCAATTGAAGAAACAGAATGAGATTTGGATTATAGGGTTTCAGATAATACCAAGTCCCTTGTGAAAGGTATGTTATTTCTTCTCTTTGTTCTGCTTTTGGAAAAGTGTAGCTGTGGGTTGGTGGTTTTTTTCAACTGTATAGGTCATAGGAATTATAAAGATTTCCAAAGCAAAATCACAGTCTTTGCTCTGAATAAAGCTAGTGCAGACCAGAGAGGTTTGCAAAGTTATTTAGTATGTTATATATGATCATCATTAGTGTTCTTTCAAGGACATAGGATTATGTCCTTTAGGTATCTGTTCAAAACAATTCAAATATTTCAGTTTCTATTACTATTTAACCATATCATTGGCTAGCAAAGCTCTTACAGTGAATCACACTACACAATATATCACACAACCATTAAGGCTAGAAACCATTTTTGTCGAAGTGACAGCCAAAGCTGGTTCCTTACAGCAGGGATCAAAAGGCTGCTGCCCAGCTAACCAAATTCCTTGAAGTCGTCAGTCCTAGGAAGAGCAACTGATTCAAAGGATTTCAGCATGAACATCTTCATAAGCTGAAGGTGTAAAAAATAGTCATGCCGTAGAGAAAACTAGATGACTACAGCTGGGGAGTCTACTGAATAACTTGGCATTTTTCTTTCAGGAAACCTTGAGGTCTACTCCTTTGGGTATCTATGGACTGTTAAGGCACTGAAGTTGATTTCAGTGCAGATTTTCATATACTAGTTTTTTCAGAGAAGCCTTTTGTTTGCAGCAAAATCTGCATGAACAAGCCCTAGAAGAGCACATTTCTAGTATCAACAAATACATATGACTAACTGTATTTTTCGACTAAAATAATGCTCATTCATCTGAAATAGTTGCATTCATTTACATTCTGTAGCTTTTGTGTGCTAAAATATATTGACTGAATATATCCACACTAATGCTGCAAAAATGCATAAACTTGTTTGTATGTTAATAAAATAAGAGAGGTAATTTATATTGACCTCATAAGGCGTTTAGCACTGTCCACCATAACATCCTCAGCAGCGAATTAAGGTACAGTGACAGAGTTACTACTAAGTGAACTGAAAATCCTTCCACATTATCTAACTAGAATGATATATCAGTACAGGTTTCACAAAGATCAGTGTTGTGTTTGGTCCAGTATTTTTGTTAATGGTTTGCATCATGGAATAGAGAACAGACATCACACTTGAAGATGACGCAAATTAGGAGAAGTTGCAGGTATAATGGAAACCATAATTGCATTCAAAAAGTTATTAATAAACTGAAAAGGTGATGCTGAAAAGAGGCTGCTGCTCAACAAGAACAAATGTCAGAGTTTTACATATATGCAGCAGTGATCAACTATACAGACACAGTCTGGGCAGCAACAGGTGAGGGAGGAGCTCTGCAGAACGTGATCTGAAACAGCAAGTCTCATACCTTGTTGTTCAAGGCATGTTGAACTATCCTTTTAGTCGGTTTGATATCAGCTGGACAACGCCATCCAGTCTTGGAGAATGATACTTAAAGTTGTGCACATCTGGACAGAGTCCAGAAAAGAGGAACTAAAATGGGGAGAGATCTGGAAAACATGATATATGCTTACAGGCTGGAAGAAAGTAGCTAAAAAAGGCTGAGAGAAGGCAGCAAGGAAGGGAGTATGTTATTAACCTGGCCTATGTGGATATGATGAGAAAGGATAGCCTAAAACTGTAGGAAAGAAAATTTAAACTAGACATTACAAACTACTGTGCAGTTAGAAAGTATAGTAACATATGGGTGTAGATAGATTCTGCAGATTGTGGAATCGCCAGTCCTTAAAGACAGGTTTGGTGGCTTAGTGCATCCCAAGCTTAATATCACCCCAAAGTCAGTTTTTATTACCCAGTCTTAATCAAAAACCAATAAAGTGACACAGCCTTAATCAAAAGCAAGCATTAATCCCATTTGCAGAAGTTTGATTGTCAATTGACACATTTACATGAAATGTAAAGTACAATTTATCTTCCTAAATATGAAGGTAACAATGACTAAGCATTGCTTTAGGAGGTAGGAAAGAGCATTTTCCTTTTTGGTTAGTTAATGATTCACCTCTGAGCAACATTGAGTATTTCAGCAGGTTATAATGGCATCTAAACATGCCCAGAAGACCTTGGCATTTTCAAAGCTGTGAAGGGAAGGCAATGGAGTGGTGAAAGGAAACTTTTCACCACTGAGTTAAGAAAAACAGAAAGAGTGGGAGGGAGGGGGATTTTGGATATGAATAGCTCTCAAAGATAATCTGTTATAAAAATAAGTATGACTCCCCACTGACAGATTCCTTTCCATTAGTACAACAACTTGAAGATGCAGTGTTGTACATCAGCCAGAAACCATGAAGTATGTTTTAGCTTGACAGCTAGATAGAAATAGGGTGAGAAAAACTTCTGGAACTTACTAAGTACTAGGTAGAGGTATAGTCATCTTTTCATTTCTGTACCTGTTGTCTTACTACCTGTATTATCTTTTTTGTTTGTTTTTATTTTGTGAATGAATACATTTATTTCACCATTGTCTCAAGCCGGGTGAATTTAGTTACTCTGTGACAGAAGATTTATTCCATTTTGAAGTATGTGCTGAACCTGCAGACAGGGACAATCAAGCACTCTAGCATTTCCCACCATGTTATTAGAAGCTGACATTGTCTCTGCTCTAACTGGAGAGCTGATAATCTAGGCATCTACAACTAAAAAATTTCTAGATTTCAACCAAACAAACTGTCTGGAATGTGTCGGACCACCTTTAAATCCGTTGCTGAAGCCTTTTAGGACCAGATTTCATAAGATCTATCAGGAGTAACTCAGATACAGTTCATTCTGTTTTGCAAGAGGAGGGTAGATTAGATGATTTCTTATGGTCCATTCCTATTTTCCAAAAGCCTGTAAGGATTCCTGTTACGCGATCAAAGAAGGTATTGAAGCACAGATAGGTGACAGAGATTATCTTTAATCCAGTTAACATAGAGAATAAGAGCAATGAAGACTTCACAGATTTCTTAGAGCTGTACAGGCTTTCTGGCATCCAGGATGCATGACTGCAGGCCCCATTATGCTAATGTGCTATTTCCTGATATTTTTACCTCTACCACGTTCTCTTTCTCTAAAGTCAACAAAAATTAATATATGAACTTTACTGGACACCTAGCTATTTTTTTCCGTCAAGTATGTTGGAAGGTCCTCACTATGTGCCTAAGTTCAAATGGGACAAATCTTGTCCAAAGTGGGTGTCACTTTATATACCAAGCATACAGCCCAGATTCAACTGAATTATTGCAGATTAGTAAATTTCCATGATTAGCTGACCTGTGACTGCCATCTCTGTGGATTTCCCTGTTCTGCAGAAAGTGAAAGAAAATATGACAAAGCTTAAACTGAAATGAGAAATTGACTAACTAATTGACTATAATATCAAGATTTACCTAGTTACCTATAAAAGAGAACAGTTCCTTAGGGGTCGTCTCCTATGTCCCCAACTAAAAAGTAACAGAACATTTATTTCCAGAAAAAAAGATTGCTGAGAATATCATGGGTATTGCAGTTTATAATCACTCTTTGATTATTGATCTTTGTATGTTTTGGTCTATGTTTTTATTCTCTGAACTATTTCATAAAGATAATTGATAAAGTAATTTGATGAAGTACCTTTGTAAAAGATTTAAAAGTCTATCTGTGTAAGAAAATAGGGGCAGTGAAAGGAATTTAAGCAAAGTCTTTTTATTAATAGCATAGTCAGTTACCATATCTCAGGTGACATACATTTACTTCCACTGTGGTCTCTTTATTTTTAGTCCAAGGCTTTAGTTTCTTAAGCCAGACCTTGCAGCACTGAACAAAACAACTCAATAAAACCAATTTGGATACAATACTCAGAACTGGTACGTACTGCAACATCCAGTGTTGGTGACAGGCTGTCTGGAGCCCTGCCAACGCTGATTTAGCAGTATGTGCCAGCTCAGTGAGTCAGAAACAGTTTTTACATGTGCCAGCTCAATTGTGCAAGGTTGCTCAGAAATCCCTTTCAATTTCCAGGCAGAATAATTGCTGTATTTCCAATCTACTTTCCTTAGGAGAAAGGAACAAAGGAAAGAAGGATCATCAATAGAATGGCTTTTACTGTTAAATTTGTAGCCTGCTCTGGAAGGTCACTGCTTTGAAAATATTTCACTGTAAGTGAATATTTAGGTCATGTGACAGTGGGTGCAGCTTTCTGTCATTCAAGTATGCAAGAGAGAAAAATAGTAATGGAAAAGAGTAAGTGCTGTGAAACAGTAGGTATAAAGGTTAAAAAAGTCGCTTGCTTAGAAGAAAAAATAGTTCAGCAAAGACACAGGAACGTACATGTGTAGTTAGTTCTATGTAAATTTAGCCTACATATCATATCTGAGAGCAAAAGAGGAAGATGGAACACAGGTATGATCTTTTTAAACGTGTCTTTAATGAAATGATCTGGTAACGGTATAGTTGTTGGGATACTTTCCCCTGAGTATAGAACGAGTTTGTAGAAAATGCCAGTTCCAGGCCAGTTCCTGTAGAGTTTCTTTGTTCAGCTTACTATGAAATATGAAAACAGCATTTTAAAGAATGAAGCCAAAATAGCTTTTCATCATTTGCCTTGGACAGCGTCATTACTGACTGGTTGCATAAAAAGCAAATTGTAACTTAGGCTTTATGGAAATCAGGACCCAACTGGAATAGGCTTATATTGCTTGATTTAAAAAATAGTAATAAAATTGGATAAGAGGATAAAATGTACATTATAATAGTCACTGAAATCAGTAGCCATCACTTACTGAGTACCTGTGACAAGACTGGTACGGTGTAAAAGAAAGAAAAGTTGCCATCTACCCAGATTTTCACATAAGGAAATTACAATCTCAGTAAGAGAAACAACATCGTTTGAACACCCAAACCCGTGTTCCCTACCCCAAAATCTAGTTACAATACCTGAAATAGGTGACTGGAAAAAGAAATTCTCCGTTCCTCGGTTTTGAACAAATAACCAGCATGCTCAGTAACACTATTTTTTCCCAAGGGGTGAAGCACCTCCTTGTGCTCCCACCTGTCTTTCTCATGTGACAAACGACCTTTAATTCCAATGGGTTTAAGAGTCAGGTAACTTCCTGCTATTTTTAACCTCTGAAAAATCCCTCTCAACATTTTTGTACCAGTCTCTCTTTCTTTTATGCTTCTACCACTGACTCTAACAAAGCTGGCTGACCTTCCCATCAGAAATCCTTCTTGATAAGTTTTCTACGCCTGTTTTCTGTTATTTCCTGTCTCACCTTTAGACAATATCAAGCAGGCCTCTGTGGCTAAGGCCTAGCTTATGCCGTTCTAATCACGTGACACACTGAAGAACAGTTTCCTTTATTTGCTTCTAGACATTATTTACCTTCTACACTTCTCCAAAAGGAAATACTCAAGAGTTCTTAGCAGCTGATGAGATGCTTATAACAACCACTTAGATGATAACACTAAAATGAAAAAGATTTTTTTTAATACTGACCCCACTTCCTCCTTATATATGGCTCACAACAAAAACTGAAATAAAAGGATGTAAGGGGAATATTTTTTTAAGATTAAAATTATTTTATCATTGTTAATGGAAACAAGCCATTTTAACAAAATCATAAATTTAAATTAAATTTCAGTATATTTTAATCTAAAGCAATGTCAGTGTAAGTAGGCTAGGGTTTTGAGTGCTTCTGCTTCTCCCTTAAAACAAACACCTGCATTGAAAGACACATGCAAAAACTCTAAGTCAAAAAATGTTAAAACCTATAAAATCAAACATATCTTCAAGTAGAAAAACTGGATACAAAAGCTGAATTTACAAGCGTCCATGTAATGCAATGTCTACAGGGTTTGTTGTTCATAAACCACATTCCCACATTGCAAAATTTAGCTCATGATAGACCTTAAACTTCTACAAGGGAAATGTAGCTGAGAAATATAGCAGGTGTCATTGCAAAATATTGCATCATATAATGATATTACAAGTGTCATAGTGACGTATTATGCCAGATTTGTGGTCTGCCGGTCTGTACAGATCGTCTACTGAGCTGTGCAAATACATAATGGGGACAAAGAGTACTATGCCCTCTTTGCAGGATGGAAACCACGTTCCTCTTGGCAAGGCAGAACCGTTGGAGTAAAAGAGACGAATAATTTAGACTTCATTTCTGGATTATAGGTATCTTCACCCAGGGACAGGTGGATGGTCAAAGGCTATCAGGCCTAACCTGAAACCCAATATTAAAATAACTCCTGTGGTCTGCTTTGTTAATCAGTCTGTCATTTTTTCTGCTACTGAACTAAGTCTTATTACTGATGAAATGTCACAACACATTTCTGCACAGTTGCTGAGGAAAGTGAATGTGTTGGTCAAATGACTTTCAATATAAAATATCTAACTTTCTGCAACAGCAGCTTTGAAATGACTGACATAATAGGGAAGGTTTGAACAGCACTAGTTAATCCAATGGTTGGCAAATGCAATACTGGGCACAGTGTGTTAATTATGTTGTCTACATGGGTGGCAGTTCCTTATGATATTTGTCTACATGTGTGCAATTTAAAAAAAAAAAGAAAAGTGAGAACACGGAATTTTGATAGTGGTGGATCACTGAATTCCCGAGAAAGAACACAGCTGGTATTCTCAAGAATTCCCAACATAAATATGTGACAATCATATAGCTATTCCTATGCCTTCATATTCCTGCAGTAAAACTAGTGAAGAGTGGAATAAGTCCAGTAAATTAACTTGAGGCTATACAACCATCATCCAGTAAATTGAATATTATTCCAAAAACTAGGGGGTGTAGGGTAAGGTGGCCATTGACCTGTAGAAGGAACAGATATACATATTATAAGTGAGTTAATGTGCAATGGTTAGAGTGTGGGAGACAGTCTCGTCCAGTCATTCTTTTCTCCCCACTTGTCTTAAACTGTTTCTAGCTGCAGTGCTGATTTTTGTTCTTTTGAGGAAAATAAGCTGGGGTATATTGGAAATCAGTCAGAGGGAGAGAGAAGCTTTTCCCCAGTTATTATTAAAGGAGCTTGTTGGGAAGATTTAGAGTTGGAAGCTAGCCATGATGGGACAAATAAAATCAGGTTCCAGAATCTGGCTGGGAAAGAGCACCGTGTTCAAGGGATGTGATAATACTGTGTATGTAAAGCTTTTGCAGTTTCTTGTTCATATGATATCTTCTTACAAAAAATGTTGTATCACACTTCAAAGAGAAGAGCACTGAGTTTGTGTAAGTGAGATCAACTTCTTGTAATGGCCCTTTGGGGCAACTCTCAGTATATATTTTGGGGTATATAAATTCAGGTATATCTTTTTTTTTCCCTTCCTGTTTTCCTCATCATTATGCATTATTTTACGTGACACTCTAATATCTAACAACCTCTCTTTAGACGAAAGCTACTAGAAAAGAAATATGTGCGATTTGTCTATGTAGAATTGTTAGGGTTTGGATATAGAAATGCTCTCAGAAAACTTTTACTTCAGTCTCAATTCTGCTCTGATTTGCTATAAAATGTCAAACAGAATGTTCTTCCCAGATTTTCTAGTAACAGCACTTTGGCTCTGTCCTTTCTGATGAGTCTGTTTTAAGATGTTGGAGCATGTACTCTGCCTTTTCCCCTACTACTTAGAAAGCAAAATCCTGTTTCTACTGATTACACTAATATAGTGTATTCCTACAGACCAGAAGGGAACAAGATCTGCTTAAGAGCTTTTGCAGTCAACAAAAGATCATAAGGCTTTCAGCTGTTTGTAGGCTTGCCTTGTCAGTTTGAGCAATAGTGAAAGTTCAGCACTGAATATCATAATTCAGTACTGATAGCCATAAATTGGGCAGATTACTTAGCACTTATAAATATACAACATCCCTCAGAAATTTCTCAGGTATTCAGTAGAGTAGCTTCATGCTTTCAGTGCAGCAGTCCATCCTTTCTACTTAATACTAGCCTTACGAAGCTTCACAAAAACTGTTCACCCCCATCATTCCACAATATTTTGCATGTAGTCCACAAGATACCTCCTAACTCAGTCTGCAGAGAATCCAGAGCAATAACCCACATTCTCTTCTACAGATTGATGAATTACAGGATTATATGACAAGAGAAAAAACCTGAAGCCTTGTGTTTTCAGATTGCTCGGATGTTGTGAGACAGGGCATCCCCCTTGCTAATTAGTCAGGTGAAGTAATTTGAGTAAGGTAAAGTAATTATATCTGAAGTTCTTGGCTGGAAAAATATGCCATAGATTGAGTCTATGAATGGTAAGACTGTACCTTTGGGCTGGTTTATGACAGTGGCAAATGAGGACTCATTTATCCACAGTGAAATCTGTTTACACTGATGGACTTACCTACATATAAGAAAGCAATAGAGTAATGCTCTTGACAAATCTAAAATTTGTTTGATTTTACGGATTAAATTTGAAGCTATTGAACTGAATATGTTTGAAGGAATTATTGGAATGGTGAGAATGAACACTGAAAACAAGGAATCTTCAAGTAGGATGCTGTCTTTATTATTTAAAGGAAGAATATATAGGGTTACATCATAATCAAGGCTTTATCTGTTCAACTGAAATGTGTGAACCTACATGGGCAAAAATGTATACATTTTTGCATTGAACTGATGAAAACTTCCCAAATTTACCCTCTATATTTTTCCTTTTACAGATACGTATCTGTCAAACTCATGATTACTAAATGCAGTTCTGTCACATTAAAAAAATGTATCTGTGACAAAGATGGGATGACTGTGAACAAAGCCAGTGACACTGAGCTACAGCAGGACAGAATAAAGCAGAAGGTTTGATAATGAGAGATTACACTTTCCAACTATTCTTGAGGACCAGAGGGAGGGAATTATTTGGTTTATGCTGGCAGCAATTTCCCTAAGCCATGTGAGATGGCATACCTCAAGCTGTTGCAAATGTAGGCAGAACAACCACAGGCCATGGCTCTTGGTTGGATCTAGATTCCCTGGGGTATAAAATATATTGAAAAGGCTCCTAAATAGGGGCTGATCACTTAATTTGACTGTTTGAATGGAAGTCCCACATATTCTTCAATCACTAACACTTATTCACAGTTCCCTTGAAGCTTAATAATCACTTTTGATTTTTTTTTTAATTAGATTAGCTGCTCGTGGTTACAGTTTTACAACTGTAACATATCAAATGTGTTAAGCAGTACTTATGCACTGTCCCCTTTTCTAGGCTCTATAAAGCTGCAATGAACAAAGGTTATTAAGTTCCTGCTGTGTTTAAGTCTCCTACAGGTCAGTTTTAATAAACTGTTTGTTTCTTCAGAAATGTACAGAGGCCACATTAATCCCCAGTCCTTGAAAACTTAGAACTTAAACCAAGCATTCCCAAAGAATGTTTGAAAAGAGAAATATATTAGTATTCATTTGTAGATATTTAAATAGCCCATGATTTATCATTTTTCTGTAAGGAAATTGTGGTTAATTGCAATGGTTAAAGATTGTGTTGTACATTTTTCTGAAGTGACGATATTTATAGCCTTTTGTCCTTTATAATGTCACTGCAAGAAAAAATCATTCAAGGTTTTCAGTTTTAGCGAACAAGAAACACCTTTATAAAAATACAAAACCCATCTATTCTTATGCAAATTCTATGTCAGACATATAAATGACCCTTTTTGTCATTCCTCTACAGGAGTTGACTGATTCATGCTACTAGTCTAAAATATACATAGAAAGCACAGCACTAAGAAAAATTTCCTTTCATGTCAGATAATGCAAATTTTATTATAAAATACTTCACAATTACATATATTGTATTTCAATTTAAATCCAGTCAGGTGTTCTGTAAGGATGATATGCCTTATTCTGAAGTAAGGCATTTATACTAGATATTTACTGACTTTATCCACCTAATTATGTTTAGATAGGTAAGAATGTAAATGTGTGTATGTGTGTCTGTGTATGTATCGTACAGACCATTTGTAAATTGCCATAAAGAGTAGTCACCTAATTAGTTGCTACTGTATATTATTTAAAAGATCCAGATAGAGGATACATTGGCAAATGTTCAGACCATCTTTATGTTATTACATCTAATTGTAAACATCAACACATTTAATTATCATGCAACCATGAACAATTATGTCATTACTTTGTAAACATACATGAAAGGTTATGCATCACTGCCATATATTATAAAATATTAGTAATATCCTGAAAGACAACCATACCAAAATTCTTCCTCAGTCTTTGGTTTACTCATCATTTGAGAAAGTCACAATAATGAGGTTTCTAACACAGAATATTGTTTTTCTGATGGGGAATATGTATCTATTCCATCTGAAACATTGAGAGGTATCTGCATTATATTTCTTTTAGTATCTTGTTGAAGTTATTTACACAAGTTTATACATCCTTGACAATATTTAGTCACATACATGCCACCACAGAAAACTGAAGCAAACATCCGTTTTCCTTCTGAAGAAGCTTTATGAAAACTAAGTTACACATCTTTAAACATATGGGGGAGAAAATAACCTAGGATCACAGAAGCTGCATCGTGCTTTTTAATTTGTTTGAAAGCAGATAAGGAGTAGGCTAACAAAAAGGTAGTAATTTTATATTATCATTTTTAGACATGCTCCTACACATAAAAGAAAGACACTCATTTTAGAAAATTTCTGGACTTAAGGTGGTCTAACATTTTACCATTTTAA
Source organism: Sagittarius serpentarius (assembly GCA_034782735.1). Classification (NCBI taxonomy): domain Eukaryota; kingdom Metazoa; phylum Chordata; class Aves; order Accipitriformes; family Sagittariidae; genus Sagittarius; species Sagittarius serpentarius. The sequence continues at coordinate 7,950,613 of JAVKLA010000031.1, read as the reverse complement.
TACTCAATTTTGACTTGCATTTAAATGTTCTATATTTTCAAACGCTGGACTGAAATTCTGATGTCAGATGTTGGATGCTGAATATTTTTCAAAGAATTGCTAATACTATAAAAGCCTTTCTTAAGGAATTCTTAGCCTGTGCATGCTTTGGAGAAGGAACCTCAATTTTGTCCAGCCAAATACAGTCAAGTTATGAACTCTGAGGTATTACAGTTCATCTTGTACTAAGGAATATCACATACAAGATCTTAGTAGGAAGCTTTTAGAACTGAGCAATATAATCTCCTGAACACTAGGCATGCTTAACTCAATAGTGCATGACAGTATGTGCACTAGGCATCCTTCAACTCTACCCAGCAGCCGACAGGCCCATACAGTCCAATGTACTCCAATATGAAGAGACTAGGTCAAGTCCAAAAGTGGTTTAGGCATGTTAGCGTCAAACTGCATCCATTCCAGTAAACCTGCTAAGACCACAGGCTCATTAGCCACAGGGCAGCAATCTGCCAACATAACTATACTATTTCATGCTTAATTTCTCCAAAATTCTTCTGCTGTGAGAAAAATACCTGTGAAGCATGCTGGGAGAATGGGTGTAACATCAGCTTAAAGACAGTAGCCTACTATTTACCAGCTATTTTTCCAAATATACTACTAAAGTTCTGTGCTGGTGATTATATACAAGATGCAACGTTGTTACTATGCAGCTAATTTTTGCCATTCGTTTTCTGGCAAAAAATCAGAAATTGTATGTATTGCAGTGCAAGAATGTTAATTTTCTAAGTTAGAAACTCAAAACTTAGGAAACACAAGAATTAAGGCTGATTCAGCAATGTTAATTCAGCCCTCACACATATGTTTTAGGCTGTAGTCCTTGTTTATCTGTTCTTGCAAGAATTTTTTCGCATTTTGCCTAATTGAAGAGACTACGCTATGTTCTGGAAGTGTATCAAGGATAAACTGTGAGGGAGAAAAATGACCAAAAGAAAACTGATTCATCCATCATGTAACTAGGAAAGTCTGTAGGAGCAGAGTATGTCTGGAAATGGTAGGTGAAGGATAAGGGATTCGAATTGTGACAGTGAGAACTGAATCTACCACAAAGTTCTAACGTGATGGTAATCGAGACACTTAAACCAAAATTTTCACATATGGCTGCTAATGGCTGCTAAAAATGGCCACATTTTCTGGGTACCTATTTGAGTCATCCTTGGCAGATACATAGAAGTGCCAAGTGATCACAGCTGTGACTGAAATGAGTTGGATCTGTGCTTGTTATTTAAAATGCTCTGAAAAATCAGGCCCGAACTCATTTGAATTAGAAATTTTAGTGAAAACTTGACCATTTTAATTTCTTTCAAAGCTTTAATTTCTTGTACAGACTTCCTTAATACTGGCAGAATTATTTTACAAGTTCTTGAGTGTTTAATCATCTTATGTTTTTAATACAGAATTTTTCATTGTTTTGATGTACCTTACATAGGTAGACTTAAATGCCCAGGTTCAAATGACCTGTATTCCACCAAAGTGTCTACGCCTAGTGTCAAACTCAGAAATGACATTAATGCTTGCAATACTGTTTTCACTTGAAATAAGACAATTTAGCCTCTTAATGAGTTTAGCACTGTAATGTTAGACTGACTGTAAACCGTAGCTGGTTAAATGAAGTTTCAGATGGGCATAGAGATGCTATTTCCATTGCATTATTGAGGAAGTTCACTTCCTTGCTTGTTTTCACTGTTCCTACACCCACTGGAAATGTGGAGTGTCTTCATCATGTTCAGAAACTTACAGACAGCATCATGCAAGGACATATGTTGAAGACTGAGATAATCAAGCATACATCAAAGATTTCAGTTTCTGACCTCTGGGCTACTTCCCAGCTAGCTTTCATCTGAGATGTGTTTTTATTTTTTTTAATTAATTAAATTAACTGACAGTTTATTTCCTGGTGGTAACAAGATCATATTTATAAACAGGATATATCCTGTATATCCTACTTTGCCACAACAGAGTTTTAGTAGAAAAACGTGGCTATTTCTAGCTAGTGGAAGAAATAAGCCTGGGATGATCATAGAATCACAGAATGGTTGAGGTTGGAAGGTCATTAGTCCCACTCCTTGCTCAGGAAGGGTGGGCAAGAGCAGGTTGCTCGAAACCGTGTTGAGTCAGTTGTTGATTATCTCCACAGACAGAGACTCCACAACCGCACCATACTAACACACCTGTATTCAAATTAGCTTATATTTATTTCTACATTTTATTTCCTTCTTGAATTGCCTAAAAGTTCTCCCTGCTAAATGGTTATACCATTATAACATAGCAGGGATGAATATTCATCAGTTTTTATCACTCTCTAACCTACTTCTAGGACAACTACTTTCTTAAATGGAATGCAAATTAAACACAATACCTTCCAAATCTGATAATCCTAGCAAATTATAGAAGAAGCTGACAAAAAACTTATAGAATGAAAGTCACAATGATTTTGACTGAATTCAGTCCCTGTTTTTACAGCCTTTCATCCACTGTAGAGATTTAAACTGTATAGTCTGCATTTTCTACTCAGGTGCTTAGCCTGTGAAGATGTAATGCATGCTTAAATTTAATGGATTTTATCTCCATTGAATTCCAAGGCAATAAAGTTTGCCACATTGTAAAGTTTCCATGTTTCACATGGTTGTTCTGCCATTGTAGAAGAGCTGGTGTTTGTGGCCTGAGAATCAATGTTTTCTGCGGTTTTGTTGAGTATCATTTGTTCTTCCTGAAAAGCAAAATTTTGAGCACTTACAATATATGACCACTTATTTGATGGTATTCTTGTTATTGTGAAGGGTTGCCAGTTGCTTTCTTTTTGAAGTCTAATATATTTTCCAAGTTACCACTGGGGAAACAGTTTGGCATTCCTCTTCCACTACTGCTCTAGGCAGGTTTCCTGAAAGATAATTCTTCTGTTACTGCTTACTGTCTTTTGTCAAGAACATACTGGAATTTGGTAATAAAGTGTATGTTCTTCCTGCAATAGTTCAGCAGAGGGTTGAGGAGAAGGAACAGGTAGCAAAGTCTGTTTGTAACTAACACAGGTAATCTCCCTGCATACAAAATTCATCATTGCCTTTATAGTTATATGCTCAGACTTTTCAGTCAGTAAAAGGTAGTGTAGGACAGGGTGTATGCATGCGTGAGGGGTAGGGGTATGGTGAGATGTGAACTTTATAATAAAGGAAGGTGCATTTTCAATCAAAGAAAAAACCTTGATCTTGGAAAGGAATGTAGGAAAGGAAAGAGAGAAGAGTAGTACCCTGAGCCTCAGAGTCTCAGGTGATGGAAGCTTAAGTGGTGAAGTGTTGGTCCTGAGTGCAAAATGATCAAACAGGAGGAAGAGGGAATTGTAAGATGAAATGAGGGAGTATTTCTGAAGAGATAACTTAAGTTCTCTTAGAGATCTTAAGTTAATGACTGGAAAATTATGGGAGATTCTGAACTAAGAATGGTTGACTTGCATTGTCAAAACTGAGTGTAAAAAAGTAAAATAAATCATATGTAGAATTGGTGGTGTGCATGTTGACGTAAGATGGCAAGACATGAGCTAGATTTGAATGAATGAAATTGAGAGTGGAGACAGGGAAGAGGTGACACAGAGATAAAATTTTATCCTAACCTATCCTTACTACAAAGTGTCCCAGTTTTCTATTTTAGCACTGAAAGTGAGATGAAGAGTGCCCCCCCTTTTTTTTTTCTGAATTCCTCGCCAGCTTCCCTTTCCCTGTGCCAGAATGTTTCCCTGAGAACCCCTGAACACAACACCCCAGTTTTTCACTTTAAAAATATGATCAGTCTGCAAGGAGATAGAAAGAATCTGCAGATTGCTACTGACTTTACCAGTTATTTTGGCATAATTTTCCACATGACCTATCTTGGGAGATATTTTAACTCACATTGTGAGTGATGCTTCCAAATGGAAACCTCAATTTTTAATGGCTGATTTTGCAGCACCAGCCAGTCTCATAATCTTGATCTGAGTAACATCTTGGTCCGATGCTTTTCATATTTGCTATCTTTGCTTTCAGCTACACCAGTGTAAATATACTAGTATTCAGTTAAGTGTCTCAGTGTAATGAAATACAATTTATTCTGAATTTTGGTCTACCATCTAAGGGACAGTAGAGGTTCAAAACACACACCGACTTTTTAGAATATGTTTAGTCTTTTGGTAACCATCCACCTTCATTAACTGAATGAATATTTAGTATACCTATCTGACAAATAATTACTGATTTTCAGGCAAAGCGATTCCAAATATCTGTCATCACAGCTAGAAATCTAGAATCTCACCAGAAGTCTGGATGTAAATATCGATTTGATGTTTTAAGGACAGAAGAGACTGGTCAGAAAGGGAAATAAAATCACTGATCTTTAACAGAAAAGATAAAATAGATTCTGACTTCCTCATCCCTACTTATGTGGGAATGACTTGGGAATTCCCTTTCAACATAAGTCCAGTGGGGAGGAAGCAACACAATCTGCATTTTCTTGGATCCTCAGACATGTGCCATCCTACTGGGATGATGGTGCTTCTCCCTTTTTTTGGCAACAGAGGAAAAGGAAAAGAACTTTCCTCATCCATTTGAGTCAGAGAATATATTCCACTACCATTTAAAATGCAGTTTTCCCCATAATGAGTAAGCCATAGTATTTAGCTTCCTGAAACAGCCTCTGGATGGAAGTGCAATGTGTTCCAATACAGTTTGCTTTCACATGTGCAATTTGTTTGTGACTCATGAATCCCCATCAATATGCCTTCTGTAGAAGATGTTATAAATGCCATCAATCCTTTATTTGTATTTGAATCACATGTATAAGGCACCGAGATTTCATAAGATACCAAGCAGATTTTGAGAGGACAGCAGTTTTCATCTCCAGAACAACAACAACAAAAAATCATTTATGTGCAAGATTTTAGTGAAAAGTCAATGTGAAAGAGCAACAGAAATTCCTGACAAAGCCCCCCCCCGCCCCTCTTCAATCCCTCCCACTGCCTCTCCGTTCTCATCCTCCTTAAATATCACCTCTCCTTTCCATCAGGACTGGCACTCAAGGATACCAGATGGCAGCCTCAAGATTGTAGCACCCTTTAATGTCTGCCCTTTACTGTCTGGCAAAAGTGTTGACATTTCTGCCTTGAATGAGAACTGAAAACATTTAAAAATATATTCAACATGAACAGTCAGTGTCTAAGATGTTGTTTACACACTGCTAATTGGCTTTGACTTTAATAGAATGATCCTTAGGTCTGCAGAACCCACAGTCAGGTGTGAACTGGGTATTTTCTTCTGTTATTTCCGCTACGTTAGAGAAATAACCAGCCTTGCTGCCCATGGACTTAAGAGCTGCGCATAGTACTTCCATCAGCAAATATGAAAGCACTGTTGTGGGTTTTCTTGCAAGCATCAACCAAGCTATGAGAGTACAATCCCCTAGAACAGCCCCCAGGAAGCTCTGCCTCCTCCTCTGGCAGGAGTGGTTACATGGGTAGGATCAGGATGAGATCAGGCTAAGGGGCAGAAATAAGAAGTTCATGTGCTATTGAACACTTGAGTCTTGAGCAGTTACTGGATTTTAATACTCACCGCCACAGGTTTTTGTCTTTAGTTGTGCACTGACTTTCAGGAGGTAAATTATACAAACGCTTCTTCATCGCTGAAAGCAAAATTAATTTAGTTGGTTGGCTGAACTGAGCGCAGAAATCATGGAGTGAATTGTTCATTTCTAAGAGTAAGCTGCAGGGAAATCTCTGGAATTCTTTTTTTCTGAAGGACTCAAAATAGGGACCTAAATCCATGAGACCAATATTTTCTGTAAAACTTTAAACAGTCTCAATGTACAGCAGAAGAGAGTTACAAGAAGCTTTTAGTATGTCATGGTATTGGGCAGTGACTGAATGCACCCCTGACACTTTTGAAGAAAGCACTGCAACTCATTTATAGCACAGTATTATTTCTGATGGACATTAAAAAAACCTGTTTGTCTCTTCTTTGTCATAAGGTGTTAGATAGCTCTTACTATAAAGTTTTTGAGACAGCATTTCATGTTTTACATGTTTGCAGAGTTTTCTTTTTTGTTGTTAATTTGCCTTTAAATTATTCCCACTTGTTAGCAGGCAGAAATTTCCCATTAACAATATATATGGCCCTTTAATCCTCAAATATGTGGAACAGTTCAAGACATATCGGTGACAAAATATAGGAATAATTTACCAACAAATCCCTTAGATTAATGTATGCTACTTAAAGATTTAGCACAGAAGGACTACACATGTCTAGGAAATGAATACTACTCTCTGCTTGCAAACCCTGTGTTTTGACAGGCCATATTGTCTTGAGATAGAACATCAGAAAAAGAATGAATAATTTAATTAGAAATAGATGAGACAAATAGTATAAGGGACAGTACATGGATTTCCTTCTTGAAAGCTGAAGTCAACCCATGCTTCACGTGACTGGCCAACCATACCACGCTAAGCAGTGAGCTGGTTGGAAGCAGGTTTCTTCTTGTTAGTTTGTAAACCAAATAAATAAAACATTCAGACTGCTAGTACATGCCGGGAGTTTTTCTCTGGATTTAAGGAGGAACATAGTTTTTAGTGCCCTTATTAAAAGTCTGTAAGGTCATTTTAAGATTAAAACTACCACTTGGTTGATCTGAAATTTTTAAATCAATTTTTTATTCAGCAGGGTTCATTTCCATAAAAATATTACATAGATTTACTTTTTGCATGCAAGCTTTTATCTGGACTAATATTCCGTACAATTTGTTTAGCTAAAAAAATTGAATACAGTTGTACTTCTTTAGACATCTCCCTTCTCTTCCTCAGCAGCATGAAGAACTCTAGGACAGAGTTATTTTTAGATGGAGTGAGCAGAGTGAGAAAATCCGTGCCTTATTTGGGAAAAAATATGTACATTAAGAACTAAATATGAATGGTCTCTTTTCATCGAAAGAGGTGGAATAAGCATGTGGGACACAAATGGTTTATGTCAAGGCGTGCTGTTCCTGCATTTCCTTATTGTTATCTCATATTTCAAATGCTGGTTTATTTCATCTTCACATTAGGACATGCTGAGTGACAGGGTTAGAGGGATCTAGTGGTTTTAAATTTGCATGCCTGAACCCTGTTTACTGGTATTTTGATGACATCTAGTGGTGACAAGGCTGTTAGCCAATTTTATGTCCTATGCTGATGTAGCAGGATCATCGCATTATGAAGAATGCTTGTAACTGTGGGTGCAAGGCTGGCATTTCGTAAGCTGCAGAAGAAAAGGCTCAGCAACAGTTCTCTCCTTTTGCTGCCTAATCATAGGGAACAGGGAATTTCTGGCACTTTCAAACACAAAGGAACTGTTATTCTTGTATATTATTTTAAGATTTCAAAGTCAGGTTCCACTGATATTGTCAAGACTGTTAGCAAAATAGACTAGAACCGGGGGTTAGGTGATGCCATAGGGAAACCTTGACAGCCAGCCTGTTCTTCAGTCTCCACCCACTGACAACAAGATAAAAATATTGTGTACAGATCGTAAGTGTTTGTATGCGATAAAGCAATACCTGGTGCTGACAGAAAGCCGCAGAAAACAGGCGGGTTTTAGATGTGTCTAAATGAAAGAGATCGAATCTTAGCTGCCCTGGCTGTGAGTATCAAACCACTTGTACATATGTTAGATCATTGCCTTTGTTAGGATTTACATCCACATCTGCAAAATCAGTCTCAGGCCCAGTGTATGCAATAAAGTAAAAAAAGAAATCAAGCTGTGAGAATTCTCTTTTCTCTCCCTCAGAGTATTAGTGTTGAACAGAGATACTTTGGTTGAACACCACTATTTTCTACAACACAAACATTTTATTTTTAATAAATATTTATGAGGAGTTGTCAGGGGAGGAAGAGGTTATATTTTGTTTATTAGAAAAAACAGTGATTCAATAAATGACATTAAGCTACTGGCTTTTCTGCTTTTGTTTCAATACTATGAATATGTAGTAAGGGAGTGTGTGAGTGCGAGAGTGCGAGAGTGTGTGTGTGTGTGTGTGTGTGTTTGAAAGAGAGAGTGTGTGAGACAGGTGGCAGTGGGGTTGCTATAGCAATTACTTGTCACTAATGATAGGAGGGTAATTACTGCAGCAAATTCCCACATAGCTATTCAGCACAGAAGTTAGACTATTTCCCATCCTAAAATATTCTTTCTGTATTTGCAAGATTACCTTTTTCGCCAGATGGCTACAGGCTGCATTTCTAAAATTTACAATAGTGTAAAACCAGAAGTTCATTAATTATGGTGCCACTGGAATCAGAATTTAGTTACCCCATCAGTTTTGAAAGAGGCAGTGAAGTTCTGTCTTTTGGGGTCTACTTTTCTCAAGACACAATATAAAATTTTGTTTTTCAGAACACTTTTTGTAAGTTCAGTGTCAAAAACATATTGAAGTCACCTTCAGTGTTGCATTTGAGTAATCGAGATTAGTATGTGATTGAGTCTTACTCATCACTTAATTGCACAAGATGTAAATCAGGTTTTTCTGCAGTGAACTAATAAAATTAAACTATTAATAACTGTGCAAACAACTACAAATCAGGCCATGATTGAAGGAAAATAGACTCAGGCATTGAGAGAGCCACTGAGAGAGTTTCATTCATTGCAACATGTTCATTAGAATATTTTTTGTTTCCTCTCTTTCCATTATTAGTAGCTTAACAGTGGCTTATCAACTCATGCAAATCAGAAAAAATATACATTGCATTTTATCTTTAGGCTGGTTCATTCTGCAGTGTTTAAAATATTTCTAAAGAAATACATATAGATGCAACTTCTTTAGCAATATATCTATAGTGAAAATATTTGTTTTGTGTAGAGTTATCATCACTAATAAAATGGTCTCAGAAGGTGTGTATCTCATTTCCACAAAAACACGGTGTTACCTTGGCTACAGTATTTCTTAATGATTCTCTTTTCCTTAATGATTCTCTTTATCATTTTACCTGCCTTTTACTAATGAAAATACAGATCACGGACATTACCTTTTTATTAACTGGTGGCAAATATGTGGAATTACAAGCTGCTTTGGAGAGTTCATTTTTTCACCCCAGCTGGCTGGACTCTGATGGCTAGAGGGAATGTACAATATTTTCTGTCTTCTCATGAAAATGAAGTAATGGATTTCATAACTACGGGCTTGAAAGATAGCACCTAGGCTTCCTAGGTGGATGAGATTTTCTATTGTGCTGTAATTAACGAATGTTTGATGCACTCCAACTTCAGTGTATTTCTTTCTGAATCACTTGTTATAAAATATAAAACTGTTGCATCTCTCTGGTTACTGGTATTAAAAATAGTGCAAATCTGCTTACATAGGCTTATTTCGCTTTCCATCCTTCAGGCAATTTACTGATAAACTCAGTTTTCCCACTTTTGTTTCTCCAACATTGCCTTTTAGTAATGTAAAAAAAAAAAAAAGATAACTGTTATTTGGTGTACTAATATTGCTAAAAGAAACCGTTATAAAATGCAACTATTTGGAGTTATTTTTTAGTCAATTGAGTTATTTCAATTCATAGATAAAAATAGGTTCATATGCTGGAAGTTAAAATCCACTTGCCAGCTGATGACTTTGTACAGTAATTAAAATAATACTTGCTAAAACAACATGAATAGTTGTATGTTTAAATAAGGATTTTCACAATTGCCTTTCCTTTGTTTATGCCTCAGGTGAACATTTCATAAATGGGAAGGTTGGTTTATAATCTAATTCTGATGTGTGAATCAGTAAATCTTATGAATCATTTTCTCCTCAAAGACAGAACTTGGAATTCCCAAGGATTTCATGAAAAGGACTTCCCATTTTTCTCACTAAAAATATATAGCTTGATGCCAATTAAAATTCAGTGCACAGTGTATCCAGTAACCCTGATAATCAGTAAAAACATGCGAGAGAACAAGATGGTTTCTCCAACTGAATGGAAACCTCAACAAGCAGTTAACCTGCAATAGGAAGAAACTCATTACTGGGATAGCTTGCTGCCTTACAGCACTTGAAAAGCTGATTAAAGAAATAATGAGGCGAAACTATATAAAATCCTGGCAAAAGTGGAAGGGAGGGTAATGACAGATATTTCAGCTTGCACCAATACTTATTTTGGCTCAGAACAACAACAAAAAATATTGATCAGACTGCTGTATGTTACGTTAATGCACAAGAACAACATTTTCTTCCCCAGAACCCCACATTGTTTTTATTGTTTCAGCTCTTTGACTCCTGATGACTTGAGTTCAAGTCCCAAACAGACTTCTGATCAGCAGGGTAGCTGGTTTCAGAATAAAGAGAGAGAAAATGTGTAAACTTGGTGAAGTGCTCCACAAGCTCCAGCTTGCAAACCTCACAGAGATTGCAGCCCATCCAGCTCGCAAACTCTCACCTAATGCAACATGCTGTAAGTTGTGAAGAAATGTGTTTAAGTATAAATAGTCTCTACTGGCTTCAGGAAGTAAAACTGTTCCTTTAGTTTAGTCAACACATCGCTTGCTGGGGAAGCTGAGAGGCCAATGTCCTAAGCTCACCAGTGATTTCTCCCTGTAAAATGAAAGTTAGCAATAATTGTGTGTATAATATTGTCTATTAGGTGGTGCATAAAGGCTTGCATTGTATGTACATACTGTAGTTGTATAGAAAACATTACAGAGTGAGCCTGCTTTTAGCTTGATGCCTCATACAGTGGTAATTAAGGAGAACAGTCTTTTGATTTGCTACTATTTGCAGTTCTGCAGGAAAAACTGAGTTTAGGCTATCTTGTGCTGTGCATTGTTGCCATGTTTAATCTTCTGATTCACTAGGAACAATTACATGCGACACCTATGGGGAATTTAATTGCTTAGCTCCTGCCTCTACGGCAATTGTAATTACGGCACAGTACTATTTGAAATAAAAAAAAGGAGCGAGAGAAAAAAAAGTGGTGTTTTTTAGAACATAGCACTGAATAATACCAAGGTTAGATTTATACAACAGCATAGCTCCAGAATTAACTCTGTGTTTCTTTTGATGAGAAGCCAGACAAAATAAAGCATTGGTTATTGTAAATATCCTCATGTAAAGCTTTCCATTCAAGCCTATCAAATGCATTTATCCTCCCAATGTATGTGGGAGTTAGCACAACTTCTTTTTTTTCCCCTCCTTCTCCAGCTGAGGAAACTAAGGCACAGAAACATGCTGCCTGATTTGTCTTTATGAAAAATCCAAAGGAGAGCAAATTAGTATGAGAGAAATTTTGAATTTCTAGCATTTCCAAGCTCCTTTTACTTTCCATGTATGCAGCTTTGAAAGAAAGACAATGGGCAAAAGACATGCCTTTTTAAGCTATAAGACCTTAAAAAATTCTGTAAAATGAAACATAATAAATAAATAAATTAATAAATGTTGCTGTGCACTATGTTGCTGATAATTCCTGTTGAGCAAAATTGAAGATGTCAATGTCTGAATCATCCTGCACAATCCTAACCAAAGGAAGTTGTAGACAGGATTATCCTATTGCGTTCTGCAGGCAATTTTAAAGACATTCCAAAGAGCACTACTGTGTTAGACTTTCTTTTATTCCTTACAGAAAAGAAAGAATGATCACTGCTTCGTTTGCAGTAAGGCATTTTTATTTCTTTCATCATCAAGATGATTTTCAGAACTGATCCTGATGGCAATTCAGTTAGAAATTAAACTCTCATCGGGAAGTCCTCCAGTGGCTTCACAAGTTAACAATCTCTTAGAAGTGATGTACAGGTCAAAATCAGGACCAATATCCCACAGAACAGAGCCCGTTCTGGCTGAAGAACTCATGACATTTAATAATAATGCTGAGGTTTATTTGTCTCAAATAAACACTAATCATACAGAAGTGAAATTCACTGGCAATTTTCCATAAGGTACCTGTTCACCTTCAACATCTGCTATAGTCCCCTTTAAATGATATACAACATGGCCAAACATGACCTATAGATAGCAAAAAAGCAACGCGCTCCTTTGGTATAATTATACTGTATAAGAAATATACATTTAAGATAACTACTAGGTTTTTTTCTCTTTGCAGCCTACCAAACATAAGTTTAGTCATGCCAGAGAAGGTATAATGCTGTAATTGCCTGTATGAATCTTGGCAGCATTTAGACAATGTGCTGCAAAAGTGCACTGTACGTACCCCTGCAGATCTGCTGCTGTGATTAACCTGAGAAATTTTGTGTGAGAAAGAAAGTAACTAAGAGAAATGTGTTTTCTTCAGATAATTATTAACTTCTTTTGACACTGACATCAACAGAACTGACAAGATCTCTTTGAAAGTCAAGATTACCTTTCTGGAAGTTTTGCATTCTTTGTCATTAAAAGAAAAAATACCTACCTTGACATTTTAAGCTTTTCCCAAGTTTCATATTAAAAAAACAAAGGAGTTGAAGGAAGATGTTTTGAGGACCAAAGAGAACAAACCTCATACAAGAGTCACTGTAATTTTTTCCACATAGTAGATCCTTTTTTTCTTTTTTTCCAGTTAGTAACTGTAACTACATATAATTATGACAATAGCTAGTCATTTCAATGAATTAGCAGTTCCATGTGTGAACTACCCGTACCCATTCTCCTCACCTTTCATTATGTCATAAAAGACTTTCTCTGGACTGGTACAAGACTGGTCAGGTTTTCCACTCAGAACATAATCTGTGTGTTCAAAGCCAATGTGATAATCTCTTTGAGAAGTCAGCACATGGGAACTGTCAGTTGAAGACCTTTATTTTGCCACCATCTGGCCAAACAACATTGGAAAAGTCACTTGAAGTCTTTGTTCTTTGAATTTCTCATTTGTAAAGTAAAGATATTATCAACCAATATTTGCAAATTGCTTTGTGCTTCTGTTGTAGGTTTAAAGTAATTTTTGTCTTTACTGTACCTTAAACCATGTTCTGACTTTGTTTCCTCCAAATTTACGTATCTAACCCTCAACCAATCTCAAACTGCATCCCTTGTTTTATAATGTGAACAGTGCAGGCATAGTACAGAAAAGGAGAGACTCCAAACAGTGAATCTGAATGCACCGTTAAACATGCTTTTCCATTGCAGATATTTGCAAATGAAACCCTGTGATGCAGCATTTAATTCCCACGAGAAGTGCTAGTCTCATTATATCTTCTGTCTGTATACAAGCTTCTGCTGTGTTACTTGTATTGCCATTTTCAGCAGGGACTCAGAGGAGAGAAAGGATAGAAACTCAGACAGAATTACTAAACTGTAACACAAAGATAATGAACTCTAATGCAACAGGACAGCAAATTAAAAGACTGGGAAGTTGTTAGCCCATGTAAAAATAAGAAGAAAAAGAGCTTTATTCCATACTTTTGAAGCATTCTTCAAAGCTCAGAGAGCCTACTAAACGAAGCAGTCCAGTTAATCTGCCTAGAGCTCCTCAGTTCAGCTCTCTTTACAAAAGAAATCCAACCAGACATTTTTAAGAGCAATTATTTTTTTATGAAAAGGAAATAACTAAGACCTAGAAAGCCACATTAGGGGCTAGAAGACACACCAATCAGGAAATGGTTTAAGATCCCCATTCAGTTCAATTTGTTTTAAAGTATTTCAAACCCCGTGAATACAGCAAATTCTATAAATAGCCAAGTGGCTGGGAGACACAGTGCATATTGCCAAACAGATTTAAATGCAAAACCAAGACTCTTGTTTCCCAAAGCTGTGGAGGGCGATTATAACACTGTCCAGTCTTAAGGCAAAGCTAGTCTCTGCTGGTTTTATGTATTTCCCTACCAGAGTCCTAATGTTTCCCTTCTGTGCAAATATACCTACAGAAGAACAAACCCATACAGAAATTTGGTAGTTCCAAAAATGGTATGGATTTGGCAAAATCGTGCCCTGGTTCACAACATTATCAACCACAAGCATTCAAGCATTATAAAACACTCCCTGTCCTTTGCTTTGGGACCAAAATTACAATAATTTTAAAATAAGCATTTAATAATACTTTTTAGAATTTTATTTACTTTTCATTTTTAAAACTCTTGTGAAAATCTAAATCATATGTTAATTTTTTTTTTGAGAAACATGAAGCCTAGGAATTTGTATTTTTATTAAAACAAATCCTCAGATTCCCCTCTATCCAAATAATTTTAGCAGCTGAAACATACAGAAATGCACCATGTGTCACAAGACCATGATGAAATCTGGAAGATTATAATGTTGCATCCATGGGCTGCAGTTTAGTTTTATTGCTCCAGAAGTTTATGGGTACTGTCATGTGAAAGGGTACAAACCTATTGTAATCCTGACCTTTTCATGTACCTGGCATTCTGTAAATGTTCTGACACTTCCAATTTACAGGATTGGGTGAATTTTCTTTATTTCTGGAAAAAATAAGCCATCTGAATCTCTTAGTCTGGATAGGAACTTGAGAATTGAAAGAAATGAAGACAATATTTCTAGATTCTTGTGGACAAAAGCACTACCACTCAGGAAATCAGATACTCAGCTGTGTCTGCAGGTTATAGAAACCTACGACATAATCTTTCAGCAGAATGAGAGGGACTTGCAAAGTCCTTTGCAAAGCTTGCAAGACAGAATAATTCAGAATATTTCTAACAAGACTATTGATTGCAAAAGCACATTTTCTTTCCACTTACCCACATTTCTGATTTTAAAGGCCTGCATGGTAACAGTGAAGTATATGGAGCTGAAAAACCAGTAAAAGCTGCAGACAGAATCCCTGATATCTGATCAAAGACAAGCCATTTGAGAAAATTCATAAGCAACCGCAACTATTTGAAGGATAAATTAAAACCATCTACTGAGAGATGATATGTGAAATAATGTCTGCTAAATAAAAATTAATAAATGGGCATTGAAACAGAATATGAATATAGTCAAACGGCAAAGACCAGATTTGTTCCTAAGACACATGGAAACAATTTCAGGGATTTTCAGCAAAGCAGCACAGTGTCAGGCACGCAGTGAAAGCAGTCAGTTTCCATGTTTCAGCACAAGTTGCACCACACAATGCAAAGAGAAGCAGAAGTGTATTAATAAGCGTGTAACTAGAAGACAAAGCTGTCATGATGACTGTGGTCATGCAGAAAAACACTCTTTCTTGGATATCATAAAAATGTACAAGGCAAAAGGTTTTTTGAGATGACATATTTGTGATATTGGAAGCAAATTAACATTAAAGAGGGATTAGGAATGATGATGACCTGGTAGAAAAAAGTATGAATTATGCCTCTTTTTTGTGTAGGTGCACATTGCAAATTCACAGTGGCGTATTTCTAGAATATCAGCTGTCCTTCAGATTGTGAGACAAAAGTTTCCAAATGCAAAACCCAAAGGTGGGTTCTCATTATCTGAAGAAAAAGGTGAAAAAAAACCTTAATTAACTTAATGACATCCAAAAGTTATGGTATATCATAGGTATAATACTGAAAACCCTGGGAAACACCTGTATTACACGTAAGATCTCATAACCATTACATGTAAGATCTCATAACCACTCAGACTAAGTAAAAGCTGACCATGATTGAATTCGCTGTCATGTGACTGGAGTATCAGTGTTTACCACAATAAAGCAAAACTATATAAGAAGTGTTATAGAATAAGAGCTTTAAGTAGGTGAACACAATTCCTCTCGACAGAAGCACTACTATTAAAGAGAATAAACCTTCCACCCTAATAGGTAGAACACAGCTGCAAAACAGAACTATGGCAGAATGATGATTGCATGTAGAAGAAATGCTGTGACTTCAGCCTTTCAGAGTAATAGTTAAGTGATTCATTCCTTGGTCATGATAGCTATTCTTGCAGATCACTCTGGTCACACTCATTTCTGAGGATCAGTCCTCCGAAAACCACCAAAGCAAAAAAAACAAACAACTAAGGCTAATAGAGTTTTCCAGTTCTTTCAGGACACTCAGAATACTACTGCCTATGTTCCTTCACTGACAAATTCTTCCCTAATCACTAATAGTGAAAGTCATTGCACGCACAGCAGACAAACGCTATGATGGAAGCCTAGCTGAATGAATTGTTTGGATAATAAAGCCCTGGGATGCAATATTTAAACCCCGTGAACAAACGTCCAATGAGACACAGAATCACTTCAGCTAAAAATTTGTCTGTCTCCCAGAGTGCGCCACTAAGTGATTTTATTGGGTATTTGTTGCTATTTTTATTTGGCATTATGTTTTGTTTTCATTTGCATTAAATGTTACGCAAAATGAAGTCTCAAATTCAATGCTCAATTAGTTTTATTTAAGCATTAAAATAACTGACTGTTTCATGGAACCTAGCTTCATTTGAACAAGATTTTGTATCCTTCTTGTCATTGTCTTTTCCTATCCTTCAAAGAATGTTTCAAGAAAGTTGTTTATAAAAACCTCTTTTTGTTCTGCTAACCCTGCAAACTAAACATGTTCCATTTATTTTTAAATTAAGTGAAAATTAGCCAGGTGTGATAGATAAGCTTTCTATACACAGGTCCAAATATTGACAAAAGGAGATGTGTCACTGGAAAAATCATCAGTCTAGCAATTATCACGTTAGCATGTTAAGTGGAAAAAGATGTGAAACTTCCAAATGTGTCAATACAGATTATTTCATTTCCACCAGCTACCAGCTATACTGTGAACATCAGTGCCTTAATGTATACTCAGCAGCAGGCTGGCTTTTGCAAGCAAATACCTGAACGTGGCATCCAGAATTGTCAGATCTGTGGTGAAATCATGCATACTTCCTTCAGAAATGGGCCGCCAAGCAAATATTAGACAATTCTAGAAGGCCAGGGAGTACAGGGACAGTAACAAACAGCCAGCTAGGACTGTCTTTCTCACAGACATGGCAGTGACTTTCAGGTCCAAACCGGGGTGGACAGGGAACAGAGGAGAAGGAGCTGGTCACCGTTTCCCCAGAGAGGAAGTAGCAGCAGAGAACAAAACGTGTTAAAACTCTTTTTAATAGTAGGTCCAGAAACCAGCTGTGATTTTAACAGCTGGTTCTGCCAGACTAAATCCAATCTTCTTCAGCACAGTCCTGATCCTTTTACAGTTCCCTGCCCAAAACTTAAATGGGATCGATAGATGAAAAAGAAAGCCTTTTCCTCACTTTCTTTCAACCTCTGCTACTCATTTCAGATCCCTACATATTAATAATCTATCAGACAAGGAATGTGTTTGTCATTTTCATAATCTAGTCAACATCACATTACTTGCAGGTTCTATTGCTGCTGTCCATCAAAGAATTCTTCAAGAAGTTAAACTGAGGTGCTGTCATTAACGAGTAACAGACAAACTGAGGAAGACAGAATAATGATCTGTGTAGTTGAACGGGGTGCATTTAAAAAACGTATTTTTCTTTACAATGCAAACAATTTAATTCATTCCAAGAGCCCTGAGTGGACTAGTGGCTACACTAGGTTTGAAGCCGAAACTCTTTCTCTGGTGAATAATAAGCACAGGCAATTTCGTGGCAGCTTATGAGAGCCAGAATCACAGAACAGCTCTCAGGATACAATATTTTGGAGGGGGAACTTACAGACAATTCTCAGCCCAGTGTGGCCTAACAGAACGAGATAAATACCCTTGAGACAAATTAAACTTTCTTTCAAGGGTCTCATATAAGCTAAGATTTTTTAATATGACTTAAAAGAAAAAAAATTACTTTTAAAAAGCCAGCATTACATGATGTGTGCTCAAAACATGCGATATTTTTAGTAATGATTAATCTGATACGTATCAATATAAGGTTAGCAGCATGGGCAGTGTCTCAAAGAAAGACATCTGGGGACATCTATGGAGAGAATCCCACCCATTTCAGTGACTTTGGATCAGACCATTACTGAATGACTCCAGGCCACATTGTGCAATTTGTGCGGGTCGTTTTGTTAAGAGCTACAGTACGCGACTACCGTACTCTGGCTGAATTATGTCCCACCTTTGCAGACTCCTCTAGGAGGCACTGCAGAAGGTATGTCGGCAAGATAGAAGTTATGATGCATCTTGATCACAGAAATCCAGTTACTGAGGTGCTGAACTTGTTTATAACAGCATTCATTGTACCGTGGCCTAATAGGCCTTTTTAGGTGAAGATGAACAAAATCTTCATAATTTTATTTGCATTGATTTCTCCTTAGAAGCATCCTTATTTGATATTTTAAGCCTCTTTTTGACTCAGAAGTGCATTGTGCAGGCTCCTGGTGGGATAGTGCAAACATTATTCAAAGCCTGAAACTACTTTTCTGCAGAAACAAATCTGCATATGCTAATTTTTAATAAGTACTAGTAGATTATTAAGACGTATTACCTTCCCATCTACTTCCTTGAAGAATTTTACTATTCTTTGACTTCTAGACAAGAACTCCCAAATGCATAAAACAGTGACAAAAAGATGACATTCAGGTAAATACCACAATTTTAATGTAAAACGCCTCTATGAACTAATAGGTTTTCCCTATTTTTCATTGCAAATAGTTTGCACGGTATTAAATTTAAGATATTGCAATCATCCCATTCATCTCTTTTTCAATGTTCTCAGGAGTCCAGGGCTTGCAATCTGCGGAAACATATAAGAATTTCAAGATAAAATTTCAAAAGCTAACGAGAAAGATATTTTAAGATTTCCTTTCTGTCTTTTTTTACGCTCCCTTGGTGCTCAGCATCATGCAAGATTTGGCCCCAAGTCATGGAGATTTTAGGCAATAGTTTCCCCATGCTTAAATTTTAAAAGTAGTTGCCATAGCAACTGCCAGACACAGCATATGGTGTGTCTGTTACCTCCAAGATAACAGAGCAATTTCTAAAGAATTTTCTTTACAATATGTTACGAACCTTTGTACTTTTTACAATTTTTCAGAGTGCAGTATAAGGTGCTGTTGTTCCCTGACATTCTCTTCAAGTTGAATGCTCATTTTGTAACTCTCTCTTTCATATTAGGCAAATATTTCCCTCTCTTCCTTGTCTTTTTATTCTCCCAATATTCAGCAAAACATAAAAGAATGAAGTGGGGAAAAGGAGACATCTATTGAGTTTTATCTAAAGATTTTACTTAGTTTTGCTACAATGTTACCTTTCCTTCACAGTGACAATCCAAAAGACAAAAATACAGAAAAAGACAAAAATACAGAAAAAGACAAAAATACAGAAAAAGACAGAAATCTTATGAAAATTTCTTCAGTATATAGGTGCTGGGCAGTCAGACATTTTGCAGAACTATATGCAGCCTTGACTCCCGTACTTGCCCAGCTTCTCATCTCCAGTGAAGAGTTAGTATCGGTGCAGAGCGGCCTTAAACAAGAGGAACCCAGAAACACGCCTGTCACCTCTTGATGGTAGGCAGTACATTCTCCTTGAACAGCAAAGACCTGTGCTGCAGAGCTTCTTCCAAAATGGCTTGGCTCTGCGGTGTGTGGCTCCTGAAAAGAAATCCCCTAGGAGAGTTTGCGAGTGGGATGACCCTACCTACCTTCCTCCGCACACCCGAGAAGATCCCACTGTCCAGCAAGAGTTCCCAACAGTTAAGCATCTCAGTGCTTGCCTTGCTTTGTAGAATCACATGCAGATTCTGGAAATAAGGGAAATAGGCCTTTATTCCTCCTTCTGCCCCTTTGTGGCTGTATGAGCTGAGACAGGATTAAAAGAATAGTTACTAGGATACGTAATAATGTTCTGCTCTGTAATTCTATGTCCCCTGAGTCCTTCATTCTGACAACTTTCTGCAGTTAAGGCACCTTCTGCATAAATCTTCTAAAAAATTAAAAAATAAACCTCCACCAAAACAGGATGTATGACTGCACATTTAATTCTCCCCCTGAGGGGAAGCTAAGAAAGAGAACGAACCATTCCTTATACACTTAGCTTAATGCACGACTACAAGGTGCTGACACTACCCTTATGAAGACAGAAGATAGTGTGAGAACAGAAAAAAATATTTTAAAGGGAACTTTGCATCTTTTGGGGTTTTTTCCTTTATTTACTCTTCCTTTACCACGGTTACTTCTCAGGGAAGCGGTAATCATTTTGTAACTGGAATTGCATGTGATTACCTTCAAGAAATACTTGGCCAAATGTTTTGCAAAGAAATGCTTATATTTAATTAACAAATTGCATGGCTCATTGCAGAAATTTATAGAGTAGATATATTTTTTTAAATCCTCTTTTGCTGCCTGAGCAAGGGGCTAAAGAGACCAAAGAGCATAGCAGCAGGCACTAGTTCTGGGCAAGTGTAGCTTTCAGTTAAGGCTGAATGACTGTGCTGTGCGAAAAAGAGGAGAAATTTTTGCTGCTAAAAAGAGACTAGTGATAGCAATTTTTTTCCTAGTAATAGCAGTTGAAGTTAACTAATAACCATAGCTACAGGAAAAGCAATGGTAGTAACGTCAGGTTTTAGCTGCTAAATGGCATGTAACAGAAAGATAATGGGGATCACCTGTGAGTTTCACCTCACCTTAGTCATGCATTATCCATTTATTAGCCTGGAGCATTTAGGAGAAGAAAATTACTTATGATGTCCTGACTGAAGGATGGTGAGAAAATATGAAAAATACATAAAATTAATTAAAAATACATTATATTGATTGTATATTATGTAAAAGTTGTGATGAAATGAAAATTCTATAATGTAGGAAGATTTAGTTGTCATATACCATGCCTCACTTTTATTTGTGCTATAGATAATATCACAGTACATAGGTAGATCATGAGTTAAGGTCACGTCAATACCCAGGAATGTAATGTTTCTCTTAAATTGTAATTTCATAGGTTCTTATGGCTTAGTTTTCCTTGCTAGCTCATGGATAGCATTATCTTTTGCATCAGACTTACACTTGACATTAGGGTCTTCGCAAGTCCCTAAAGGAACAGTTGGTCTCTCTCATACTTAGTCACTTCCTTCTTCCAAAACAACTTCTTTCCGCTTAATTCTGAATTTTTCTAGTTCTGCTCTTAGCAATCACCCACAATCTCCATGGACACTGGCGGTCTGTACCAGCCAGCCACCATGCCACACGGTGTACAAGAAGGGGCTGAAAGAAGTGGGTTTGTTCAGTCTTAAGAAGGAGAAGCAAAGGGGAGATCTTACTGATCTTATTGCTGTCTTCAACTACCTACTAGGAGGGTATGGAAGAACAAAGCCAAACTTCTTCTAGGGTGCGCAATGATAAGATGAGAGGTGGTGGACACAAACTGCAACATGGGATATTCCAATTAGATGTTAGGAAAAATATTTTCACTGTAGTCAAACAGTGGAACAGGTTTCCCAGAGAAGTTGTGGCATCACCACCGCTCAAAATTCAATCAAGCAAGGTACTGAGTAACCTCTTTAAGCTGGTCTTGCTTTGAGTGGGGCCAGATGACCTCAAAAGGTCTCTTCCAACCTAAATTATGTGGTGATTCTGTGATTCTGTTCAACGCCAGTTCAGGAGAGCTCAGCAGGCAGTGTTTGTCATTGAAGAAACTACTCTAATTGAAAATCTGACTATGCCTGAGACAATAGGTCCCTCTTAGAAGTGAAAGGGTGTGATTTATCCAAAAGTAGTTTGTGCCACAGAGGGAGAGGTTGGTGTTGTTCTCTTTTGGATGTATTTTTTCTATATTGGCATAGAGCATGTTGAATTTAGTAGAGTTATTCCTGATGAAACTATAAATAGCACAGAATCAACTCCTAAACATGAATGCACCAAAAATAAAATAACTGAAATGTTCCCTTTTAGTATGGCTTATTCTATTTCAGGAAACATAGAACCCAATAAGTTACATTCAAAGCCTCTCTATAATTAAGTGTAAGCAAAGTATAGCACTACAGCATATTAGTGACTCCATGTAAATATATTTTCCTCCTGAATAGTTATAAACAGGCACACCATAACCTCATTTTTAGCTTTTTTTCCACATTATAAATTCATTTTTCTCTTTGCAAAATGTCAGTTTCTTTCCAGCAGGTTAATCCCAGGAGGTCTGGTAACTACAATTACTCCATTTAAATATTCCACATATCTGTCAAGACTCAAAAGAATTCTGTAGTGTCAGTTTAAATATAAATATATATAATTCTAGTTAATAATCATCACTTCAAGTCTGTTATGAAAACTGTATTACTCATTCAGAGTGTGTGTGATGTTGTGTACATATGCAGCATTTGTTGCAGCATTTCCATTGATTTATTGGCTAAAAAAAAACCCCATACTAACTGCAGCACATCAATGATCTTATGCAGAAAACAATGCTTTTCAAAGGTAAACTTGTCTGTAAGTTTTTATTATAATTACTTAAGGAAAAAGCACCAGAAATTTCCTTGCTTTTTATACAGAGAAAGCTGAAAATGTATATAATACTGTAAAAGCAAATGCTAGCAAAACATATTTGATGCTTTTCATGTCTCTGTCATTTCCATCTAAAGAAAATATTTTCATTTACCAGCAACCAGAACTTTATTTGTTTCATGGTAGGGGGTAGGAAGTTTTGGGGGAGTTGACAATTTTCTGCCACCTTATAAATAGCCTGAAACACTACACGGTTAAAAGACAAGCATCCTAATGGATTAGAAACTAAAATTGTAATGCTGATCAAAAATAGGTCACCGTTTATTTTCCTTAAGTTGAATGTGCTCATCAGGTCTTCATTTACTTAGCCTGCTAGAATAGCCTTTGCCATACAGGTAAAAGTGTAACTGTTTTTACAATGGAAGTTTCAAAGTAGCAGAGCGAATATCCTTATGCCCAGCAAACACAATACCGATGAATAGCATTTCAAAGCTTTTAATCTCCATGACAACCCACCTCAGATTTTTCAATAAAATGCCACTTTCCATGCACACAAACATACTCATTTATGCACACCTACCATGTGTTCATAAATATCACCAGTGCTGTACATCTTAATAATGCCATTGATGTCTTTCTCTTGGAAAACTAATCAGTCAGCACCACAGCTAAAAACTTAATTCATATCCTTCTGTTTGTATTAACTGTCGAATAAACAAAAGGCAAAGAGACACATACAAAATATGGCTCAAACATATAAGGACATACCTTGAGTTTTGGCAAGCATCAGGAGAAATTCCTGATATATAAATAAATGGGAAGGATTACTTCAAAGACTTACACAACAGAATTATAAATTGCATAGCAGAATTATTCACAGTACTTTTTTTTCTGTTTCAAAAAGGAAACAGTTGACTTAAATATAAGCGGAGCGCTCACTAAGCTGTGTGAGTAAGGATCTAACTACTGATATGAGTCATGTACTGATGTAAATGTGGCTCACACCTAATGCTGGAAAAATCATGACAAATGCTTAAAAAACTGTCCCAAGAACAAAGTTCAATTTAAGCCACTCCAGGAAATGGGACATGACAGAGATCTGCCCACATAAAGGAAAGAGACACCTGCTGCCATTTGCCTAGCTTGTAACATTGCATTCACAAAATTCACTAATTACAGTCCATTATCTTGCCCGGTTTGTGTTCTTAGGACTGGTTCCCTGGACTACCCCTGCCGTCACAGCTGTAACGTACCTGCTGGGGGGATGCACCGCATCAGCACAGAACGCGGTGTTGCCACAAATGAAAGAAAAACGTGCGCTCGGGCCTGGAAGTGGGCCTGCCAAACTTCCACATGCATGACCGCAACGGATCACTGTAGCTGCAGCTCATATCCTCCTCCAGCCTGTGGCTTCAAAAGGCGGCATGTCCCCTGTCCCCAACCCTCTGGAGCCTCCGCTCCAGCAAATCCTGCCAGTGTTTCTACATAACCTCTTTTAACGATCTCTCATATCTAACACTCCTGCCCGATCACAATAGGCTTTATTAGTCAGGGTTAATTGCACGTGTTTCAAGTACGATTTGCACCTGTTAAGCTACTCTGCAAGGCAATAGCTGGTGAACTGAGCAGATCTCTTTTTCCTGCCTTCTCCCGGGGTGTGTAAAAGGGTGGCCTAGCCATCAGCACCAATTTTGAGAAAAGCACTTTTCTCCACACACACACAAAAAGAGAAGAAAAAGTCAGAAGCAGCTTTCGGCTGTGGGAATAGCCGCCTCTGTGGCACCCCAGGCCACCCCTCACTTTCTCCTGAGTCTGCTCATCACAAGACCTTTTATCTCAGTTAGTATGGTCAGTGCACTGTAGATGACATATAAAGCTCCTGTGAATCTCACTGCCAGCCCAGAAGCTCAAGTGAGAAACTCAGCAGAGAAAACTCTGAAATACCACCAGGTTATCTTTTGTGATAGACACGAACAGAAATCCTCAGCATTCTCCTTCTTGTCTCTTCCTTTCTACCACCCTTGCACTGACCTCTACTACAGAACAACACTATACGTGCATTTATAGAGGAACAAAGGCCACTTCAGCATACCTGTATTTGCATGGTATGTCACAGGACCTTAAGGGCTTAGGAAGGGCTTGAGGGCATGCTGAAGACCTTCAGCGTGCATACGAATGGGTTGGCCCTTAAGAGTCTCAGAAGGCATTATGGATGCAGGCTAGTTGGCTCACATACTTTGCTAGAAGACATATAACAGAATTGTGTTTCAGAAAATGTGAGGGGGGCAGGGCTGGGGGGGGCATTCTGCAGTCTTGGAGTAACCAGTGCTGCACTGTCTGGCTAGTCTGCAGGCGTCCTGGAGCAGCAATCTATCAGATATGTTAACTCTGCCTATTCATTCATGATTAGCCATGAACTCACTAATAAAAGTGCCAGTTTCAACATCAGCACTAACTTTTGCTGTTGCCTTAGGTGTCCAGCCAAAAAAAAATCTTCCTGCGGTCCAAGTACATCTCCCATAATGTATCAATACTAACAACGCTGTCTGTCCCAAAAGCCTCCACTGTGGCCATCCCCTTCCTATGACTCTATCAATAGTGAAGACATATTGTGCATCCTAAAATGGCATTGCATTCTACTATAAAATAAAAGTAACTTGCTTAAGTTTCAAATTAAGTTTATTTTCAAACTTCAGTACATGAAGTCTGCAGCCCATTTCACCGCAAGCCAGCAAAATGAGTCTGTCAAGATGTACTCCTAAAAATTTCTTGCTCTGCCTTGTAACTTCTTCATATTGTTACCGTAAAAGTCGGTCATAAAAGAACCCCCTAAGACTGGTCTTTAAGTTTTAGAAGGCAGGCATTCTTTATTGCAGTGCTGGATGCACGGGGGATAATTCCTCCTAGCGTGCATACCAAACTTAAAACAGTACCTGATTATATAGACCAGTTATTTACATATTCATCACAATTCCCAGAATAATCATGCATACTCATTCTGTTTCCTGGAACTAATTATAATATATGCATCTTCATTACGCATGCGTAATAAAAGGAGTCTGTGGTCTTTCGGTGGTCTTTAGTGGCAGTCCATAGTCTTCCTCACAGTGTCCACTTGATGATCTCCAACTTTACGCATGCTCAGTCCTCATGGAAGTCCCTTTATCAACCATCAGTTAGTTCTAACCAACTCAGGGCCACAAGTCCTCTTTACTTAGACAATAACTTTAGGCTTATCGGTAGCTAGGCCTCCTGTTATCTACTGCTTGGCCTTTAAACAATGACTCCCATTCCTGTAGGTACATCAGGCAGTAACTTCTGTCTTCCTGTTTCTGTAAGTGCATCAGACAGTGACTCCTGGCTTTTTTTTTTTTGCAAATACATCTTATCTTGCTTGAGGAAGACCACAAACTTCTTTTTTGCATTTACAGTTTCGCTTACAATATAATACTTTCCCTGCTTGAGAAACTTCAATATGAATACTTATCAAGACAGAAACTCATCTGCCTTTTAATTAGACATTTATGCTCATTCTATATCTGGCAAAATGACAGAAAGTCTAAAAGGCCAAAATTGAATTATTTCCCTAAAGAAGACTTAAAATCTTTTCTTATAATAAAAAGGTAGACTTCCAGGGTGACAGAGTTTACAAGGCAAAATGAAACCTTCCTGTAAAAAAATGCCTTGAGATGCTTCCTCTTCTAGCCTTTCTTCACTGATGGCCAGTTGCATCACTTCAAAGTTTTCATTATCCTCCCTCCATTAAAATGACCACCTAAGTTACCAAAAGACAATGTATAATATATATAATCTCCTTTCATGCATGTTGAATGCTGCATGCAGCCTCAAAATACTAATGCTTGATTGTACTATCTGTCTAGACTGAACATCTAAATGTCATACCTAGAGCTTCCCTGAAATGCTTTGTTTTGTAAGCTGGTCTTGATGGTGCCAAAAAGAGCTCAGCTACATTATTTAGGTACTCATTACTCAAACACAACAAAAGGTAGGAGTTACCTTTTATCTGCATTTCTAAGATGTAGAGAGCCCAAGGTTGGCCTGTCCATCTCTAGAGCATGAATCATTGTAGAACATAAACCTGTAGAGAGTAACCTTGTTGTTTTCTCCCTATTTCTTTAAGGTACTGTTAAAATCAAATTAAAGACAGTGAGTTGGACTTTTCATGGTGCCTGGATGTAGTTCAGAGTAGATTAAGAAAGTCACAAGTTCAGAGATACTAATTCTTATTAATCATAATGATATTTTTACGCTATAGCTACCACATTGGTAACAACTTCACTTTAGATGAAGAACCCTGCGAACAGGTAGCAAAAAACTTTCATTGCCACCTGTGTTTCTAATGGAAATCTAGTATAGGGACCACAGGTTTTACATTGAATTAGCAGAGCTTTTGAGCTGTCAAGACCCAATGCAGGTTATTGGAAGATCTAGCCATGCAACTCACAGTAAGGGTAAGCACCTTCTTCCTACTGAGTTGAGTTTAGTACATTTTAAAAAAATGTATTATATGTTCATTTTATAACTACTGCATCATGCAGTTAATTCTCAAGTCAAAAATACTGTTTGTCTAGGATGCCAATGACATTTACCGGGCCTACAATTAAATAAACAAAAGATACTTTACCATCTCTCAGTGTCTTGTCTCTGTAAAAATTGCATACTGTACTTCTACAGAAATGTATCTTTTCTTCAGTTTAGTTTATTACCTACAGAGAAGAAGTTTTAGGTGTCTTTTTATGTCTTGTAACTGTAGTCTCTAAACTATATGTAATTACTTTCAATGAAAAAAGAAAACTATAATGGGAATAGCTTTATTGTCGTATTTTTACTAGTGGGTGTGAGAAGTGATTTAACTTACAGGTACTGATTATTTAATTGTATTGATATAGAGCATACAGCCTACCATGACTAGTGAATCATTCAGACTGACAAGAGGAGGTGTAAAAACTCTTCTTGCTTCTATTCTGCTGCATCCTTCCAGTTTTACAAAGGAAAAAGCTTTATTCATAGGTGGGGGGTTAGTAAGCCATTGAAGTTCCTGATAACAGCTGTGAATGCATAAAGCAAACACGTCAAATCCATACGGTATAGTTCTGAAATTAATTGGATAATGAAACAAACTATTCCAAGAGATGACTGTATCATCACATACACAATATAGCTGACTCTGAGCCTACGTATGGTTTAAAAATAATCTTTGTAAACTTTACAAAATTAAGCTTATATATAGATTGCTTATTCTAATGTGTTCCATTTCATTTGTTACTGTGTGACCTTTATTCAACACAATTGTTGCATAAACCCATTTACTTGTTTAGATGTGAAAAGACACCACAAACTATTAAAGTCTTAGCTACATCATTATGTATGAAAGTAATTGTACTGTGTATTTTTAAACCTATGGCCCTGCAGCAGTAGTTGATTAAAAGAACATGAACTTAATCGGCAAAATAATTGTGCTTTGGACAATACTTGACCAAAAATAATTAGCAGAATTTAGAGAAATTCTTGGTCGGATAAATTTCAGCAACCTGAATAGAAAAAACTACCAATAGATAGGCTTGAATATGACTGTGTGAGTTCTACAGTAATATTATACAGGAATAACAGGGCTCAGATTTCAGATATACAACAAAGCACCAGCTTTTGGCTCAAAAAAAGTCTGTTTTTCTTTTCTTCCTCATCAGTTTTTATGTTTTTCACTAAACACAAGATGACGAAAAGCAAGCGACTAAGGGATTCACATAAATCTCTTGATTTCTTTTCATTACCACTTTCTGATGAGGATAATTAAAAATAAGAAGCAAGTCATCTGCTTTCTTTAAATAGTTATAATTTTGTATAGTTACAGCCAACAATAGATTTTAAAGTTACACTTTCCTCATTGTTTTTCCTATAGTATTTAAATAATATATATCTTTCTGTTTTTTCACTCCGTAGTATACATATCCAAAATTGTTATCTTCTATTTTCAGTATCATTAATAGTTCCTTTATTAGTATAAATGAATATTCTAAGAAGCTGGGTAAAAGTAATGTCCTGAAAGCATTAACTAATTTGCGTAGTAACAGAAACATTAAGTATAAGACGAGATTTTTCTTTTTATTACTTTTTTCTTGTTATTAACGGAATAAACAAAATAAGGTAAAAGCTGTGTTAGAAGAGATCCAGCATTGGTAAAAGAGTTCTGAACTAGTGATTATATTCACTAAATGGTGAAAGAGTTCCTTTTAAGTACTGCCACGTGCTTGTTTTACCAGAAATGAAGTGGGATTTTTCCATCAAATTACTAAAAATCTGCCTGGTACTTGTAGTTCAAGAAGAGCAAGGTTGTTGAAGGGAAATCTTTTCTCCTTTTTCTTGTTTTGTACAAAAGACAACCACAATTGGGTCTGCCTGCAGGGCAAAACTCTCAGAAAATGAAGAAGTTGAGAATGGTTGTATGTTCTGCACAACTTCAGAAGTGGCACGTTAGTAATGGCCCATGGGAAGAAAGCTGGCGCATCTGGACAACTCTTTGGTGACAACAAGTTATATTTTATGGAATAAAAATGAATGACATTTTTGGCTGCCCAGCTATCTTCAGATAAGGAAGCTAGACTATATTAAGTAGTGCAACATGAAAAAATGATTGCAATTTCACTTGGATGACACTTGAAATGAAAATAATCCTGGTCTAAGGTGAAAATTGCAGATCCTGACAGAAGAATCTTTGTGCTTATAAATTTAGCAGAGCTTACTTCTAACAACTGGGATTTCATGATTGTTGATGATTTCCAAGTTGCTTTTCAGAACAGTACATGACAGTATTTTTATTTAAACATGATCTAAAAATTGTAAGTATGGCAATTCACCCTATTTATCAATTTATAATTACTAAAAAGGATGAAACCACTAGAACTGAACTTACCCTTTGAAATGACAGGATTGAAGAGAATCATAATAACAGTTTAGAGACCTGAATAGGGAATGTGAGCATTGATACAGGATGTTGTAAGTCTGATAAAGAATTCTATTAAAATATTGTTATTCAGCATCAAATTGTAAAAAATATTTCTAGATGAGGTGAAAAAATCATAGAATGGTAAAGCTTAAAGAACAGATAATGCAATTATAACAAGATACAGGTGAGCTACTTAAATTATCATATTCCACTTAACGACTCAGTGATCATAATCATTTTGCAACTATTATATCGAGCGATGAAGAATAATTTAGAAAATCATTGACTCCATCTAGTGGTGATTTTCTGTAATTTTCACTGGCGACTCTGCTTCAGTAGGGAACTTTATTCCAAGCTTTGAT
Organism: Sagittarius serpentarius; assembly: GCA_034782735.1. Classification (NCBI taxonomy): domain Eukaryota; kingdom Metazoa; phylum Chordata; class Aves; order Accipitriformes; family Sagittariidae; genus Sagittarius; species Sagittarius serpentarius. The sequence continues at coordinate 7,920,966 of JAVKLA010000031.1, read as the reverse complement.
TTGAATTTGATATTCCTCAAGAAACAACAACAGATAACAACAGCAATCCACTTGATTGATATATGAAATACTTTTAGACTTTTTATAGTATTGAAGTAAATCAGTTTCAAAACCTATGCTTAGGCATATAAATTTTAATCTTAGGAAAATCCATTGGTAGTAATGCCCACATCTCTTCCAAGAACAGTGCTCAAAATATCTTGCAAAGGAAGTCAGCATCATTTTTCACACTCTACAGCTTGGGAAGCTGAGACAGGGGAAAATGAGACAATCTTGGCCGGTACCAGAATGCGGAAAAGAACCTCAGCCTCCCCAGCTGCTTGGCTCAGGGTGGTCCTGCAGAGAACCAGCACCAGGAAGGCAGGGTCTTTCTCCTTGGATGTCTTTGGCTCAGATCAACACCAGACTAGCAGTGACTGGTACTCTGTAATGACACGGGAAATGAAACGGTATTTCTTCTTTTTATAACTTAGAGGAGGGAGCCATAGCACCGCAGCCACCACCTTAGCCACTACAAGAAACCGTATTTGCAGCCTGCTGAGACGATATAAAGACTCAGACCTCAGAACGTGATCTGCTTACTCAGTCCCCATGAGTGTATAATTGAATCGAAGTGGCAGCATGGCATGAAGAAATTTACACTGCCACTCCCCAATGATCTACCTTATTCCACAGGAAAAAATGCAGGTCAAGTCCTCAGGGAAATAACTGTCATTTTTCAAAAGCATTTAATCCAGATGAAGTCATTTTGGATATTCTTGCTTGTCTAACAACTAAAATATAAGCCTGCTTGCGAAGTTTGAGAGACTTGGAAAGCAGTATGCACCAGGCTGCCATATGTTTATTCAGGGTCACTGAAAGGAAAATTAAGTCCATAGTGATCAGAACCAAAGGAACTAGAGACAAAGATTATTTTAATAACACAAAGGTTTCGGGCTTTGGGGGAGGGTGAACACCAAACAAGGGTAATTTTTATTTCTATTTTTACAATACTGTTCAAGCAATAGGGTGGACCTCAGGAAGGAGGCATGCCCATGACAGGGCAACAGTATCCCAAATACTGTTCTATCCTATGTAAAGTCAAATAAATAACACTTCCCAATTAATAATTTGGAAAGCTATCAATAAATTGTGAACTGGTCCACAGCTATGAGAAAAATATCAATTACTGATATAAATAAACATCATTCTGTAAGCAAGACAATTGGGGTTCAACTCTAGCTTGATCTACCTTTCAGTCATAGTCTGCACACCTAGGACACTGAGCAAAGGATTAGCACTGTAGTGAACTGTCCTTTCAGAGCTAAAATTTGCATGTGGAAAGCATTCACTGGTAAAATCATCCAAAGATTATTTTGAGTGAGTAAACTTGGCAAACATAGTGTTCTCCTAAAAGAAGTATAAATAGTACATGTCAATAAAGAAGCTCACTTACCCTCTGTTGGTTTTAATCAACCACAGTTGATTCACAGAATTTGTACAGCTAAGCCCTCTCCCACTCAAACCTATCTTCCTTTGACAAGAGTACTAATGAAAATTCACTGGACTGAAGGAATTCTTAGCTACCAGCACTCATTCTCCCAAACTGTTACATATGTTCAGTACACTGCTTCCAGGACAAAGTAGTATTCTACGTGCTGTCCTTGTCAACACCTGTGGATGAATAGAGCATCTTTAAATAATTCTCTAGACAACTGAGAGTGACTCGGTAGCCAAACAGTTAACAAATGCTGGAATTTCATAGGGTACTTATCTCTCAGACATGATTAACAAAACAAAAATTAGAGGAAAAGTTCTTCTTTTCCAATTTGCAAGTGACAGAGATACAGGATGACTTCAGGCCTTCATGTATGAGCCAATTGCAACCTAGCAAGAGATCAGTCATTTAGGGTATACTACATCTTCTGCAGCATCTAACTAATAATTTGGTATGAGTAGTTTGATATGAGTTCCCTTCTCTCTGTCTGTTTATAAATAAGATGTGGTTCAACACAATAAATGCAGAACTTGAAACAAATACAGTACTATACTTTTCATGGTAAGTGATGCAGCAGAGTTGTAAGAAACAGAGCTTTATTAATGTATTAAAAACACCAGTGTCAGGTACTGGCACTTTTCTATTTGTCTTTTAAATTATACCCCAGAGCTGGTCCTCAGCACACAGTTCTAATACTGTGGTCTTACAGCTGTATATTGGAACCTTCTTCTCCTAATACACTTATACCTTAGAGAAAGGAAAGATGCCTGAACAGAAGAACAGACTTTTTAATAGGAATAATTTTTCATGCTTCTAGTTTAAAAACTACCAATTTTATAATAAAATCTTTATTTGTAACTCTTTGCATATTTGAAATGAATAGAGGCTGTACTCCCTTGATAGTGATCCAATAAAATAATGTATTCAAGGAACTAAATAATCTCCTGCTATTTTTAATCTTTTGTCTAGCCAACTTCCAGATCTTGGGCAATTTGCAGAATGTGAAAAGTCTGGATAATCATGGATTGTGGTAGTGAGTTTCAGCTCTAAATTTCTCCAGTGAGATAGCACTTACGAGACAACATCTCAGTCAAACTTATTTGTGTTCTCCAAAGAAGGTCTTCCTTGGTAGGATGGGAGGATGGTAAATTAAACACAGAATGCTTATGTAAGGGTACCACAGCTGAATTCAGGTGCAAAATATATCATAATCATTAAAACAAGATTTCAGGTTGTCTAGCCGTTTCAGAGCTGAGAATTTAACCTCATCTCAGTGCTTGAGAAGAAATAATAAAGAGGTTTAAGATCAAATTTCCTGTATCTGTAAATATAAAAGAAATTATTGTAACAAATACAGAAATCAAGACTTACAGTCCTTTATCACCAGTGAATAATGCTTCCTTGGCTGGTGTTAGCTCATCTGGTATTTTCCTTACACCTATCCACGAACTTCATGACAGCACTGCATAGGACCTTCCCTCCCACTCTGTTGTGGCAAACAAAATGTAGATATAGTAATCCCCCCAATACCTTCCTGCTTTTTACTTAAGTGAAGTACATCAGTAGAGAGTTCACTGAGGTCACCACCATTTTTCTTCTGCTTTTGTCAGACTCCAGAACTAACCTTTCATTGTGAAATTCCTATATTAGCATCTAAATCTTTTGAAAAGAGATAAAGTGTTACAAACCAACAGAATTGCAACAGGCATTCTGGATCTTGGAGCTGGGATCTGCATTCATATGTAATTCAAAGGCATTTGCGCAGCACAGGACAATTACCTACTCCCTCAGGGTACACCACTGGTTTCACTTGGGAGCGGACCTGTGTTTCTGTCTTGTCCGGGTCTGATGAAAACAAAAGGTTTGCAGGGTGCATTGAGGGACGATCTACCATTGTCTGAGAAGCCAAAATTAGCATCTTGACTGTCACAGTTAAACTCAAAGGTCTTTAAAAAAAAACAACTTTTGTCAGGGAATCTTCCTTTTTGGTGTGTGAAGCTTTGTCTCTCTATCTGTAAAAATTATAAGAGTCTTACCCACCTTAGCTGTGAATGATGTTCAGAGTATCAGTATCAAAGGAAAATACAATATGATTGACTAGATATTAGGTGAAAGGAATTTAAAGTCAACTCTAAATGATGGTCAACGCTCAATGACAAATGACACAGGGTTGTGTTCCCATGGTTTCCAAAATCTGGGGCTCTTTCTGACATCCTCATTAAAGATGAGCAAAACAATAGCAAGTCCTATTTTATTAAGAAAGAAAAACTAGTACTCACCACCTCTCCAGTAGGGTTCTCCACGAGCTTTTAGCAGAAGTAACATGCTAAGGAGCAAACAGACATAACCCTTCTTCAAATAAAAAAAGCCATAATCTGATGTACACTTCTGCTTGATTTTGAGATGCTTGAGAAATTTCTGTTTCTGCATCCACTGACTCCTCCCTCATCCGAGTCTTCAGAGTTCAGTTATTGCTCAGTAAGTAAGCTGACTACAGTCTATCTGACTGAAGTACTCTGGTTCAACAGATTTCAGCTAAGTTTGCTTACTTCTGCTTATTTAAAAAAACTTTAAGATCTCCCTAGTAAACTAAACAAAAAATACCAGCCTTTAAGGGAACAACCCCTGCCCACCTTTAAAATAAGTATTTTATTTAAATGTTCAAAGAAAATGTTTTATATTCTACTTAACTTTGATAGATAAGATTCTTGCCTGAGGTGGGTTAGGAATTTCATAAGCAAGGCTACCTATCTCCCAAATTCTGTAAAATATTTGTATGCTCAAATGAACATCTCAAGAAACCTTAACCTGTTTTGAGAAATACTGAAAGACTTCAAAGTTCAAAGAACTAAGTGGCAGCAGAATACCAAAACATTTTCCCAACTATCTATTTTCCTTAAAGCTACTTACTGTACAAAAAAGATACAAATTTCTTTTGGAATATTTTATGTGTCTCTAAACCACAAGTATTTCTCTTTACAGAAATGAATTCAGAGTGCTGAAGAAGCTATATAAGACCACTTCTCTTTAAGACCTAACAGTGTTTCTCCTGTCCTTTAAAAAACAGGATGTATCTTACTCTTTGAAAAGATATTGTGGCTGGCTGTTTGCATCTTAATCAAATACTTCACGAAGTATCATCAGCATCACTCACGATCTGCAATTAATGACTCTACAAAATGTTTTCTGCAAGGCAAGTATTAACTGACATTTAAATATAACTTTCAAACATAAAACAAAACATAAACTGTTCAAGCAAAACAGCACATTTACACCTACAGGCTAGAATTTGTTCATTTGGATTGGGAGATAATAAATGGAAATTTTTCTGCCTCTTATTTAGAGGATGAAAAAGGAAAAACTTTCTAAGTTTTTTAATGAACCTAAAAATCTCAGTAAAAAAGCCAGTAAGAAACCATAGATACATAAACTACAACTGGTCATCACATGTAGAAAGGTAATTTTAAGTGCTTTCTCAGCTTCAGGAAGGGTAACAGATACAATGTGTGTAATCACTTTCACCTCGATATGGTGGTTGTTCCCACAGGGTTCACCTACGCAACGCAACTGCCTTGCCCTCAGCGGTGCTGATCATGGATCACAGTGTTCAGGCACACCAGAAGAGAAGCACCATTTAAACTTTTAGCTCGGGAAGGAAAAATTATAAGCAATTTAGCTTATGTCCTGTCTGAAAGGCCAAGAAGTGGAACAGAGTGGTATTGCATTTGTATAGACACATTAAGCTCCTGACCCAGAATGAACGCAGCAACGCAAGCAGCAGATGAGCTCTGCCGGGTGAAGCCACACCGTCTCACAGCAGGAGAAATATCACCCCTAACCACGGCTGCTCACATACCTGCTTATTATCTGAGCAACCCGGTACCAGGAGACCTGAAATTGCTGTTTTGTGAGGAAACTCATGCTGCCAAGAGGTGGTATGTTTGAGTTCAAAAGATACCGAGAACAGCCAGAAGTGATTTCAGATCAAAACATTCAAACAAGGACCAGAAAAGATAATAGCGGAGAACTAAGAAAAGCAAAACTCCTGTTTTGTGGTAAATAGTGAGCTAGTACTTTTCAAAGGGTTATGTGAAAACAAAGGAACCAAGAGTCCATGATTAAAAAAAAAAAAAAATAAGGTAAGCTGGCCATCTTTCTCCTAAAAATAATTAAAGAATAAGGAATTGATCAGTTATTCTTTTACTTTTATTAATACATAACCATGCAAATTGAATATAAAATGCTACCATCATTGTTAGGTCCTAAAAACTTAACAAGCTATGCCATGACTGAGCACTTGCATTTTGTGATTTGGAGTTCTAGACAGCCTAACATACTTCAGATGTTTAGAGAAGGATGCTATTGCTTATCAGAGTTTTATGTAAATACAGAAAAATGTTTGAGTCTCATTAAAAAAAAATCCATAAAAACTAGCAGAACACACAGATATATTCAAATGTTTATTCTTCCTTTAGAGCTTTTTCTCCCTTCTGGGTAGGACTACCTGAATGACTGATAAAGACTCAAAGAAAACAAAATTGTTCAGTTTTTTTCTGGCTGATAATAATAATTTAAAAAAACCTAACACAACATATCAGCTGACCCAAAATGGAATATCCTGTATTTGGAAATTATCAGCATACAGCAAAGGAAATAACAGTATATATTACAAAAGATGAAGGTAGTATAATAACAACATCCTTTCTTTATTCAGTAGATCATTACTTGGGACATTTCTCCTGAACATGGCAGACTGGGATTTAACCCCCGACTCTCAAAACACAACATTAAAGCTCATCATTCCCACTGAGAGTGTGACACTTCCTTTTATATATTAGAATAGTCAGCAAGCCAGAGAGGGTACAGACAAGAATGATACTCTACACTTCTTGAAAATGTAGATTCAAATCCATGTAGGAGGATGGAATCTATTCTGGATTTTTCATATAGCAGGTAGATGGTCAGTTATTGGATAAAATGGGACACCCACCATACCGGGGCACATTTAGGAAAACTAATGTAATTTGTTAAAAATTACCTTTTTTTTTTTTTTAGCAAACCAATAATTACCTATAAATGTCTATCTCTACCTTTTGCCCTGTTTCACATCCAGAGACACCCTTCTTTTTTCAGAAGTACACACTGTAAGGATATGTGGAATAATAATTTTTTTCTGAGGATATCTGATTAACAGCTGTTTAACATACAAGACTTCAACAACAGACAAGAGAAGTCATTAAGCCCCAGATACACAAACCCAGGAGATAACAGAGACAATACCACAGACCAGAAATCTCAGGCCACTGATGGGCCATTGAAGGAACCACTCAAAGTCTTGAGGAGATCCAACTGGAACTTTCTAACTGATGAGGGGGAAGTAATTATAGAATCATAGAATCATAGATTGGCTTGGGTTGGAAGGGACCTTCAAAGGCCATCTAGTCCAACCCCCCTGCGGTGAGCAGGGACACCTTCAACTAGATCAGGTTGCTCAGAGCCCCGTCCAGCCTGGCCTTGGATGTTCCCAGGGATGGGGCATCTACCACCTCTCTGGGCAACCTGTGCCAGTGTTTCACCACCTTCATTGTAAAAAATTTCTTTCTTATATCCAATCTAAATCTACCCTCTTTTAATTTAAAGCCATTTCACCTAGTCCTGTTGCTACAGGCCCTGCTGAAAAGTTTCTCCCCATCTTTCTTATAGGCCCCCTTCAAGTATTGGAAAGCCGCAATAAGGTCTCCCCAGAGCCAAGCTGAACAACCCCAACTCTTTCAGCCTTTCTTCATAGGAGAGGTGTTCCAGCCCTCTGATCATCCTTGTGGCCCTCCTGTGGACCCACTCCAGCAGGTCCATGTATTTCTTGAACTGAGGACTCCAGAGCTGGACACAGTACTCCAGGTGGGGTCTCACCAGAGCGGAGTAGAGGGGGAGAATCACTTCCCTTGACCTGCTGGCCATGCTGCTTTTGATGCGGCCCAGGATACGTTGGCCTTCCCGGCTGTGAGCGCACATTGCCTGCTCACGTCCAGCTTTTCATCCACCAGTACCCCCAAGTCCTTCTCCGCAGGGCTGCTCTCAAGGCTTTCATCCCCCAGCCTGTACTGATGCCGGGGGTTGCCCTGACCCAGGTGCAGGAAGGTTATCACAAGTCTCTCAGGAAAGAACAAACTCATTATGGTATATTTTAGGGCATTTGTATGATTGTACAAAACACATTATAGGATTTTTAGGGGAAAGGCCAAAGATGGGGAAAGAGTGGGATGAAGGTACATTGAAGATGTACAAGCAGAGGAAAACACAGAGGCAGTGGGACAACAAGGGCCAGCTGTGTGAAAACAAGCTGCTGGTCAGCACACTTGCCTAGACAAGTCCTAACCGTGTTCCCAGGTAAGCTCTCTGTTCTGTCTGTGTGTGCCGCTACAGAATGTCAAGCCAGGGTAGCTAGCAAACACAGTAAGTGGTCTGGGACGTAGCTGCTGGAGAGAGCTTGGATCTGGCTGTCAGGTACTGCACAGACTCCCAAGTTTGACATTCAAGTTACAGAGGGGAACGTAGGTCTGGACCAGGTATTGGAGAGATGCACCTGGGTAGGTGAGAGATCTGCTGCTGACACTGTCCGGTGGGTGGGTGGGTGTTGTACGGAGGACACCTGCTCAGCATTCCCGCCGGCTGGACCTCGGGCAGAGGGACTGCAGCAGCCCGGCGGTAGTGGACAGGGAAGGAGATCTCGCCTACGTCCCAAAGCCCACTGGACTGCGCTTCCTTTTGACGCAATCCACCGTCACAGCAGCATTCAGGTGGCAAAATACCAGCGTCAACATCAAACACTGTTGATTTAGTTGAGAAACCCCATTTGACTGTAGCAAGTGTCATTGTGTCCTAGTGGGTTTCCCGCCAGCTACGGGAAAAACAGGTCAGCACTGCGGCCTTACAGTGGGATAGCTTAGGCCCCTCGAGAACAAGCTGCCACAGCTAGCAATCTGAAAACAAACAAAGTGGATTTCTCAGAAAAAAAACTTGTTTCCTTAGGTAACTACTCCAAAACAGACTTTCTGGAAAAGCCTGCCTGGTATTGCAGAGTTTGCAAGGGCTGAGGGTAGGCAGTTTGTGGAGAACCCGCACCTTCTCAGGGCAGAGGTTACCGGTGGCGACTGGCCGGGCTGCCGACGCGTTTCCCCCTGGCCACAGCCGTTCGCAGGGCTGCGCTCCGCCGCGGCGGCCGCCCTCTCCCCGCCCTCCCCAAAAGCCAAGCAGCGCCGTCGAACCGCGGCACCGGGAGCGCTGCCCCCCTCCCTCCGCAGGTGCGGGGCGGCGGGGCGGGGCGGCG
>JAVKLA010000031.1:7896915-7912062 GCA_034782735.1 Sagittarius serpentarius | reverse complement strand
AGAAGGCCGGGGAGCGGCTGCTGGAGCGCCAGGCCGCCCAGTTCAGCGCCGCCGTCCAGAAGGTCGAGTCCGAGCTCTCGGCCCAGATCCGCTACCTCACCCAGGTCAGAGGGCGGGGGGGCGGGGGGGCGGGGGGGGGCGGGCCCGGCCCCCCCGCTGCCGCGGCCCCCCCACCGCTCCCGCCCGCTCAGCCCGGCCACGCAGCGCCGCCCTCCGGCCGGCCGCGGCCGCCGGACCCTCCAGCCAAGCACCGATCTCCAGGATCGCCCGCCTCCTCCCGCTGAGCCGGCGCGCCCGGCCGGAGGTGGCTGAGCGCCGATGCAACGGATGGCGTGCGCGGCGGGGGGCGGAGCGGGTGTGGGGGGAAGGGGCTGGCGCTCCGTTTCCGGAACGGCGGCGGATGTTGGGGTTTGAATTGTCTGTCAGTTAGTGAGGGCGGCTCGACGTCGAGGCGGCCGCCGGAGCGCCTTGTTGGCGGGGCTGCCTTCGGGGTGAGTGACGCCTTGAGTGGGCTGAGGCTTTGCTCTGCTGCCTCTGGCCTCGGGGCTGGCTGAGCCGGGGCGGGGGGTGAGGAGGCGAGTGCCGCCCTACAGAAGGCGAGGAGAGGCGGGTGGGATGTTGAGTCGCTGAAGGGGCGGTTTTAAGCTGCCGCCGCAGGGGAGCGGGGGGCACCTGCTCCCCCATGAGGGGAGCCGAGCCGAGCCGGGGGGCGACGTGCAATAACCTTCCCAGCCCGCGCTCTGGGGAGCCTGCCTCCCGCCGCTTGTCTGGAGGCAGAAGATAGCGGGCTAAGTAATGTAAGAGGAGCTCTTCCCTCCTCCTGTCACGCTTCTGGGAGGAAAACTAGCGGGAGGCGACCAGCGTCCCGGGGAGGCTCGCCCGGTGCGGCCGCGGGAGGGAGGCGGGACGGGGACTGTGCCTGGGCGGCTCTTTCCACAAAACCTGCCCTGACTCTTGCGCCTTTTAAAAGGACGCCGGTCAGGTTTCGTGGCTGAACCCGTGCGAGACTCGGACAGTAAGTGGCCACCCGAATCCTAATCGGTCGGGGTTCCTCGAAACGTGGCGGGGGGAGTCCTCCTGCTGCCGCCCGGCCGGCGGTTGCTGCGGGGCGGGTTCCTCCAGGACGCGGCGCCGTGTTGCCAGCCGCGAGGTGAAGCGGCCACCCTGGCGTACGTCTGGGAGGGTTCCTTTGTTCGTGTGCTAGAGAAAACCCTCTTGGGGTTGTGTTTTTGTTTTTTCTTTTTCCATCCTCTAGTTAAAAAACTCTTAAAAACACCTTATGTTCTGGAGCAGTGAAGAGTTCTAGAACTTTGCAAAACTAAATACCCACTCTGAGGATTTTTTTTAGCCTATTTAGGCAAAGTAGATACATTTTATTTACACTTCGGTTTTTATAAACGCTGGGTGATAAGGAGTTCCTGTTTTGCAAATAGACTGATACGGGATTGTATTGTTCCTGTAGAAAGCCCTGTAGGACTTGTGCATGGAACCTCAATGGCTGATCTTGCATATCTTTTAACTTGCAAATTTGAACTCCGGGTTCATTTCCCTGAAACAGTTTGAGAAAAGTAGAAGGAATGGGGGGATGGGAGCGATTTTTTTTTTTTTTTTGCTGGAGCCTGGGAAATGTAGGAAGGCACTCTTCTTGTTTCCAGCCGCATATCTGCTTTCCCCACCTGGTAGGGCTTTTTACAACACAGGTGAAAATCTGGTCTTGTGTGATTATATATAGTTTCTTTGTTGTATTACCCTAGTAGATTCAGGACTGTGAAGCTGACAGTGACCATTCTTGGGAAATCCCAAAGAGAAGGGACTGTGTGTGAGCTGTGTGCTTGTCTTTTGTTCCCCTGTACCTGATGAAGCATATTTATTTTTTGTAATTTAGAAAGAGGGATGTGTGTTTCTGGGAAAACGAACATGGAACCAGTTATTTCATCTGTCGGTGGAGTGTGTGTTCTTCAGAGCCTCTTGACCTAATTTGGTTGTGGCATTGTTTATTTTTTTGTTTGTTTTCCTTTTAGACACTTTTCTGGCAAAGGTCTTTTGTGTACAACTACTCTGGTTCTCTAACAAAGTGCAAAGGCATAGAGGAGTTGCCTTATGCCTGAGACTTCTGCCTCCCTGTTTTTTTCTTTCTCAGTACAACTCCTTTGTTGGCAGCAGTATTTTATTTGCAGTAGTTTGGATTAGCCTGAGCTTTCTTGCTGAAGCCTAACTGGCAGCCATCTAAACTGTAAATACCAAAACTCCCAATAGCTGGGAGTCTGTCAGGCTGCTGGTTTGGACGTTGAATCTGTTAAGGGCTGCCTCCCTGCTCACTTTGGCCTGTGTGAAGGAAGTTGTCCGCCTACCTGTGAGGTCAAGCGTGGATCTGCAGGAGTCACTGCCACTTCCTTGGTTGTCCTTGGATCATTATTAAATATTAAAATAACTACGAACTTCTGTCTGATGAAGTCTTTACATAACTAGCTCTTGCATTGGGCTTTAGTTTCTCTTCTGCAAATATCTTTTTTGATAGTTTGGGGAAATAGTTAAAAGTTGCTACATATTTCATTGGTCTGGGAATATTTTTTCTGAACACTTGCATCCCACTTTCCGAGCCCCTATTTCTCACAATAACAGTTTAATTAAAATATTCTTTTTTTCTTGATCCCATTTTTACTTTATTGAGTTTGGGTTTTTTTCAATTTAAAATAAAATGTAAAAGTGGTATATAACAGTCATTGTTAATGCACTAGATGTAACATCTCATTTCTTTCTCATGATAGACAGCCAGAAGAACTCAGGATGAGTGAAAAAAATGATTTTGACATTCAAAGTCCATGTAAGTAAGGTTTTCATTAAATAGTTATAGAAATCTTTAATCTTCATATATAACACCAATTATAACTTGCTTTATTTGGGCTCAAAGAACAGTTGGATTTTCAGTAATCAAATTGTGTTGGAACCACTTGTCTCAGGGAATGAAAAAGAAATAACTTACAAACTTCCTTGGATTTGTTTGCTGTAATTGGAATATTGAAAAATAGTCTTTTCTGCAGATGTTTTAAGAAAGTAACCTTGGGAATTCAGCTGCCAAATCACACACAGCTGTGTTTGAGATGTATCATTCAAGACTTTCTTAGGCTGAAGCAGTACCTCTATTCTCGTCACTACTATGACTGCAGTACCTCTATTCTCGTCACTACTATGACTGCAGTACCTCTATTCTCGTCACTACTATGACTGTTCTTGATGTTAGAATATTGAAAATGTATCTTGTATAGCTATTGAGAATTGAAGGGAAGATATTAAATGTCTGTGGAAGTATGTTAGTGAGCTAGGAACTCCAGAAATGGGGAAATCCTCAAGGCTGTAGTTGACTCCAGTGTTGTCTCAAATCCTTGAATGTTTTGAAACTTGCATATGTTTTAAAAGCACTGGTAGCATATGACTGGAGACAGTCAGGATACCATTCATACGCTTTTCACAAAAGTTATCACATAGGTATACAAAGAAACAGTTAAGTTGCTTCATAGATTCTTACAGGGTGATGTCTTTATGTACAATACTAAAAACAATTAGATGACATTTCATATGCATCTGGGCATTGGTGGCCATTTGATAATTATCTTTGGGTGTTTTGGGAAGAAATTTCAGTTGGGAGCCCAGTCGACTTGTGAATTTAGTTTGGGTGATAGCCCTCTCCTGAATCAGCAGGCAAGTGGAACTGGTGAAGTATTTTCTTTTTAGGAACTAGAGAAGGAACAAGTAGTACCCTCTTCTGTATTTACCATGGAATTCAACATTAAGGAGAGAGAGGTATCTACCATGCTTTATCCAGTAACCTACTTCAAGATGCATGTGATTAAAAAAGATGGAATTTACTGTTTTACAGCTGCTCCATAGTAATTCCAGTACATTTACTGTCGTTATAAACATGATTCTATATTTTAGTCTGTGTTCTTTGTGGACGGACAGATGACTGCCCTGAAAAGTATGGAGAAAAAAGGACCTATGTGGAATACGATCTCACTGTTCATTATTACTGTTTGGTAAGTATGTGTTATTGATCTTGGAGCTTGTCTGTTTTAACTGCAAAAAAGAAAGTAAATGCAACAAGTATTAAATAGTAATAACCTGTCCAAACAGTTTTTGTAACAGTTTTGTTGTAGTAAAGCTTGAACTATCAGCTTTAACTTGTAGCCTTGGAGGCTTGTACTTGTCACACACAGCAGATGAAATAAATAAATCCCAAAAAGCCTTTATTCAAAGCTAAATTCTGTTCACGATCCATTTAAACGAATGAATTAGTTAATTCTCCCAACCTATTATAGCAATGAAGGTACATGTTAAGAGAAAGGGAACAGATTGCGCCTACATATTCACTTCTAAGAGAAGTGTAGTTTCAAAATTCAGAATGTGAAAATTCCACCCCTTGTGGAAAAAGTAGGGAAAATTTGTCTTTTTTTTCCTCGTTTCTCATTAGTCCTTGTTCGGCTGCGAGTTATTCTCTGACGCTATATAGGACGTTGTAACACTTAGGAAATAGTCCTACCTTTCAGTTTAGTAATGTGTACCCTACTGATCATATACAGCTACAGTATCACCATATTTAGAAGCTTATAATTTGAACAAAGCTATGCATATAAACTACAGTTGAGTATCTTTTGTTATTACACTTGACATTTTCCAATATTTGTATTCTCAAAGGTATTCTCAAACTACCTTTAAAACTCTAAATTTTTGCAGGTCTTTAAAATAATGACTGCTTTAAAAAAAAAAAGTTTGAAATACAGTCTGAAATTTTTTTTCCCAAATTGAAAAAAAAAAAAAAGTCTCAGGAATATCAGGAACAATTTGGCGGTTTTGTTTGTTTTTCTCAACCAATTCTTAAAAGACTGCGTTGATAGGAGATGGCTTAATAGGTTAGATATTGAATCCTTTAAAGACTAGGCAGAGTGGAGGTTTTCTGAAGTTACATAAAGATAGAATTATTTTTTTTTCTTAAATTTTAACCAACTGGAAGGAAATTCTGGTCTGTGATAATTTTCTGTCATACATAAGGCCATATGAAATGACAGGAAAAACTCCTTTCCTGATGGAGCAGAACAGCTAGGAAAGGGCACGCCTGCAACAGTGAGCCTTATGATTTATAAGATACTTTACTGTGATGAGCTTCCTGCAGTCATCTTTTAGGTTTTGGTCCCTGCTTCTTTTTAAAAGCAAACAAACAAAACCCTGTGATTTTACTTAAATATAGTCAATATTATATAAGAAATGAGTTCTTCTAGAAACAGGCCACTTAAAGGTGCGGTTTTATTTTTCTTTGCCAAATGTCTCACGTTTGGAAAAAAAAATCTTAATTGGTTTTGGTATAAAATTTTACATTTATTCGACTAAAATATTGATAAAACTAGTTAGAAAATGGTGCTGTGTTTAAATTATAAAATGAGAACTATAAAATGAGATTATGAAGAATATAGGAGGCATCAAGTTGTGAAACTAGTTATTTGAAATTTGTTAAATAACTGCCTTACTTAGTAACTTTAAGGTAAATTATCATCAGGCTCTTCTGACTTGCCTAGTTACTTGATTGTGGTTTTATTTAATTCTCCTCTAAAGTGAATTACTTTTCCTCTTAGGTTGCACTTCAGCACAGATACTTCCTACTGTGCTTCATTATCTCCACAGCACAATTGTCATTCACATTAACTAAACTAATTTAATTTTACTTCCTCTGAAGCTTTATATGCTGAAAGTAATTGTTTGACAATTATCTGAATAGTCCATATACTTCAAAAAGGAAGGTAAAATGCACCCTCTCGGGCTCTACAGTATTGCATAAGACTGTGATGTTATGAAATACTTACTTTCATGTTTCTGCTTACTATTCCCTATTGTGTCGTGTCAGACAAAAATATGTAGGTGTTTTGGATCAGTGTTTTAATCATTAAAATGTTTGAACACAAGCTTTGTTAGACTAAACTTCTCTCTTACTTGACAAATCCGGTGTAGGTAATTTTAAACCTTTAGGTAGGTGAATGGTTTAAAATACTTCATTTGTTTTCATAGTTGATGTCCAGTGGCATTTGGCAGAGGGGGGAAGAAGATGAAGGTGTAGATGGATTCTTAATCACGGATATTAGAAAAGAAGTAAATAGAGCTGCAAAACTGGTAAGAATGAAGTGTCTGGTATTTACAAGGGAAAAATAAGTAACTTTTAAGTGCACTTAGTATTGCCTGTGGGGTTTGTTGTGTTTTCTTTCTCCAATGGGCAGTGTGCTGGGCCCATTCAAGCATCTGAAATTTACATTTAAGTAATAAATATATTGGGTTTGTGGAACCTGCAAGGGACAATAAAACTTGCAGAAGTTTGCTATTATTTTTATTTCCTAGGTATGTTGTAGATAAATGAATAAGAGCAAATTACACATGCATAATACCTCATGACATTATGCTGAGCCTCAAGCCAGCATTCTATAATTTTATAGATGCAACTAAACTATAGGCACTGGTAAAATAACTTGTAGTTTGGCTTATGTGTTCCAAGTCAACATGTGTATAAAACAATACGTAATCAAAGACTATGACATAACTATGTATCTTTACTCTTTGAAATAGAGCTAAAGCTCAATAGTCTTGTCACAGTTACCAATTTATTGGCTGATACTCTTTCTTACACACTTTATCATTTTTCTGTTGGTTTAATTCTGTAATTTTACTTGGACTTTAGGTGTTAATATTGTTATTTCTAAAACAAATTATTCCTAGAAATGTAATGTCTGTAAGAAAAAGGGTGCTTCAATTGGATGTGTAGCTCCCAAATGCAAACGAAGTTATCATTTTCCTTGTGGGGTACAAAAGGAATGTATTTTCCAGTTCATGGAAGACTTCCGGTAAGTTCTGATGTTTTGTTGCTTTTTCATTTTCAATTAATTACATTTATACAGCAGGTGTGTTTTTTTTTTTTTTTTTTTCCATGGGTTGTCAGTGGTTAGGCTGTTAATTATAACTGACATTTGGGTTATCTAAGAAAAAAAAACTGATTTGTGGGAAACTTGAAGGCCGAGCAGTTATATTGCATACCTAGTACCTATAAACTAAATTCTCAGCTCTTTTAAAGATATAATTTAATGCTTCTACAAGTAGTTAAATTGTTTATAAAATTGAGCCTTAAATCCTAAACTCTGAAATAAACTGCAAAATGGCTGGGTTTGGTTTTTTGTTTGTCTGCCTCCTGTGCCTTTGTTGAAATGGCAGTGGTTTGGGTGCCTATCTCTCTCAGTAGTCAAAATACTGTATGCCATTCTGTCATGTTTCAAAGCACAAGGCTTCTAGATCTGCTTATTAGAGATGGACTGCAGGAGAAGTGGGTTTAATATCAAATGTCTAAAAAGTTTTATTTTCTCTTACTATCATCTGTCCAGCATCTTAGCTGTAGTCAAAATAGTCTTGAGTGCATTTGATAACAGCTTTATTCTGCCTACTGTAAGCTGAGTTTGTAGGGTAGGTGGGTTGAAGTCTGGCAGGCACTTCTTAAGCAACTCATATTAAGTCAAGCACACACAAAAAATAATTCATTTTCAGAAAGGTTTATTCTAGAGCTGCATTTCTTGGCTGTCTTATTTATTTGAAAATGTGCTAAATTATAAAATTAATCACACTACCTAGACTCTGCAGAATCAATATGCAAACTCAAAATTGCTCTTTTAACATCATGGTAACATTGAAATATAGGAGGAACTTAAGGTTCTGAGGACAGGAAATGTATTATTTGGACCAAAAGAAGTTTTGAGAGAAAGGAGGTATATGATCTCTGTAATTTACAGAGCATCAGTTGGCAACATGCTGCTTCCTTACTATTGTTCTATTGTCTTGCTCTGTTAGATAATTTGTTTGTGTTGTGGTTTAACCCTGATAGGCAGCTGAGCACCACACAGGTGCTTGCTCACTACCCCCAGTGGGATGGGGAAAGAATCGGAAGGGTAAAAGTGAGAAAACTTGTGGGTTGAGATAAAGACAGTTTAATAGGTAAAGCAACAGTTGCATGCGCAAGCAAAGCAAAATAAGGAATTCATTTACTACTTCCCACGGGCAGGCAGGTGTTCAGCTATTTCCAGGAAATCAGGGCTCCATCATGTGTAGCAGTTACTTGAGAAGACAAATGCCATAACTCCAAATGTCTCCCCCTCCTCTTTCTTTCACCCAGTTTTATTGCTGAGCATGATGTCATGGTATGAGATATCCCTTGGGTCAGCTGTCCCAGCTGTGTCCCCTCCCAACTTCTTGTACACCCCTAGCCTCCTCGCTGGTGCGGCAGGGTGAGAAACAGAAAAGGCCTTGATGTTGTGTAAGCACTGCTCAGCAATAACTAAAACATCATTGTGTTATCAACACTCTTTTCATCACAAATCCAAAACACAGCACCATACAAGCTACTGTGAAGAAAATTAATGCTATCCCAGCCAAAACCAGTATGTGTCTTTTTAGCTTGTTGCATAGCATTTATTCATGAAAAACTGATATAATAGGGAATTCATTCTGCTATCATCAAATTTTATGAGGAAGGTTCTTAAAATGTTGTTTTGATAAGGGAACCTTGAATTGTTATTTTTAGATCCTACTGTTGGGAACATAAACCAGTCCAAAAGTTTCCAGATAAAGAATCTAGAGGAACTTCACAGTGTACAATATGCCTGGATTTGGTTGAACAGCTGCCAATGTACACTGTATTGAAAAGTCCCTGCTGTAAAAACGCTTGGTTTCATCGAGAATGCTTGCAGGTAACACAGGTTCTCTCTTTCTTTTCTCTCTGCATCCATGTAGATCACATTTCTGTGTTGTGTTTAAAAATAATAGAACAGTTGCTTAAAACTGTGTAAAATTGCTTAGGGTTAATGTAGGCAGTAGGTATGGAAATATACTAGGTTTGAAGGACAATGCTAAAATTGTGTTTTGGAGACCAGTGTCTTAAAAGAAAGATTTTGTTGGTGTGTTTTTTTTTTTTTAACGCTATTAATTCCACCCTCATGTTTCTGCATGTGTGATACACTTCATGCCTTTAGTTATTTTCAGGAACTGAAGTCCAGCCTAGATAGTTGCCTTCTTGCAAGTCATTATGTGTAGAATCTAAATGCTAAAAATGTAATTTATACATCATCAGTTCTCTTAACTTATTCCTGCTCTGGACTTAGGCTATGAGGTCCTTTTTGTAAACTCATTGTAGATCTGGAGAGGTCAACTCAAAAGGATTGTGCTTTTGTTTTTTATGAACCTGATTCTAGCATGTGAGCTCTCTTCCTTTAAAGGAAGAGAAAATGCTTGCCATTTGCTTCAGTGTCAAGTGACATCATGATTGATGTCAGCTTTAACATTCATGTTAGGACAGTATCCATGAATGTGATGGTTATAGATATTAAGGCAGTATTTATTGGCATCCTAAGGACAGTAGTAATTCAATAATCGGTTTTGTTTTTTGTGTTTTTTTTTTTTCCTTGACAACAGTATCAAGCTTTGAGTGCTGGGATATTTTTCTTTAGGTGCACAGTATGTAACAACAAGGACAAATTTCAGAAAGAAATGTTGAGAATGGGCATACACATTCCAGAAAAGTAAGTAATTTTGTAAATAATCACTCTTCTATAAAAACTTTGATAGGGTGTTAAAACTGTTTTTAATTTATTCTATGGAACTGCATCTCTTAATATGTGAAACGTGTTCTACCTTCAATGGTGGAATTGCTTGGTTTGGTAAGGAGTAGCCTGTTTCCTTTTAGTTATGCATAAAAATTGCCAAAGGCCAAATTAGTCATCGCAAACGTAAAGCAGGAAGCTCTGAAAAGTCATTTTTAATGCCATGATTCAACCAGGGACCTATTTAAAAAGACTAATACACTTCTTAAATACAGTAATGTCTCATTAACATAGAGGTTGCCGAGAAGTGTATTTTCTGTGTCCAAGTTTTTGAATTATCTGAATTTCTGTCCAGACAGTATTATAATAGACTGATTACTCAGCCATATAGCTTCCATCTTACCCCAAGGGATTGGTAAGCATATGTTTAGTAGAATTGCTTCTAAAATTCTGAGGTGTTTTTCATAACTTTCCACCGTTTGATGTGGCTCAAAATAAGACAGAAAGTGATCAGAATGATGTTTCTTTGGTAGAAGTATTAGTCTTCAATAACTATTAGTCTCTTCAGAGACTACCATAAATTCTCTCCAGAGACAAGAGACTCAAGATTTTGGAGAGGAAGAGTCAAAATACTTGATGAACTTTGCCGCACTGGCCTCGACAATTCTGAGTTACTTTTCATGAGACCGTTTTCAGGAGTAACTTGAGTAGACTGCCAAAACAAATATCCATGTCTGCAGTGAGAAAGAAAGCGGAATAATAGGAAACAGAGCAAACATGCACTGAGGTCATGCAAAAAATAAATATTTCAATCAACTGTACACAAGAAAAAGTCTGTGTATTTTACAGTATTATTTTTGTTCCTAAACTTTTTCTTCTCCCTCTCAGTTGTCTAGCTGTTGCCTAGAACATTACATGATTGAAATATCTTTGTGTGGTTATTACGTGCATCTTTTCCAAAGACAGAGTGACCCATTTAAACAATCAGAAATACAGTTATACTAACAGATCTTCCGCCTTGTTTATAGAGATGCATCTTGGGAACTTGAAGAGAATGCATATCAAGACCTACTGCAATGTTATCAACACTGTGACATTAGAAGATGTCTCTGTAAGAAAGGAAGAGACTATAACGAACCTGATAGGTATGACACTTTTGAAGTAAGATATAACCAGATATAAGATGGAATAGTTATTTGGTGGTTTTGAAATTATTTTTCATTTAAATGCTTTAATACTTTTCAGCATCAGGTTTTAATGTCAAGCCAAGACACCATGTCCAAATAAAATGCCTGTTTTACTCCCTATAATAATATTACAATACTAATTTTCTCTAATTTAATCAGGTTATAAAAGCCAAGAAAACCAAACCAATTGATTATCAGTTATCTTGTCCTTGTTCTCATTTGATACGGAGCTGAAGTACAATTTCTACATCCACCGAACATGTAGAACATCATGTGCCTAAACTAATGTTGTGTAGCTTTCATTCAAAGCTTAATTCAACAATTTAATAATTGTTATAATACTTAATACCTTTACAAGAAATTTGTTAAAGTACTAGACTTAGATGAAAATTAACTAGCTGTGTTAAAACAATCTAAAATCAATGTAGTTGCGAGCTATCCCTCTGCAGGCAGCTAGAATATTGCTGATAGCTTAATGAGAGGCCTGAGTAATCCCATAAAAGGCTTTATTTTGCTCTACCACTTGCCTGATTTTTTATTAAGTTCATTTTCTGCATTCTTCCTTGTTTTATTTATGTGCTTCTGAAATGTATATCTTCCATTGGTATGAGTAGACACAAAGATGTCACAGCCTCTACTGTGAAGACTTGTTTCTGTAGTACTGTGGTAGGTTACTCCCTGTAGACATTAACTTTGCTTTGTACAGATTTGACCAACATTGCTTGGTTCATTCGTGGTTATGTGTGCACCTCAGGATTTACTTTGCCTTTAACAGTTGTACCTTACTTAGGCTTCCAATATTTGAGCTAGTATCAGTCACATTGTTCCATTGTATGTTCAAGCAAAATTGAAGAAATCTAGACAAAAACCTAGCAGGTACTTAAACACTGTCATTAATGAAGTCTTATTCAGAATGTGTAAAGAATAATTAGATATGCTCCTTTAAAAATTACCATTTGGAAAAGCTGAATGGTGGATACCCATAAAATACAGAGAATGTTGCTGGCTGGCAACATGAGGAGAAAATATTGGCTGCAAGCTATTGACTTCAAGGCAGGGGAGCACGCTAACTCATAGCCTGTTTCAATACAATGTGCTGGAACATGAGTAGCTTTTTTTTCTTCTTGTTGCAGCCAAGAATTGTGAGTACATCTTATCTGAAGAAAGTTCCCCTTGATTATACACAGTCCTACCAGACTGATAAAGTTATGCTTTGTTAGTTTAGGGTCTAGATTACATTCACTGTTGAATATCCTTTATTTTAACTAGTCTCATTCTTCTAATTCTAAATACATAAATTTTTTCATTTTAGTAAATGGGAAATAAAGCGTTGTCAGTGTTGTGGTTCCCGTGGAACTCATTTGGCTTGTTCATCTATGAAGTCATGGGAGCAAAACTGGGAGTGCATGGAATGCCGAAGTATCTTTGCAAAATCAGGTAAAGTTATGGATGTGACAGTGACTTCTTAAAATGATAAATTTTAATATTATGTATTTTACAGCTAGCAAAGTCACTAAATTAATATAATTTAATCATACAGGGAACTATAGCAAACAGAAAAAGCGTTCTTTGGCTACCTCTGAAAAGACAGATGGGACAACTTGTTTGCTGGAAGAGCCATCTCCAAAGTGCCCTCGGCAGTCATGTGGATCTCAGCGCAATTTTCTTCTCCAGTGTGTAATTTTCTGTTTTCAAGCAGAAACTGATTATAACATAAAATAGTATTTAAACATGAGGAGGTGATGGCTTATTCCATTCTTACACTGAATTGCAAATGGAATAAAATTGGAGTAAAGTTTAGTGATTGAAGTTTTCTGAGAAAGCAGTGAACTCTGTAAATTTGCTATAGTTATTAACATTTGGTGGCATGTAAACCAGTTTTTAGTTTGATAAAATTAGATCCTTGTAAAAGGAATCTTAACAATTTAGAGGTAACTTCCAATGTACAAATGGCAAAACTTAAGGTTGTTTATCAGTATTTTTTCCGTGTTAATAGTGTGCTAGAAATCTAGGTTACAGAGATGTTTAAGTAATGTTTTTCTCTGCTGTAATAAAAACTTTTCGAGTCTGTAGAAACCAATATTTTTAGGTTTTACGTATTGTATCAGTCAGGACTTCCATCTCATGTATGGGATATCTCTCATGCAATGGGATTCTAAAGCCACCACGTAATAAAATATTGAATTATTATTTTTAAAGTTGTAGTTCAGGCGCTGATGGACTTCATGTAAATGAACATACAAATGAGATTCAGTACTGAAATAGGGGGAAATTATATTGGTACCTTCAAATAAGAAGTGTTTATGCGTTCTTCAATAATGCACTCTTAAAATACTGTTTTGACTTACAGATCACCAAAGATAATGTGCCAGAACAACTTGTCACCCTGCTCACACCTAGAACTTCCAGCATCCAACAGATTGACGATGTCCTTATCTCCACTGATGTCAAACAGAAACTGGTCCCTGAGGAAAAAGTATTTTCTTCGATTTTTCTTACGTTGAAGAGTAATCTAGCACATAGCTTTATACCATATTTCCTACACAACATGGTGTGTGTGTGTGTATATGTGTGTATATATATATAGTGGCTATATATATTTGTGTGTGTATATATAGCCACTGGAAAAATGGAATGAGTACACTGAAGAGCTGAAGTCATAACTTGATAAAGGCTTCTGCTGTTTCAAAATGCTAGAGGGGGGTGAGGAGAAAAGAATACCTATTGAGAATTTTTAGGTTAGGTAGTGAGGGGATCAAACCCCAGAAATGTGTATTTGTCCTTTCCGAAGAACAGCTAGCCATTCCTTATTTAGAAAAGGGGGAATAAAAAGAATCCTAATTACTTTCTTGTTAGATATGTCCCGAATTTTCGATGTTTTTGCATTTGTACCATAGGAATAGTTTGTGATTATGCTGAAATCAGTGGTAAAATAATGTGGGTTTAATATAGAATATTCAGTTTAAGGATATAAAATCCTTTGTCTTGTTGTGAGTACTTAATTTATTAATTCTACCTGTAATATGTGCTAAAAATTCTGATGAGGGAATTAGCTGCTTCTAGTAGGTAGGCTATTTGAAATAGTTTTGGTTGCAAGTTAGAAAACAAAGAAGGGGTCTTATTTAGTCTAGTGTCATAGGTTATTTTTTTAAACAAGAACTGCAACGTTTCTCCCTACTCAAATGTATTTTGATAGTGACAAAGATAAAATATTATGAGTAGTTGATGGTGTATTCTAATTTGGTTGCAAAACATTTTTAGCACAAACATGGTGAGCTCTTCAATTTCTCACTTGTTTCACATTGTTCAAATGTAGAATGATGGTGTGAATTGTTTGGCACTATGCTGGTGTAATTGAATGAAGAAAATAACTGTTCATTTTATGCCAAGGTAATTATTTCTACCTCCTTTTTTCTCATTCTTAGAGGTACTTTAAAATTAGCTACTACAAAGTTGAAGTTTGAAGAATCTACACCAAATATTTTACTGATATAATTTAGGCAATACCTAAATGTACCAAAGTGTGCAAAGAGGTTTTTTCTTAATAGATTTTAGGATGTTTCCTGTATAACTGTTGCTAATTATGAATCATAGATTTAATCTGAAAATGCATGCATTTTTCTTGTAGGCATTTAAGAGAGCAAAGAAGGGAAGTTTCTAATATACTGAAGGAGTTAAAGCTACAGGTTAATACAAAAACTACAAGGCTTAACATCAATGCAGAAAATATCTGGAATAGTGCTTTAAGAGGATTTAGACAGCGCAACTTCAGTCCTACAAACACCATTGAAATAAAGTTCACAAACTGCAAAAATAGATCAAAGACAGATACTTCTGCTGCATCAAAACACCGTTTCTTCCAATTATTAATGCTTCACCTTCAGAATTCATCATTGTTTGAGGGCTCTTCTGCAAAGAACTTGTCCCTTGATTTTCAAGGTAATCAAATTCTTTGTTCAAAAATACATTAAGAGCTATGTAACTTGAAAGGTTTTTAAATCTTCAGCCAGTATGATTGTCAGTTCACAATTATAGTCCTGATGGATAGAAATTGTTTTTTGAATGTTTTTGCTTTTCAATTCTAAATGAGGGTGGGGTGCGGATTTGTAATAACAAAAAACTTTGGTTTAGTTGGAAAAGTTGATGACAACCAAGGGAAAAAGACAGCATACAATTAGACTCTGAACTTTTTATTTAATGTATTTGTTCTCTACAAGTGAATTTCTGTCTTCCTGACTCACTTTCTCTGTAACTTATTTTCCTTTCCTCAAATTTCTAGAACATTATTTCTGATAGCATGCTCCCTAAAGACTCAAAGTTAGCTGCTTTGAGTTCTTATGCTTCAG
>JAVKLA010000031.1:7794775-7896905 GCA_034782735.1 Sagittarius serpentarius | reverse complement strand
CAGAATTAAATGTGCATTGGGTAAAGTGGAAGACGAAGTTACACCTTCTCCCAAACCTTAATAGTGGCTGAAGAGACAGGAGTAAAAGAATATGGTACTCCTATGTAAAAAATACCGGTCTTACTGTATTGGCAAACCTCATTTGTTGCATCTCCTAAAGTAACAAGGAATTGTATTATGAGATTTTCTATTAAAAAATGAGGCTCATATATTATTTTTATGCATATATAGTGAATATGGTTTTTTTCATTTGCAGCTGTAAAAGAGAATCTTTATTTTGAAGCTGGTAAAATGATTGCCGTTTCTCTGGTTCACGGTGGCCCATCTCCTGGTTTCTTTTCCAAAACACTGTTTAATTGTCTTGTTTATGGTCCAGAGAATGTGAAGCCAGCTTTGGAAGATGTTGCTGATGTTGATGTAGCACAAACAATAAAAATGGTAAATAAAACTAACCTTATTGGCAAATTCTTGTTCAAGACTATAGTTGGGGTTAAAGAAGGGCCTATTGAATGTAACTTTAGTTCAAATTAAAAAGCTTATTTCATATATTTTTTTTATATATACTTATGCATGTAGTAAACAAATTCCTAACTTTTATCTTTTGATACAGATAAAATATGCAAATAGTTTGTCCAGCCTACAGTCTACAGTACAGGACTGCTATGAATTCCTTGCTGCTGCTGGATGTTTAAGACCTATAACAGCTTTGTGTGATAAGAATATGCTGGTGGATGACATATTGATCCATCATGTAATCAAAAGAATTATTTCACCGCTAGAAAGGTTTGTTTTGTTTGTCTTCAAACTTCCTGGATTTTTTCCTCACTGAAATACTAAATAACATGTCATTAAAACTAACTTTCACGTGTTCTTACTTATTCTCTATTTAAACCAATGAAATCTACTGTAATTTCCAGTGGATTAAGTAGCAACTGGTAACTAGTTAGTTAAACTGAAAGACTGAAATTATTTCTCTATGTATTCACTCCATTCCACTTCTCCTTGGTCATATTCATTTTTCAACCTTATGAAGAGGGCAGATTCACAGTTGTAACTATAGCATGAAAAAGACCTTTGCACTACAGAATTTCTCTAGCTTATGTTCATTTTTAATTCAGAATTACCTGAATTTAGAATCTTTAAATTTTAGGAGTATTAAACATATATTTAGAATTTAAATGAGTTTTTGAGAGTTGTAATTAGGGTGTTTGTGTGTGCCATTAAGGAGGGCGATACTGTGCACAAGTGTAAGTTGGCCTGCTTAGAATGTAAGCATTGCATTGGTGTTCCTGTGAGGTAGTGATGACCTCAAATAGCTGAGAAAGTTGCAGCCATTGACTATTTTTTGATTGGTCTCTGACTTTACTTCCAATTTGCATTCTTCATCTGCTCAGTAAAAAGGCATTGGATGCTAATTTTTCCAGCATGTATAGCTGGATTTATACTTAACACATTTATGGTGTTATCTTTGACAAACTTGAATCAACTGAATGTCCAAGAGCTATGAAAACTAATTTTGAATGTGAGGAGTTTTTTAACAAAGTTGAGGGTAATTGGTGTTTCAGTCAAGTCCCTCTGCGGCATATTTGACCAATCTATATCATAGTTTAAAACTAGTCAGTTAAAAATTGGAAATTACTAAGTAGTCTGTTTGTTTATGGGCAAATGTGGTTTTGTGCATTTTTGGAGAGGGACTTAAAATGTGCAGAAGTGAGTAAAGCAAGAATTTACTTGTCAATATAAAGGACTGAGAGTGAGGAGTTAGTCACTTTAGCTGTTCATGTTCTACACCACTGACTCTACACTTTCAACATGTTTATTCTGAATTTTACTGATTCAGCCTATCGATATCTAATAAATGAGTAAACAAGTAAAACTTTAATTCTGATTTAACATAGTGGTTAAATTGTAAAGCCAGTTGCTTGAAATGTTCTTACCCAGTACACAGTAACTAGTGAAATTTTTTTCAACCTGCAGGGCTGTTTTAAAAAAAAAAAAAATAAAAATAGTTAAATCACAGAATCAAATTTGTAGATGTAGGTTGTGTAGGTTGGAAGGGACTTCTGGAAGTCATCTTGTCCACCCCCCACCCCACCCCCCCCGCTTAAGCCAGGTCTCCTAGAACCGGTTGCCCAGGACCATGTCCAGACAGCTTTTGAATATCTCCATGGATGGAGACTCTACAGCCTCTTTGGGCAACGTACACCAGTGCTCAGTCACCCTCACAGTAAAAAAGGTTTCCTGACGTTCAGATGGAACCTCCTCTGTTTCAGTTTGTGCTCACTGCCTCTGGTCCTGTCACTGCGCACTGCTGAAAAGAGTGGCTCCGACTTCTTCTCACAGTCCCTTCAGATACTTCTACACATGGAAATTCTACCTGAGCCTTCTCTTCTCCAGGCTGAACTGTCTCAGCTCTCCTAGCCTTTCCTCCTAGGGTTATGCTCCAGTCCTTTACTCATCCTAGTGGCCAGCTGCTGGATTCTTTCCAGTATGTCCATCTCTCTTGTACTGGGGAGCCCAGAACTGGACACAGCATTCCAAGTTTGTCTTTACCAGGGCTGAGCAGAGGGAAAGGATCACCTCCCTTGACCTGCTGGCACCAGCATTCCTAATGCAGCCCAGGATACCATTATCTGCCTTTGCCACAGGGAGAAATAATAGCATGTAAACACATGCAGACTGCAGAAGCTAAACAACTCATTTTGCCTAGGGACAAGGAATTTAAACTGTGTTTTCTAAAGAAATATTTGTAAGAAACAAATTCAGTATGTTCTTACATAAAAATTAAAAGTAAACCATGCAAAGTAAACAGTCAAGTACCAGGAAATTAACTTAATTTCTGCATATCACTGGTATTTTTCATCTGCCCAAAAAGCTCCACAGAAACACTTTGCTAAAATGAGAATTAAACACATTTTCCAGGATTAAAATAAAATGGGACTACTATGTACACCTTATTGACAAGACTTGGAGACTGCAGATGGGGAATCTTACAGCTTTACAAAATGCAGAGTACGATTAGTTACCTACTGGCTTTCTGATGCATGCTTGCTCTATGTTCTTTTTTTCCCCCTCCTAGTTTTAAGCAAGGTTTGCAGACTCTTGGTGTGCTAGAGAAAATGCAAATGCATCCAGATGCGTTCTCTAGTATATTGTGCCACAAACCTGAAAGACTTTCAGCAGAAATTATTTGTGATCTTTTTACAATCCATGCCTCGTCAGATGTAAATGAAGTTGAAGGTGCTGATTTTTGGATGAGTTATTTGCAAGATGTGGAAAGTAAGTAATTTTTTTTTTCTTTTCCCCCTTAACTGTTCAGGGTATTTAGTCACTGGTTTACATACAGGGTTTGGTTTTCAGGGTTCAGTGGGATAAATAAATTAAGGTTTTGAGGTCACTGTCACTTCCTAATTGTTCCTTCTTCCCCTTCTTCCTTACTAATTATATTTTTGAAACTGTTGCCCAATTATAATAAAACTTGAGGGTAAATGTCTGAAACATTGGTACTAGAACTCCTGTGAGTTTTAACAAAAACAAATAACATAAAACCAAAAAAACCAACCTGAGTGGTACAGAAAAATCCTTTAATCCCCTCTCGTCAGCTTTGCTGTGAACTCACTCTTCTTAGTGTGTGTCTCAGAAAAGACAGGAAAAAAAGTGGTGTCTTCTTGCGGTAGAGTTTTTTTTCTATTAAGATTTTTCAGACCTAACCCAAGTGGGTTTTTTTTTGCTAAAGTTTTTCTTATTTGGCCATATAACTGCATATCCATTCATACTGATCTGGGGTTTCCTGATTTCAGGGTTTTCTTCCTCTTAACACTTAACATGCAGGATAATGGTTTATGGGTAAAGGGCAATAAATGATACAACCTAATTCTATTTTTTTTAGGTGGTGAGTCTGTAGTGACATTGGAGGATATTCTGCTCTTTGTAACCGGCTCTTTTTCTATACCGCCCATCGGTTTTGATCCTGAACCTACTATTAAATTTTTGAATAGAAGGTATCCTGTTAGAAACAGACTCCTTAATTGCTTAGAGCTCCCTATAACAAAGACATATGAGCAGTTTAAAAATAAAATGGAGTTCACCATCGGAAACACACTAAAAGTCGAAAGAGAATAAATATTTTTGCTACTAAACTGGATATTGGAAACTTTAGTTTTCTGCAGGAACGTCTGCTTGCAAATCGCTACCATATTTTTGGACAACATGCTCTCGGGCTTTTCCCACTTTTCCCCCAAAGATATGCTAATAGTAGTAATCTTGTAAGATGGAAAACAATTTTCAAAGGAAAATACGCTTTATCTCTTGAATCATCTTCCTGTTTGAAGTTGGCTTTAAGAGTCAGCAATCTCTTGCAGAAGTACTTTAAATGTCTACTTTTGTTGTAGACGTGTATGAAATGTTACCAAACCCTGTAACGTTCTAGCAATCTCCCACAGGTAAGTATGCTGATTGTATTCCAGGCTTCAGTAACTTATTTATCAAAGTCACATCAGGTACATTCAGAAGATAACTGCTGTAGAGCTTTGTCTCAAGTAAAACTGTGATGCAGTTCTTCAGTTGTTCCATGTATATTTTTTTAGTAATTGTTTTTATATTGATGATTCATTTACATTTTGATGATTGATACAAATCTATGAAAGTTAGAAACTTGGAGTTTTAAGGTCATTGTGGTTAGTGTATTAAAATACTATTAAGGTCTGGAGAAAACCTAGGCAAAATAATAAGGCGCAAGAACAAAATCTCGTTGAACTTGAGCTTCTGTTATTAAGCAATCCTTGACATTTGCACACGTTTCTGCCTTCTACTGTTATGTTAGGTTTTAATTATGCGTATAGCCAAAATAGTAAAAACTAGAAGTCTTAAATATGCAACAATAAGTGGTCTTTCAAAATGAAATACAAGAGTTAGACTTAATGTTGTTGAGCATAAAAGTATAAGAATTTGTTGCTCATTAGAACATGTTACTTAATCCTCTGTGGAAGTCAGTATTTTGATAGGAATAGGCACTAAAACTATTTGTTAAACTAAAGGCAGTCTACCATCAAGATTGTCAGTGCCTGATGCTTTTCTACTTTTAGTCTAAACTCTTCCTGTTCAATTGTAGGTGCATTCTCAGCAACTTCAACTGTGTAAAATATATCTCAATTCTGCAGTATTTGTGTAAATACTATTAAGCCATAAAAGATAAGTAGTGAAATTCCTACATGGTAAGACTTTAATATTACTAATACTAAAACTATGAAACTAAAAGGACATTTAAGTACAGGTTTTTTTTAAATGTATGCAGGTCTCTCTTTTGAAATTACTATTTCCCCCCTGTCAGTTTGACCACCTATATTCTGTCCCAAACATAAGTTGTGCTGTAGATGTGTGTAGATACATACCTGCGCATATATATATGTCCTTATTCTTCAAAATACTGAAAAGTAATCATATGCTTTTTTCATTAATATCGCTTAGTTTTAATTGAAAATACAAGCAAGATTGCTTTACTTTTGAATGTCTTGGTAAGAAAGTACATCCACAGTAAATTATCAATGGATAGGTGCTTCTAAAAAAAATAATCCACACTAATCTGGTTTCAGGGTCTTGTTTATGATTCATTGCAAGTATTCCTCTAATTAACAAATTGTATTACTAAATGCTAATTACATAGCAGTGTACTGCAACTCAAGAACTGTGGAAGTGGTGGTCAAGACTCACTAAATTTGAGACCATGCTATAAAGGGTTAAAGACAAAGAGGCAAGTGGGTATTTAAATTACACAGTTCATGTAACAATATGCAGGTATTTTGAAATCTTTTTTAAACTGCTGCAGCTTCTTTCTTGGTCTTGAGAGAGTTAATATTTTTATACAGACCTGTTTCCATCACTGGTTAACAAAAGTGTGCGTGCCACTTTTAAAATTTTGTTTATTTATTTATTTCAAAGTCTCTAAGTAAATTATTGCAAGGCTTAGATCAGGCATTTCTCACTACTTTCATATAGCTAAAACAATCTAATCTCGTCAAAGTCCTGTCGTTAGAAATTTAAGAATATTTGAAATTAAGACAGGGCTAGTGGTGTTTTTCTGATTCTGAGCCAAAAGCATATTAAAGTCCTTTAAAATATAGGTATGAGCTTTTGGAGAATGTAATTTGATTTGTTTATATACTAAGCAATTTCTCATTCTCTCCTGATTTTTTTCTCCAATAATATTCCATGTTTGTCTTTGCATAATTTTTGAATGTCATACTGCCAATAACTTGTTTATATTCTTACCCTTCA
Source organism: Sagittarius serpentarius (assembly GCA_034782735.1). NCBI lineage: Eukaryota > Metazoa > Chordata > Aves > Accipitriformes > Sagittariidae > Sagittarius > Sagittarius serpentarius. Next base: position 7,890,632 of record JAVKLA010000031.1, on the reverse strand, counting down.
GAATGGTCTGTTAACATTATAAGGAAAGTGATTTGTTGCAAATTTATTTGCATAATAGGATTCATGTTGTACATTTGTATCTTTAAAATATAGCAGTCTCCTGCAGATAGAATATTGTATTTTAAAAATGAGTGGTGTACCCAGAGCAGTATTCCTTTTCCTTGCCTAGTTGGAGAAAAATATCTTCTGTAATACTGTTTTTTTGTATGGGGAGTACAGAACTTAAAGAAGTAGCAAGCAGAGTGTGGATAATTTTAAATGGACTTCACCTGCAGTGGCAAGGGAAATGGTTTAAAACTTAGAACTAAAACTGCATTTTGAAACTTCAATAGAGAAAGAAATAATAAGGTAATGTGAATATAAGGCTTCAAAAAGTGAGATAAAAATAGTGTTCAGATCTTTTATTGTTTATTAATTAGTTTTGAATTCAGCAGTTGATAGTTTTGAAGTTAAGATTTCTTACAGCTGACAAACAGGTTAGTTCTGCCTTCATATAAAACCTATCTGTTATACAGTGCTATAGCAAAACATGGAATTCGTAAAATCCTCTAGTCTATAACATGGCTTGAAAATGTTTTTCTTACGCAGAACTTGTTCCCGTTTTCTAATACTGATGTGTACACGTTGAAGATAAGTTGTCTTTCCTTTCTTGTTGGTTTGATCAGCTCTATCTAGACATTCTAATATAATCCTTGATACATTCAGGTTGTATTCTTAAATGCTACTATGGAGAGGAATTTCCTTTCTTCTGCTCATTTTCAGCATTTATTTCTATAGGCCAATCTTAAATTTACTCTTAACTGTTCATTAAAATTCCATCGAATAAGCTGACTTCCAGTCCATCGAAACAGAAAGGTTTCTTCTGTCAGGAAACCGTAAGAGCAATTTCTGTAGCTATAATGACCATCAGGTTTTTAATTGCTATAGCAGGTCACTGAAGTGCAATATTATTGGGTAGTTTTCATTTTACATAAAATTTAACCTGAGGCACATCTGGAAATTAGGGAAGTTGCTTTCCTTCAGTATTTCTGTAACACAAGGAGAATAATTGCATATACGTTAGCTGTTGTGTATTAAATATTTTTATAGAAGTTGTGTCTTTTACAAGATTTGTCAGGGCCACAAGAGAACTATTGCAGTTCTCTTTGACTGTGTTTGGCGAAAGAACTTCACCCCACAGTTTCTGCATCAAACCCTAAGCTTCCATCTGGGATTAGCACATCAAATAAGCTATTTATTTTCTAAAGTGATCATTTTCTAGTAAGCAATAGTAGATTAGAATTAATGGTTTTAGTATGGTGTCCTTAATAAAGCACATATAATTTAGGGAAAAAAAACCCACCTCAAATATTTTAGAACTATGTTTGAAAAACCAAGAGATAAGAAAGCTCTGTGACTTGCTTTCACCCATGCAAATGATGCTTACTAGAAGAAGCTGTTAGCATTTTTAACTGGTTTATGACTGAAATACACGCAGAAGGAAATAAATTAGTATCTATTATTAGTATCTAGTCAAAAGTATTTGACTTTTTTATTAAGATGTTCAGTCTTGGGATTGGGAGACTTGAGGATTTTGAGAGGTATATTTAAAATGGAGAGCAGAGTATTAGTCGTTAATTCACACTTACATTCTGCATGTGCATTTTGAAAATAATATTGAAAGATTCTCATTTAAATAGAAGGAAATGTAACTCTGGAGGCTACAAAATATGCTTTTAAAGTTTGTCTTGATTCTGCATTATGGTAAAGCATTTTTAAAGCTCAAGCTATACTGGTTTTTTACTTAAGGGGATTGCTAGTTGGATAAAAGAAAATGTAAAAACTTCTGAAATGTCAAATCGTATATGGAAAATCATTGTCAAAATATTAATGTTTGTAAAAAAAAAAAGTGCAACTGCCTGATTTTATATTGCATAAACTGTTCTTTTTAAACTTATGGTAATTAGAATATTATGCAAGAAAGTATAACTTTGTGAATATTTTTAGCTCTAACTTGAACTGCAGGACCAGTGCCTGAAATGTTGCATCTTCAAGCAACATTATACTTGACAGGTGTAGCATCAGTGTTGTAATAATAATTGGGGGAAATAACTGTCATGTGTATGTCCAAAGTGCAATAAAGGGTTAAATGTCTGTTGGAACAAGTATGTAACTTCAGTGTTTTTATTTTGGTGATTTAATGGGGTTTAGCTCTAGAAGTGTTACCACTATTTTCTGTAGTTTAATTGGTGTACCTATACTCACCTTAATATACATCAGTAGCATGCTTACCCAGATACCTCTCCTCTGTATCCAAAACTGAGTTAGGGTGAGCGGGGCTCTGCCCACTGTAGCATTTCTGCAGGCGTGGAGAACCCGAGGCAGGCTGTGTGTTGGTATATGCTACCTGAGGCAGAAACCAGCAAACTTTAACTCCTTTTCAATAGCTCACTAAAACTTGGTGACTTTATTTGTAGCTAGCTGCCTGCTTTTGAAACATCAGTCCTTTTCACGTAGTTAACCTGCCCTGGTTGCATTTAAGCTGTTTTCCAGGGAGCGTTTCAGTTATCTCTTCTTCAAAATTCTGTCTGTGAGTAGAGCAAAAACTGTTAATGCGACTTTTTCCTCGGGGGAAAAAAAAAGGTGGAAAAGAGAAAGATCTCAACCTGTTCCTTTGTACACAGCTGGGGAAAAGCACAGGCCCAAATTTTAAATCGTAAGATGGTTTCTTAATTACAGCTCCCTCAAGAACGGGGTCTGGTTCTGGGGCTCCCGGGGGCTGCCTGCGGGCAGGAGGCACCACCTTCCCCCGCGCTGCGGACCGCCGGGGTCGGGGACCGCCCAGACCCACCGGACGACGGGGACCTCGCACCTGCGGGCGCCCGGGCCGCGGCGGAGGAGGGGCGGCCGGCACCCACCGCCCGACGGGCCGCCACGTCGTCCGGCGGCTGCGTACGCGGCGGTGGGCGGGGCGCCGCGCCGCGGCCGGGCTGGCGGGGCAGGAAAATGGCGGCCGGTATCCGGGAGAAGCAGACAGGTAAGCGGCTTCCCGCGGTCTCCGTCGTGCGGCGTGGGAGCTGCCTGTCCCGGGGCTCCGGGGAGGGAGGGAGCAAGGTCAGCCTCACGCTGCAGCCGGGGGTTCGTGCCTGCCTGCCCTTCCCCCTCCCCGCCATTTTCCCTGGCGGGGCCCCGAGACGGGATGTGGGCGTCTGCGCGCCCCCTCACCCGGCTTGGGTCTCCCGGCAACGGGACGGTGGCCTTCCTTCTCCCTCCTCCTCCTCCTCCTCCTCCTCTTCCTCTCCCGGCGGCCGCTGAGGCGCCGCTCAGCTGCCTCTGCAGCGGCGGGCCTGGGGCTCGGGGGTCCTCTGGCCACTGCTCTTGCCGAGGGGGTCCGGCCCCGCTGTGGAGCACAGGGCCGTGCGGGCGGCGGCGGGCCCAGGCCCCCACAGGGACCGGGCCGCAGGTGCCGCCGTCGTGTGGAAATCGCCCCCCGGGGAGGGGCTTGCGCGGGCCCGGGACTTGAGCGGTGCCTTTCTTCCGTGGCCGAGGGGAGCGGGTTGTGCTCTCCCTCCGTTTCAGCATCCTTTCTGCCCCTGTTAAGGATCAACGGGAAGCACCGTTTAACCCTGTGGAAAAAAAAGCTGCTCTTGTGATGCTCCTGTTGAGACAGTACGGGGGCCTCGGAGTGTGTACTGACACTCAAGAAATTGAGAACGTGAGATTAACAACTACAACTAGTTATGCAGGAGGTTTTCTGTGGATAAAGAGTTAGTTACTCAGTCCCTCCTTTCTTCTCTGGCTTGATGCTGCTTTGTGGAGCCTTGAACACACTCCTAAAGCGTAGAGCATGGCAACTCCATAGCCCTCTACTTTCCTTGCTTGCCGAAGCTTTTGTCAGTAGTTTGAGCTGTGATCTTGTCACCTTCTCTTTAACAACTGCAGTATCTTCCTGATGGTATAGAGGATTCTGGGTGCATTTATTTAACAGGAAATGTCTAAAATCACCTGCCTAAAAATCTCAGTCTGAGTCTCTGTGTGGACCTTAAATATTTACTAGTATTCTCTGTCTTCTTTTTGTACCAGAAGTCTGCTTTCTGTAATCTTATTCCTGTGGCCATCTACCATTAATAGTGTTACTTGATGTTCCTTTGCAACCCTTTTTTTTTTCTTCTCTTTGCTACCTTTCTGATAGAGCCCACTGTCTTTGAGCCCCTATTCCATACAGCTTTATTCTTTCCTACTGTGCTTCACCTTGTTACTTGATTATTTCAGTCAACCTTTACCACTGAACCCATGTTGTCTTTCACTGGGGAGGTCATTTGCAAAGAGGTAAATTGAACAACTAAAAGATACTCAGAAAAAGGAAAAGGTTTACTGTCATTTAGCATTTGTATTACCATGTATATGCACCATCTGTTGTGACCTTTATCCTGGTTCGTAACCAGTCAAAACGTATCATTGTGCAAGCACAGTAAAAACCTGATCCTTGCCCCAGAGAGGATGCAGCCTAAACGTAAATGAAATGGCAATATAAATACCAAAAAGAAATCCAGAGACTTGCTGAATGTTTGTCATGATTGTCACAGCAATCACTAGTGTGATCGCTGTCTTCCTTAGTAGAGAGCTTATGCTGAGTGTTAATTTAAATGGTAAACTCTACAAAGCAGCTGCCTCACATCCAGAAGTACCAAAATAAATAACCATGCAGCTTTATAAAAAATTGCTCACATGGCTGAGAAGTATGGAAGGTGTCACTGGCAGTGAGGGAGCGAAGGCTCCAGGAGCAACCTGTAATTAGCTTTCAGGGTTGCTTTGTGGTGTTCTTTAAAAAAAAAAGAAAGAAAGAAAAAAAGCGTTAAGCAAGTGGAAGGCTGGATTCCAGGGAGACCCAGCACTCACTGCTAGCTTGCTTCCTCCCATGGTCAAGTTTCACTTCTGGTAATGTGATTTGAAAAGACAGTATACAGGAGGAGGAAGCAGGGACAGACTGTGAAGGAGGACTTGAGAAATGTTGCCTGGGCATGGATGGATGGTGTTAGGAAAGCCAAAGTTCAACTGGAGTTGAGACTTGCAGCAGATGTCAAGAACAATGAGAAGAGCTTCTGCTGCAACATTAGTAGTGAAAATATGAATAAGGAAAAATGTTGGATCATTGCTAAATGGAGCTGGTCATTTAGTGGTGATGGTCACAGATAAGGCTGAGGTACCCAATGCCTTCTTTTCCTCAGTCTTCACCAACAAATTCTCACAGGCCTTTGTGTCACTTTGGAGTGAATCACAGAGTGAATCTTCTTGGAAAATGTTTCTCATTACGTGAAGGAGAAGGCAGGCATGAATTTATGCGTGGTAAATTATGCCTGACCAGCCTGATTGCCTTCAGTGATAAAATGACTGGATTTGTAGGCAACAGGAGAGCAGAGTAGGTCATTTACCTTGAATTTAGCAAGGCTTTTGACATTGTATTCTTGTATCCAAGTGAAGATGTTATGGGCTGGTGGAGGGCTGGACAACTAGATAGGAAAAAAAATGGTTGGATGATCAGGCTCAGAGGGTTGTAATTAATCAGACATACTACACCGCTGGTAACAACCGGAGCACGGCATGGGTCTGTCCTGTGACCTGTCCTGTTTAAAATCTCTCAGTGACACGGAGAAAATGTCAAAGTGCACTCTCATTAAGTATGCAGGTGACAGCAAACTAGGGGAATCGGTTAATATACTCGAGAGCAGAACTGCCACTCAGGTAGACTTAGATGGGCAAGAGGAATGGGCCAACAGGGACCTTATGACATTCAGCAGCGGCAAATGTAAATTCCTGCACCTGGAAAGAAAGAACCCCTTGCAGCGTACAGGTGACAGTGCAGGGGACCGGCTGACTGAGGAGCAGCTCTGCCGAAAAGGCCTGCGAGGGCTCTTGGTGGACAGCAAGCTGAACACGAGCCCACAGTGTGCCCCGCGTAGCAGCATCCTGGGCCATATTCACAGGAGCACAGCCAGTAGGTCGAGGGGAGTGATTATTCCCCCCTACTCAGTTCCAGGACACCACATCTGGATACCGTGTCCAGTTTGTGGCTACCAGTGCAGGAAATCAGTTGGCGGGAGTTCAGTAACAGACTAGCAAGGTGCTCAAGGTGATGAGGTGAGGCTGCAGGACTAGGGCATGTTCTGCCCAGAGAAAAGGCTTCAAGGGGGACCTAACAGCCGCTCCCCAATACCTGTGGGGGGACCATTGAGAAGATGGAGCCAGGCTCCTTGTGGTGGTGTACGGCAGGAGGGTGAGGGACAACAGGCATAAATTGAAACAAGGTGTTCAAACTGGATATAAGGAAAAACTTTTTCACTGCAAGAAGGGTCAGTGCCACAGGTGGCACAGCATGGCTGTGGCATCTCCATGCCTGGAGACATGCCTGGAGACCTGATGGGATAAAGCCCTGAGCAGCCTGGCCTGGACTCACAGCTGACCCTGCTTGATCAGGAGGTTGGACTAGAGATCTCCTGAGGTCCTTTCCAGCCTGAGCTGTCCTGTGATGCTGTAAACGCTAGGGAACTGCAGTGAGTTTTTGTACCCGTTAAAGCAGCAATTTCTTCCTGTGACTTCTCAAAATGTGTATCAGTTTTAGTCAGGTGAAAAGGTATTTTTTGCTTGTGTATATACTGTTGTTCCTGTGGGGCAGGAAAAGCACATCGGGGAATAAAGCAAACTTATTCCTGCTGTACAGAATACACCTTCAGGAAGACACTGGAATTATTTTTAAGGCAAACTGCAACAGGATATAGCCGTATAAATAAGGAGATTCTTTCTTCATGTTTTGGGACTTGCTTCTTTTCCTTTTGCAGTTTCTTCCAGAGCCCATAAATTCTCGCTCATGGGTGCCACTCGTCAGTCAAAGCTGCATAAAAATAATGAAAATGTGACTTGTTGCATTTATAGTTTATGATTGTTTTCCTCTCAAATGAAACATATAATAAAATCCTGGTAATGTGTTTAATCTCTGCTGTTGACGTGTAAAGAGAGTAAAGCATTATTCTGCTTTATTTTCCAGTGGCTTTGAAACGTATGCTGAACTTCAACGTTCCTCCTGTTAAAAACAGCACAGGAGAACCAGTATGGAAGGTAAGAACTATTTGAACAGGAATAGGAGAATTTGAGAGTGTTCAAAACAGTTCAGATTTTCACATTTTAACTAACTTGAGTATCTTCTCTATGTTCTTAACTTGTACAAAATAATTTTTCCTGTGTGTTATGAATATACAGAATTGAATATCAGAATTGCTGAGAAAAACACATATTTGAAATACTGGCTCCTTGAAGACCCAATGACTGATTCTTTAGACAGTATTTTAATGAGCAACTGAGGACGACATTTTTAAAATATACTTAGGTCTCATTGATACCTGTTGGCAGAAACTGACGTGATACCTTACAGGTGAACTCACAGGGTCAGAAAGAAGCCCATAGAAAGGGAAGAACTATTAATAGCCTTAAATTTAGGACAACTGAGCTCAAGCTACCTATAAAGGTAAAAGGTAGCTTTAAAAAGTAAGTAATTTGTGAGAAGTTTTTGCTAGTACAAAGCATATATTCAATCTTTTCTGTTCTGTTGAGGTTTTTTTTTTTTTTGCTAGTTCCTTTTTTTCCTCTCTGCTTCTACTTTTATTTCCTCCCAAATACACTCAGAGAAATTCTGCACTTACAGTAACTGACTGACACTTTTCAGGAGATGGAAGTGATGACTTTATTTCCCTTTATCACTAAGTTTCTTTTTGGGGGGGTTGTTTTTTTTTTTAATTACTAAGCACAAATGGAAGTCCATGACAAATTAATGATGTATTATAAATTGGTAAATGTTTAGCACTTCTCCCATTAGGACAAGTAGTTCCTTAAACCTGAATTCCTGTATACACTGTATCCTGTATTCTGCTGTATCCACTTTTTACACCACTTTGTAAAAACTTGTATCTATTTCAGGTTCTCATTTATGACAGGTTTGGACAAGATATAATCTCACCTTTGCTGTCAGTGAAAGAGCTGAGAGATATGGGGATCACTTTGCATCTGTAAGTAAAAAAATCAGGATTCTTTTTTTTATTTGCTAAAAAGAACTTTATTTAATATTCCCCCCAAATCATAAACAAAACATTGAAAATAATTTGATGAATAACTACTAAAATAAAGATTATACCCTGACTTGTTTCTAAAATCAAGTGGTATTACTCAGAATCAGGGAGTGGAAAGGTCATTCCAAACACTATTCAGTAGGATTTCTTACTAATTAGAGGAGGCCCCTGCTCAAAAATAAGAATTATCCAATAGGTGTTTTGGGAATCTGTCTGTACAATTCCCTTTGTATTCATATATCTTAAAATTATTTTGGGACAGGCTGTTTCATGGGACTGTGCATATTGTCTGCTTGTTTCTTCTGCACGTAGATTTTAATTGTCTCTTGTCAAAGATATTATTTTAAGAGATTTCCTATTTCTCTTTCTCCAGATTATGTTTATTTAGTTCATTGTCATTCCTTAGCTGTGGTATCTTTGAAGATGCTTTTATTTTTTTCAAGTTTATTAACTTTTACTAAGTGAAGGCTAGAAATGGAAACACAGTTTAATATGTTGACATACCAGCAGAAATGTGAGAGAAACATGTAAGCAACTTGCCTGTCTTTTTTTTTAATGAGCAGGAAAGGCAAGTTTAATAGTATGAGATACGCACGTTTTTTGTTATCACGTCAGCAATTAATAAGTGGTATATGAACTTTGTGGATGCAGTATTTTACCTTCCTCTGAACGGATTAATCTGTTCTTGAAGATTTGCGAAGCCTTTTCTCAAGCTTTGAATAAACTTTGGAGACCTCTATTAATATATTCAGCCAAAAATTATACAAATATGATTTTGCTATTTTTCCATGTTTTGTTCTTGCTAAAATCTAGCTAAATATAGGGAAAAATTGTAGGAAATTGAATGTGGCTGTGTAAATAAATAATTTCTTTAACTTTTGTAATTTTAAACAAGTTGGAGGAACACATTAGAGATGTATTTTTTCTTCCTTTCAGGCTTTTGCATTCTGATCGGGATGCTATTCCAGATGTTCCAGCTGTTTACTTTGTAATGCCAACAGAAGAAAATATTGACAGAATGTGCCAGGTAACTTGCATGCTTAATGTTTCAAATGAGTAGACACAACAGAGGTAGAGCTGTGAAGTAATCTTGGCACTTACCAGAGTGTGACTATTCTATGTCTAGTTCTTGTGCATGTCTGAACACCTTTGCTTGCATTTTTTATATATTAGCACATATTTGTCATAAAAATATTACCCAAAATTTTTACATGCAAAACCTCGATTTCCCAGAAAGTAGAAGGGTAAATATGTTTTCTTTGTTTCGGAGAGTGAGTTTTGGGAGTGAAAAGACAAGAGGCAGTGGGCACAAACTGAAATATAGGCAATTCCATTTAAACATAAGAAAAAACTATTTTAATGAGGGTGGCTGAATGCTGGAATAGATTGCCTGGAGAGTTTGTGGCGTCTCCATCCTTGGAGATGTTCAAAACTAGGCTGGCCACAATCCCAAGCCACCTGTTCTCTTTGAGTCTGCTTTGAGCAGGGCGGGGGGTTGGACTAGGCTAACCTCAGTTTTTTACATTCTCTGGGAGGAACTGATGGAAGGTTGACTCTTCACCGAAGGAAGGAAGAAGAGCAAAGGGTGCTTTTGGTCAGTGGTAAGGTGTGGAGTAGTAGTTGCTATCTGGTAGCTTAAATTTCATTTCCTGGTTTTTGCAGTTTTGTGTTAGGTTAGTTATATGTAGTTATGTAGTCAAAACACTGCCTACAGGGCTGTATGAACAGACAGCTAAGCACTTCCGAAAGTTGAGTTTGACTGTGGATAATTGGAACATCACATAGTACAAGTAAGAATGTTTTTTAATTAGTCAGAAATATATTAGAACTTATTCAGGAAAAAGTTTGTGATTTTCCTTCCCTTTAGGATCTTCGAAACCAGCTTTATGAATCTTATTATTTAAACTTTATTTCTGCCATTTCGAGAAGTAAACTGGAAGATATTGCAAATGCTGCCATAGGTGCTAATGCAGTAACTCAAGTGGCTAAGGTAAGAAAATCCCCCAGTCTCTAACGTTAAAGATACTACCATTGCAGGTGTTACTGCATTCTTATGTGTCCACTTCAGTGCCATACACAGCTTTTCTTACTGAATCATGAACAAAATAAATGTTTAGCTAGATGCAATGTCAGGCATAGATTTACTGGGGGGAAAAAGGGGAATCTACAGTCATCTCAGTAATGCAGCTTAGTACTGTACTTCACCTTAGTCAGAAGTCCAAGGGCTGCAAGACCTTTGTGCTAAATGATGAGGGGAAATACAGTGGCTTCAAAGTACTCCTGATCTTATAAGCTCAATAAGTGCATCCAGTGCATATATAATGGAGTCCTAAATACAAAAGAAGTGCAGTATGAGTGCGGTTGTCATTTTAACTAGGCAGTGTACTATAGAGGTGGATGTTTCATACATACACACCGTTACTCAGTACACTCCTATACCTTTATGATTTAAAGGCAGGTATCAGGTATGTACCCTCTTTTTTTTGTTGAAAGCGTGTACCAAAACCTGCAAATTACTAACTAATTGTTTTCATATATACTGAAATACATTCACTTTTTCTCACTCCTGATAGGGAGCACTACTGGCATGAGAGAAAGAAGCTGTTGTGAAATGAAATGAAAACAACTACTGTTGTTTAAGCCTTAGGTCTTCAGCAAGAGTAAACTGGTGTAGCACTGTGAATTAACTTTCTTGAATCTATTTTTCTGTTGTAATGTCCCATTAACAGTTTATGCTATAGAGAGGTTTAACTTTTTTCCTGAATGTAAGGGTAAGTTACAGAAGAATTAGAATTTGTGAGCTATAATCTCTCTTCGTGTAAATATTGCCCTCTTTCCTCTCTCCTGCCTGAGTGCTCAGCACTGTTCATGTTGTAGTCCTTCGTATCAATAAAAAAACCCAAACTGTAATATTATAATGTCCTCCATATGTGTTTTTTCAGTGATGATTGGCTACTAAAAATTTGTCCACAGAAATACTTCCAAGTTGGACTGTTCTCTCTTAGACAGAGACTTTAGACAGAGACACTCTTTACAGGTGGTCTAACTCAATGCTTACACAGGCTTTTTAATTCATACATTGTATCTTGCATTTCTTTCTTTTAATAGGTAGTTCTGTAAAAGGTTCAAAAAGAATTAGCAATAAATCACAGGGGTTTTTTTTTTTTATGCTTCATTCTGCACTGTTCTGACCATTATTCCTTTATTTCTAGGTGTTTGATCAATATCTTAATTTTATTACTTTAGAAGATGACATGTTTGTATTGTGTAACCAAAACAAAGAACTTGTTTCATATCGTGGTAAGTAAAATTTGTATAAAAATTATACCAGAATGTCTAAAGTTGAAATTTACTTTTGAATTTCAATGATTTTATTTTCCTTTGATCTGATCAGCATTCAGGGTAATCTGTTAGATGTGTAATTTAAAGTCATGAAGGAAGCAGTTCTTGGATATTAATTTCAGCATCTTTACTACACAGCTATTGTAATATTGAAAAATAGTTGTGTATTTTTAAATAACAAATTTAGTAAAGCAAAACTACAGTCTAGACATACGGATAGTAGGGGGTTTTATACATGGAATAATATAGGAAATATTTCATATTGTTTACACATATAGGTAGACACTGTGGGTGGCTGCTGTGTTTAGGCACCACTATTTAGTCATAATCCCTTCTGCAGTTCTTAAGGAATTAAGTATTTTGTTTCTGTGTGAATGGTCAGTTGGAAAGTTACTGTAAAGAATGCAAAGCAAGAAAGATGACTTTAACCGGTAGAGTTTCTCTTATCTTCTAGACAGTGACCAGTCGGTACCTGCTTTTCTTATGCAAGACAGGAAAACATGGGGCTGTGCAAGGGGAGATGGTTAGGATCAGGGGCTAGAGTAGCACAGGGAATAATCTGGGAAGGGGCATTCTAGGAGATAAGAAATGCTGATTGCTTCTGCAAGCATGTGAGCCAAGCGTGTCAGCTTCTTCATAAAGTCTGAGTTGCAAGTGAAGTCAGCCTCATGGAACTCTTTTTCATTTTCTTGGGACTTCTGTTGGACCTGTTTTGGAACCTAGCAGGAAAACCAAGTGGCTGCCTTAGGTCAGTTACCTCTACAGCTATAGTACTACAGCAGCTCAGTCAACATATATAGTAGTTGTCATAATTGTCCACATGGTTTTCCTCCCTCCTTTGATCTGATTTTTCTGCTTCCCTGACCTGTTCAATATGTTAAATCAACAGAGAACTATCACTCTGCCTCTCCTGCCCCTCATACTCAAATGGCTAGCTATTACAGGGTGGGTTGTCTTGTTGTCCCTGCTGTAGTTTCCCTTCTCTTCTCTTCCTTTTACATCAGAACCAGTAATCTTGGAGCTGCAGAGTGTTTGTTCAGTTGACTCATTCCATAGAAAATACCAGCTCATTTGTGTGATCTACAAATCCAATGCAAGGGAAGCAGCAAAATTGTGCAAGATAGCACTTTTTTAGCAGCCCCTCCTCATTATTTTAGTGTAGTCACACAGTGGCTACACGCAGTGTCACACAGTTAATTCCAGAATACTCACTAGTGACCAGGTAGAGATGAGAAATCTCCGTATGCCTGACACTTAGCACTGAGATTTTTCTTCTAAGCCGATTTCCAAAGTCAGTACCTTTCTTTGAAACTGGATCTGTAATAATGAGTTCTGTCTCACACTGGGGATTGATTCCATTGTCAGAATGAAGGGTATTTTTGTTTGAAAAGCAGACTTTTATTTTTTTTCTAAAACCTGCTGTTAAGAGTTTTAGTAATAATTGTTTTGTGATGTGTTTGTGTATGTGTAAAGATACTTGACCAGCTCTTATAGGATTCCTGCTAGCAAACAAGGAATTTGAATTAAAATGACTGAAAATGTTTTGCACCTCTCAGTTTCTATGTCATTTGTTTTCCTCTCTTGGGCCCCTGAAATTTGCCACATGACATGTAGTTTCACACTATGTTTAAACCAATGTAGAAGTGGGCTGTTTCCAAAAGCTGATCAAATGGAAATCTAATCTCCCATAGAGAGTGATCAGTTTTCCATTAGAGCACTGAGCCGATCCGTCTTGCTGTGTGAGTTCTAGATCTGACACAGGCAGGCAGTAGGAGTGCAGGGGCGAAGAAGAAGTGGTCTTTTTTGCCTTTGGAGAGTAACCCTAGCAGGAAACTGCCAGATTGTATATAGTTTCATAATCTACATAAGTCAGTAAATCTGATGGTGATGAAAGATGGCTGCTGTTCTTGCAGCAGCACTGCCATGTATGTCCATGCATGTAGCTGAACGGGTGAACTAAGAACAAATATAACAAAAAAAGTTAATTTTCAGTTTCCTGATTTCCTGGCTGTGTGACTGCATTTACAGAGAGGTAATGTCAGGACAAACAAGCATGATAACATTCTTCGATTATGTAAAAGGCTTTCACAGACAGAAAGGTGGTAAGACATTCTCTCTGTCCATGTAGTAATGGACAAGAAGTGATGAGCTTAAATTGCAAAAAAGAAGTTACTGAGCAGTTATTAGGAGCACTTTCTAACATTAAAGATAGTGGAATACTGGAATAGATTACCTATAAACATTATGACATTTTCATGACTGGGAGGCTTTAGGAATTGGTTTAGACACAGAAATAACATGAGTTTAACTCATCTTTCAGCGAGAGGACTGACTAGATAATCCCTCAGGCTACCTCTCGTTCTGTTTTTCTATGACTGTGTAGAAGGAAGAGTAGATGGGTAATATTGGTATAAAGTCAATCTTCCTGGCATCTTGTTTGATGCTATTTGAGTGCTCGTTTACCAAATTTGGATCAATTTTGTAAAACAACAAGAAAATGTAGGCGACCTAAGCTTACTTTTCTGTAATAGATGCATCCCCCATAAGCTTGTTACAGTGGAGAGAGAGAAGTATATAGAAAACATGATAGAACATTTTACTGAAAGATTATTAACGGAGTTTCTCAAAGGTTGACCTAGGGAGCAGTAATATTGAATATTTGTGTTGATTGCTATGGTACAAAAAAAGGAGTGTGCTCATAAAATATGCATGTTACACAAAATTAGAAGGCACTGACAGTATGCAGATTATTGGAACATCATAAATGAGTACCTTAAACATAATAATAGGGAGGGAATTAGATTTTAAAATTGAGAAAGGCAAGGGAATAAAACCAAGATTATTTCCCCCTGTAAACTAGGAGACCATTATTTGGAGATAACTACAGGATGATAGCACCAGTTAATTTCAAAACTTTGGCATTGCAGAAAAATACAGATATTGGGGACAGTCTGCCTTTCTTTGTGCTGCTATTTCAGAAACTTGAATTCAGAATGAAAAAATGCTGACAGGGGTACTTCTGTTGCTGCTGTCATCCTAGCAGCCTAGTAAAAAGTTTGACTTACTAAGTATAGCTGCTGATAGAAATTGCTAATGTGATCCATCTCTCTAAAGTTCTTAGAGGACAAAAGCTGGGGAAAAAAAGCACCTTTAAAGTTAGAGCATTATTATGGCTGGCCATGCACAAATTGGGGATGGAAGGCTTATTAATGTTCAGCGCTTTGAAGTTCGTTTTTTAAGAAAGAGTATAAGATGTAATTATGTGAGAAATTTTAAAAAGGAAAATAAAACAAACGAGGATGGGATTTATGGCATGAGTCCTGAGATAGTGCTTGACTTGAGACCTGTGATAGGATGAGGTTTGATGTTTCCTGTTGGCTATTATTTTCTTGTCAGTGTTAATTATTTAATAGAAATGTTGCTACATGTGTCTTGTTCTGACCTAAATAGATGAGGGAAATCGTTCTGTCTGTAGTGTGAGATGTTTTAGAACTTGAGAATTATCCCTAACCTAGAGACTGACAGTAAATTTATTAAAAAAAAAAAAAGGGAAAAAGAAAAGGAATCTCCATTACTAGACACGGGATGTAGAATCTTTAATTATAGAACTGCATGCTGTAATTCTCTTTAAATTACACAAGTAATTCTTGAAGATTTTATATCTGAAAAATGGTTATGAATTGGATGGCTGGTTTTGTTCCATAACAAGGTTTTATAGGAGGTTTTTAATAATGTCATAATAAAACAATCCAGAAGTTACAGTATGCATTGTCAGAGATAATTGGAAAAGATTGTGCAGTGTTTGACCTTATACAGTGAGCAATAATTAAATTCTCCCAATTTTTTCTCAAAAAAAAGGAGGGGGGGAAATAATGGATGTGCTAAGAGGGGCATTTCACGATTTGATCTCTTCTGCAACAAAATCTGTTGGCTATTAACAGCCATTAGGTAAGAAGAGGATTGCTTTCTCAGTATTAAAGTGGCATAAACTTCTTTAACCCTATTCTTAACTCTTTCCACACTGTTTTAGCCATTAACCGACCAGATATAACGGACACAGAAATGGAAACTATAATGGACACAATTGTAGATAGTCTCTTCTGTTTTTTTGTTACACTTGGTAAGTTTTCAAATTCTAGCATATTTTCTGTATGCTTTCCTTTCAGAGAAGATACATATTCAATGAGATACCTAGAAGTTTAGTGATTTCATATAGCAAATTAAAGGCAGAATTAGATCTGTGACAGAAATCTTAATAGTTTGCAGGACGGATTAATGAGCTTGCTCAAATCGTTGCTGTACATCACTGCAAAAAACAATAAAGGCTGTTCTACATGGAAGTCTTAGTCTTCAGTATCAATGGGAGAAGAATACTGAAATGCAGAGGTTTGGATTAATTATTTTTACAAAATGCTAGTTTGCAATGAAGATCAGTAGTGCTTTGAGTTTGGATTTGTAGCTCTCAAAAGAAAAAAACAATCCCACAGAAGAAAAAGACCCTCTCACACAAACCCTGCAAAGATCTTGCTGAAATAACTCAAGGAATAGGAAGATATATTAAATGAACTTATTTTACTGTGAGTTTTCTTGATGCTTAGCTCATACATTTTTCATAGTGATGACATTTAATCCAAGTTCTCACTGAAATGTCAATCTGAGGTAGCATTCCTACAAGAGGAACTGAGGATTGCTATGGGGCAGTTTGTTCAAGAGAGATTCCCTTGGACCTATTGAGTTCTTTCAAGTGTTAGTTTGACACAAATTAAATCTCTTTTACTCAGTCACTTAAACTCTATGGTATTGGAATTTTCATATTTATGTAAATAAGTGAGAAACAGTAGCTAAAGATTTTGAAACCTGAAAGCCAGTGGAAGATGTGCTTTTGAAAATAACATTACCCTGCAGTGAGTTGTAACTGGTATATTGTGGTGGTGGTGTTATAGCACTTATTATTACTGTTTTCAAGGGACTTAAAAGCTTTTGAAACTAACTTTTAATGCTTCTACATGAGCTTTTTTTTCCCCTCCACAGTACGTTAGCTATTTCTAGCATACACTATACTTCTCATAAATTCCTGTAAGAGGTATTCACTTTTCTAAAACTTTAATTTGTTTCATAGATACAGATTGCAAGAGGCAAATTTAATATAAGTTTGTATTGTCCACTTGAAAAATTTCATCTCAGAATGTTACTAAAAAATTGTTTTATGAAAAGTACATTAATTTATAATCTGAAAATTACAACGCAAGTAGAAGTCAATATGTCTTTTATTAGGAGCTATTCCTATAATCAGATGCTCAAGAGGAACTGCAGCTGAAATGGTGGCAGTGGTAAGAAACTATTTTTTAAATAAGTATCATTGTTTTCAAACTTTCCTAACACCTTGTTTACTTTTCTCAATACTAGGCAGAGATTGAGTATCATTGTGTCCTTTTCCTTGTGAAAGAAATAAAACTGGAAAGGAGATATACCAGTTTTCCTTTCTGACTTCAGTTCCGTGGAACTCATCTGTAGAAACTGTTATATTATGGAATCAGCTGATGAGAAACTTAAACTTGAATAATCATTCCTAATTTAGAGTTTACCAATTTTCTGACAGGCATTATAATTACAACCATTAAGTTATATCTACACAGTTTAAAAAGTGGCTGTCTGGCCTGGGTTTTTCTGTGTGTCTTAGTAAGAAATGTTTCTCTGCCTTACTGGGAAACCCCGTAAGTACAAGACATTTTTACTGTATCAATCTAAACTGACATTGATCATTAAGTAGGGATGAAATTACCAGACTAAATGACAACTAAAAATCTCTACAGCACTGTCTTCCCTGGGAGGCACTGTGCTTCATTTCTTCCATCTTCCTCACATCTTTCTTTGTCAGTGAAGCCTTCATACTGATTAAACCTAAGCATTCAGTGCGCATGGATTCATATTGAGGGTAATCTCATTTTTATGAAACAGTGTGGTAGTGTCTGACAGCCCAATTTGCTGCTTGTGCTGTGGTTCCCTCTCAGTGCTTCCTACTGGTATTTTCTATTCCCATGTTTAGGGAAAGGGTGCTAATTGCCTAGGAGGAGATTAGTGAACATAAAGGAAACATCTTCTGCATAGTCCTGCATATAGATATAAATGCTGCAGGGAGAAAATAGAAGGAAGAGATTTCTTCCTTTCCTGTGTGCAGTGGACCTAGACTTCCTGCAGCTAAGATATTAATAAACTACAAAAACAGCACAACAAATCTTTAAATGTTGATCATATAAAGAGGTCAGGAAACCATTGGTTTGTTAAAAGCTGTTTTGTTTTTCCCCCCCTGCCTCAGAAATTAGATAAGAAGCTCAGAGAGAATCTAAGAGATGCCAGAAACAGTCTTTTTACAGGTGACACACTTGGAGCTGGCCAGTTCAGGTATGGTGTTACTAATAACTACGTATTTTTATTTTTCATATTTCAGTTGTCTGAAATATCTCATTAGGATAAGTCACCACTGTACTGAAAACTGTATTTACAAGAATTTGGTTCAAATTCTACGTTAAAAGAATTTATGTACTGTTAAGGGAGTTTTCCAGTCCCTTAGCATAACTGGTTTGAAAACTTCTATAGCTAATAAGTATGCAGTCCTAGGACAGTGAGACAAAATTTATTTAACAAACCAGGTAATTTTGTTCACCCTCTAAACCCAGCAAGAACCAAGCTCCTGCAAATACGCTCAGTTTACAGGACCACAATATGCAGTTGGATGTCTGAAACATATCTTTGCAACCTTTAGTCCATTAAAAAGAAAGAAATACCCATTTTCTCGCTTGTGAGCACGGTTACCGGTTGTAGTTATCTCAAAAGCAAGTGTTTCTCAGCTGATCCCTATATCTGCCAGAAGAGGACTGCTTAAGGACTACCACTTGGGTAATTAGATAGTTAAGGACTGTTAAATTGAATCCTTTGAGGAGAAAGAGGGGTGAGAAAAGATGTTGTGGATGCTTGCCTGCATCTGATGATGTGTTCTCAGTAGCCTCTGGTTTATACTGTTGCCCCCAGATAGTTGGAATACTCCACAGGCTGCCTTAGGAAAGTGTATTACAGGAGTTACACTGTATATGAAAAAGTGAGGAGACCTGTTGGGAAGACTGTAGCTGAAGGAAGCAGTTATGTTCTCCTAACTGGATATAAAATAGTCCTCATTTTTTTACCTCTAAGAGCATAACTTGGCGAAAAGACACAAAAAACATAAAAGGTGGCAAAATGGAATGAGATTGAAAGGTATTAGTAGAGAAAATAACTGTGAAATACCAGTTCCCTCATTTTAATGGAAATTGAACTGCAACCACTGTTTTTCCTTCAGAGAGGTGGCTTGTTTTCCTGATAGTATAGCATCATTACCCTCAGAAAATTAAAATGCAAGGAAGCGGAAACATGGAAACCTTTAACCAGTTAAATGGCTTCAGATCTTTAATTTGGTTTTCAGAATCAGGTGACTAAGGCTCTTGAGATTATATATCTGCACGAAAATACTTACTGCAAGGAAATCCAGAGCGTGGGATTAACATCCTTTTACTCTGTTCAAATACACTGTAATTTAGCTGTCACATTTACTGTAGGGTTAATGTGCTTGAGGGAAATGGTTTCAGTAATGTTCTGTCAAATCACAGCCTTCCTGTCTTCACTATACATTTTTCATGTAGCCATAACCCAAGACATTTAGGCATGTCTGCATTCTTTTTCCACAAAATTGACTATTGATGGAATTACCACAATGCATCTCAGAAGTTCATAATTTTTCTTTATGGACTTCATATATAAGCAAAGAGAAAAAAAATGAAATTAAAAACCCTTGAAAGAGAGATTTTATATTTGACGTTTCATAACGGGGATTAAGGTCAGATATTTGCCCACTCAAACAGTTGTTTGGAACTCAAATGTGCATCCACACAAAGAGGTATTAGTTAATACCTAAAAGGCTAGTTACTGTTTCGCATTTTGACTTCTGCTCAATATTCATGCATTGGTAATTTCACTTAGTACAAAATAAAATAATCTTTTTATCATTACTAAGAGAGCCATTCATGGAATTTCTGGCAGTGATCAGCTCCAGATGCTTTGAGGAAGGCTGGAGGAAGTCTGCAGTAGGCAGTTTGGCTTTTAACTTGAAATACAATGTAGAAGGTGGCTGATACCACTCAGGATGTTACTGGGGTGTTCTAAATATGTTTAAAGAAGTACTAATACAGTGTCATCTTTTCAGCTTCCAAAGGCCCCTATTAGTCCTTGTTGACAGAAACATAGATTTAGCAACTCCTCTACATCATACTTGGACATACCAAGCTTTAGTGCATGATGTTCTGGTAAGAATAAATCTGATTTTGTTACCAAAACTGTTTTTTCACTCAGTTTGTATTAAAAGTAATACCAGGTTCTCTCTTAATCCAAAATCTGTTTTGTCTGTTTTATTTGAAAGTTGTTTAGTAAAAAACAACTTGGAAGATTTTCTCTAGAAGGTTTATTTAGGAATAACTTCTAAAATGGTTAAAAAGTTGAAATCTTGCTGTTATCAAAAGATAGGTGATTCAGCAGTCCTAGCTTTTTGTTCAGTAGTTCATGATCTTTTATGTTATGTAAACTCCAAACTCCATTAAGCGCAATTCAGTTTTGAAAAATAAATGCTTCTAATGAGATTTTAAACTGATTTTAGTATTAGTTTGAATTTCTAAAATACCTATTTCTTTTTTTCTCCACAAGGTGGTGTAGGTGTTCAGTATAGAGATACCAAGTGGTGTATGACCCTACTGTGAGGAATCTAAAATAGATTTTTTTAAATAATTTTTTAAAAATTCAGATAGCCTTAAACCACTTTTATTTCCTCAAGTTTATGTTTTAAAACCAGTAGTAGAAATGTACTTGAATGAAACCAAATACTGTTTACCTAAGATTTATGCATTTCATATATAGTTACGGAGCAAATAATAAAAGATAATATGAGTAAGAATAATTACTATCTGGAGGCTTTTTTATACTGTAGAGTTAGTCACGCAAATCATTTTAATATCTAGCTTTGAGAAATATTTTGGTTTTATTATTGAGACTTTTAGAGGAATATGTAAAATATGCACATGCACATATGTGTTCGTATATAGAGTTGGTTGTGAACTGCATAGTCATACATACAGTGTTGTCCAGAAACTTGCATTACTATGCTGAAAATATTCTAGCACTAATGGGATGTTTTAGGACACTTCGTTACTTTTATGTAATTCATTCCTTATAAGAAGTCCCTTCCTCTTAACCTTAAGGGTGCTTTTTACAAATAAACAATTTTTGGCCTGGTTTCCTTAGGAAAGGCATATATGAAAAAAACACAGTTTGCATTGTGTTTTTTCCAGTAACTGTTGAACTGGCTAGAGACTTGCAAATAGAAGTACTGAATTTCTACAGGTTTCTTTTGAAAATCAATGAAAGAGTAGGTGATGGAAACCCGAATGAGAATTTTTACAGGTGTAAACACTGTTGCACAAGGTCTACACTTACTTCAGTTTGTTACCTGCCAACCATTTAATCAGCAAATGCTCGCTTACTAGATAGTAAATCCATGCAAAGCTCCATGTACTTGCCTCCTACTCAGCTGCCAGGTGGAGAAGGTAGTGTTGTGTGGCCTCAGGCTTGTGTTGGGGTAGGACTTTGGTGCATCCAGATGCAGAGGGGTCAAAGATGTAGTGGAAGCTGAGGACAACTAGTGCTACAAATATGGAGGGGTATTAGAATAACACTAGAAGAATGATTAGAGGATCGTTGGATATTTATCAGTACTGCATCAGGCTTCAATAGTTTCTCTGGAACAACTTGTTAAATGTTGCATGTTGCATCTAATTTTTGACTGAGTTGATAGGATTATGAATTTGTCTAATAAAGTTGCAACCAAGTGGCCTGTGATTCCATGTCAAGGGCAAAAGTTTTAATTTCAAAACCAGTCAAGTTACTCACCTTAAAGGCAAGCATGCCAGATTCTTCACGTACTGAGCATAATATTTCGTGAAATAACCACAGTAGCCTTTTAAAAAGCCATAAACTGTAACCATGAAAGTGTTACCAAGATGATGATTATGTAAACTGTACTTTCAAATCAACTGGTTTTCATTTAGGCTTTCAGTTACAGTAGTCCGGGAATTCTGTGGGGTGTTGAACTAAATGCTAACCCAGCCACAAAGTTGTGTGCTGCGTCCGTTTAGATTATAATCGTGGTGTTTCTACACATAAACAGGTTTGTATGAGGAGATTCCCATTTCTGAATAAAAAACCTTTCAGGAGTAGATACAGAAAAATGGGAGACATGGATGGAAAGCCTTGTAAAGACAAAATGAGGAGGTGAAAGGAGGAACACTAATCAGTAAGAATCATTTTGGTAAAACTCCCTGTAAATGCCAGAACTGACTTGGAAACTCAGGTCACTGATGAGTTAAATTGAGGCAAAACATAGATTTCCATTAAAAATTACAGCTGAATTTGCAATCAAATGACTTTTTTTCTTTAAGTTTTTATTGTACGTGTGTACTTGAAAAATACTCTCTTTTGTTGAAACAATAAACACATCTTGTAAGATGAGGTTCGTGCTCATTGACTGCATGTGCTTCCTTTGAGTAGCTACTTGGTTTTATTTCTGTTCTGGCATGGATCATTTATAGTATTTCATTTTAAATGTGAATTGTGCCAAGGGATAGCTAGAAACATTTTAACATTTTATTTGACAATTTAACTTACAGTGATCTCGTTCTGTATACTGTAATGAACATCATAAAGTGGAGATTTATTTCTGGAAAAAATATCTATTCTAAAAGATTTTGTGGCAGATTCTATATAGTTGAAGATTTGACTGTCGTTATCATTATTTGCCAAGCAAAGAGCACCTTTGCAATTTTAAATGTTCTTGAAAAGTGTTAGAATAAAGTCAGCAAGTGGAGTACTTGTTAATCTTTGTTGAAAACCGGAAGGAACATGTATGCTGCAGAAAATACAGAGCTGTTCTTGGCAAAAGTAATGGGGGAAGGAACCAGAAGACATACAAGGAGCGGTGTGGTGACATAATATGTGACCATAACTGTGTCATCTAGCAAAAAGGTGTAGTTTCTAGGTTAATGCATCTGTGGAAGAAGAAAAGCTATATGGAGAAATAGCAGCTTTGTTGAAAACTGTTGCTTTATCATGCACTCGCTATTTCACTAGTGTTTAAAAAAATAGGGAAAGAGCAGTAAAGGTGTAGCTAAATAGTCCTCACAGTGGATATTCCTGTTGCTGATGTCATGAGCTTCTTTGCAGCTTTGATACATTTGCTGTAGTTGTGTAAGTAAAATTCAGCCTTAGAAACATTTTTTGTCTGCAGCACAGAAACTTCTGTTATTTTAAGGTTTTGGTCAGTTGTTAGAGCTCAGTTATTGCTAAAGAATTTATTTTCCATACAGAAAACAGTGTTCAGAGTTCAGTGTCAGACGATTGCATGCGAGACAGTCAGACGTCTTTGCTTAACATTTGTTGCTTTGTTTGGTGTTTTTTCAGTAAGTGTGAGTAATTTTGGAGTTTTTGCATTGCTGTTGTTGTTATCTAGTTAGTTGGTAAACTCTTTCCTGTGCTCTTATGAAATTCTGATGAACAGCTGTGTTAATATTTTTTTAGAAAATATTCTAGAAGATAATTGGTTGAGTATAAAAGACTGATTAAATAATTAAAAAATGTCAAATATTTACATAAGATTCTTCTTTTTTTAGGATTTCCATTTGAATAGAGTTAACTTGGAAGAATCAACAGGAATGGAAAGTTCTCCAGCAGGTGCTAGACCTAAGAAAAAAAATAAGAAGTCCTATGATTTAACTGCATCTGATAAATTCTGGCAAAAGCATAAGGGCAGGTAAGCTGTATAGGTACAGAGTTTATATTAATTTAGTCAATATAAATTTTAAGTATTTTTCATATTATGGTAATTCTTTTTTTAAGCTTCTTTGAAAATATTTTTGAAATAAGTTTGTTTTTTTTTAAGGAATGATCATTGCCAATATTCATTGTCCATGTTAATTGTGTATTAGTTTTCTGTTACAGAGCACAAAATTGTTATCAAAATTATATAAAAATGTCGAAAGCAGTGAATATATCTTAGAAAGTTTAAGTAAACCTACAGTAAGATGACATTATTCTCACTGATTTGATACTGCTGCATGATTTGTGTATTGATATTTCTGAAAACGTTTTCATGATCATCTTGGTTATACAAGCTGTCTGGTTCTAGTGTTTCAATTTGTTGATTTTACTGAGCCTAATGCAGAGTGTTGTGTTAGTCCTTTTCCAGAGGTAGCTGAGTCTGTTCAGCAAGAACTGGAATCCTACAGAGCCCAAGAAGATGAAGTCAAAAGACTTAAAAGTATCATGGTAAGTTTTATCACCTATATGTGCTTTATGTAAAACATAACAGGACTTGTAGAGATGCTTAGCCCACTCTGTCACCCCTCCCAAGAAAAATTATCAGCACATGCTGAATTTTAGGCATAATACAATCTAAAAGTAGGACTAGAAGTACCGTATTTCATGAGAAGGTTCAATTTCTTGCATTTATTGGCATTGTATTTATATAACTTCTATAATAACTGTAAAACACAATCCAGACATTAATATCATTATGAGAAAATAGGTTCTAAATGCACTGACTGTATTTGTATGTGTGATCTTTGTATTTATTATGACTATTTTTATTCCTCTTTCCAAACCCTTCCCCAAAATCCAGGGTATAGAAGGGGAGGATGAAGGAGCAATAAGTATGCTTTCTGATAATACAGCTAAGCTAACTTCAGCTGTCAGGTAAGTAATCAATAATGCATTATTGTTTAATTAATTGGGAACCATTTCTAATTCTTTCTGTCATTTCACTTTTAATATTCTTTGAAATAAATAGCTTTAAAAGTAGGCTATTCAGCTCAATAATAGAATTTAAATGCTTTGTAATTCTGGTAAAGTTTAACGCAGTGTCCTAGACAAGTACTTGCACACGTAACTTCCACAGTATGTGTGTGTGAGCTTTCTATACATGGCTTTGGAGTGTTTCCTCAGCAAAGCTGAATAGTCTGAGTGCATCGTAGATTTGCTTACACACTTCCACCAGAAAAACCCAACTACCTACCTCTGCATTCCTTTCTTAAAAATATTGTTAGTGAAATCCACTTCCTGAAGCATCTGCTTGCTTTGCACAGTGCATAATTAATTACATTTTGATTAATGTAGTTACTGTAACATCAGTTGGCAAGATTATCGTCGTTAAGAACTCTGCATGGGAAATTTACTCTCCTGCTTTTGGAGACCTAGCCACCATGGATGACACTGAAAGTTTGAGATTTAGATTTGTTCCTCATTATAAATCTGTTTTTCATTCCACTGATGCCTTGGAGAAGGGAGATGTTCAATTTGCTGCCTTTCACTAAGACCCTAATCGGAAGAAGGAACGATAATTATGCTGAGGATAGATGGGGTGGTATGCTCAGTGTCCTGTGAAATCCAGCATGTGTCTGCATTAGTAAGTTGTCTCTTTGTGAGTTTCAAAAGTTGTTTTGTATGCTGTGCCCTGGTTAGAATTTGACTGGAATCACAAAGGATGTGTGATGAATCAGACCATTTCAAAAAAGCAAGCAGATGTTTCCAAGCTCCCCCTACAAAGTTTTAAAGTTCTGTACTTCTCAAGATGCTGGTTTTCAGGCTAAGGCAGCAAGGTGTGAAAGTGACAAGCATCAAAAGCTTTAAACTGATAGCCAAAAAAATAAAATTGCATGAGTAAAGCTTCATCAGGAAGTTTTACTGTTCAGTTAGCCTCTATATGACTGTTTTCTGTAAACTGGCATTATTAAGGAAGGTCTTGTCCCCCTTCAGAAAAGTGTATGACACAGTAAACTCTCCTATTGCGATGTTTCAGCTCTAATCTTTAGAACTATGCTGAGAAGTCCAAACACTGTTAAGGCCTTCCATTTAGGCATGTTTCTGCTGGAAGAATTAAACTAGGCTTTGCTGTTTTGTTGTCCACCATCTGCTAGCAGGAAGAAGATACCCTTCAGAGTGGTCTTAGGCTTTACGATTTCTAGAAAACTTTGGAATATCTATTAGTAATTAACAACCAGAGGTTCTAACATAGAGGACCTCTGTCTTTTTTTTTCTTTTTATTAAAAGTGGTCCTTTACAAAGGCGGTACTAATCACCTTCCAGCTATAAGGTCATTAATGGCCAGTCATCATGGGTAACACTGATTTTATAATTGCTTAAAGGAGGGAAGAAAGTATGGTCACTTAACTTCATGGTTCTTCAGGACATGCAGTCAATGTCATGAAGTGCCTTCTCATCTGCTTATTATTAAACTGAGTAAGACACTGACTGTCCAGGGTGCTTTTGGATGTGAAAGTGTATAAACCCTGAGCAGTCTTCTGCACATGGGATGCCCAAGTGCCAGCAGTGAAAATCATGTAGGTCACAACACCTAAAATAACACATTTTCTACGAAGTAAACTTAACCATTCAGTTTCCTGTTTCACTAAAGAAAAGATTTCAATCATGAATCCTACGTAGACAACTGTGTTCTATGCAGAAGCACCTGTGACAAACTCCAGGACATCCAGAGGTTCTGTGTTTATTTGACAGATACTATTGTGTAATATTATTTGATAATTATTTGACAGATATTATTATATGGCAGATACTGACACTTTTATATATGTATCAGACATGAACTAAATATTGATTATATAAGCCATAATTCTAGTATATTATTTGTTTAGGTAAGCAGGGCATATATCTGTTGTTGATCGCAAGTTTTCTATAGGAATATTAAATTACCCACATTATGTGTATTTTTTGCTAGTCAAGGTAAAAACCTGTTTTACTACATTACATGTGGATAACGTCCTTCTGCTATGAGAACCATTACATCTATACTTTGTAATTTTTTAGTTCCAATCCTACTGTATTCTATAATTTTATATTTTAATAATCTTTAAAGGTCACTTCCAACCCAAACTGTTCTATGATTCTGTAAATTTTTTTTGTACCAACTGTATACAGTACACAATTCAACTAACTGTGCAACTCAGCAGGTTAGTTTGTATTTAATCTCTTCAGCTCTCTTCCAGAGCTTCTGGAAAAGAAGAGGCTCATTGATCTTCATACAAATGTTGCAACAGCCGTTTTGGAGCATATAAAGGTATGATTGCTCTCCAACTTCAGTTTTCTATCACTAGTGCTACTTACCTGGAGAAATATATTTGAGCACGTGAAATAAGATAAGAAAGTGAGCCTTGTCAGTTGTGCTACCTTTTACAGATAATGCTATGACTTCAGTCTAAGCAATTTTCTGTTCTGTATGTGTTTATCGGAAGGGTACTGTTTAGGGTTCACCAACGAAAATGATACCCAGAGGTGTGGCAATAATGATGCAAGTTACTAAACTGGTGTTTTCAGCAGGGTCTGCATTAGATGTCTTATGCATAATTTAAGCACGTCAGAAGGATGCTTGTCCTCTTTTCTGTTTAAGTCTGCTGCTCTTGTATCAGAGAACTTGCAGACTCTTTCAGGGTCAAGTAAAGACCGTGGTTACTACTAGGATAACTTGGAAGATGGATCTGTTTTCACAGTATGAGAACAGAAATTATAGATGAGGCTTTCAGAAACACTGAAATTCTGTTTTTTAAAGTGATTCAATCACCAAGTCTCTCTAAAAGTCAGTAGTTAGAAAATTTTACCCCATGCTATTTATAACTCATGGAAGGCAATGTGTTTTGAAGCTAACTTTAACATTTATAAAGTGCATAAGATCTGTCCTCAGTTATTACTGCTACTGAATTTTTTGAACTAAGTGCTATAAATGAACAAAGGATTCATTCTGTATTTTAATGAATAAATTAATTTTACATATTTATAAAATTGGGGCAGAGGTATAAGTGTGTCTCTGTGTTTGGCTAATTACTGTAGGGGCTAGTTTATGTGCTTTTGTAGGATTAAGCATGTCAGTTTTCATATCTGGGAATTTGAAAGTAGTACATTAATACCATTGAAAAAAAAACAGAAGATGACAATGACGATATTTTATTTGATTACCTTGTCTGTAAATTCACTTTTCTGAGAAAGATACTGAGACAGTAATGGCAGTACTACACCAGTAGTATTTTATATATTATTTGTTGGATGGAAGCTAGGTTTCAGAGCAGGATGTGGAATGACAGTAACATCAGTTTTGATTGCCAGCGTCCTCTTGGAAGTGGACTGGAGTCAGATGCGCTTGGTTGTTCTCCATTAGGTGATAGTGACACGCTTTTCTGTTACCTGGAGGTGGAAGGGATTCCCTTAGGGTCCCTCTGCTATAGTGCACTACTAGCCCTTGGAGTCTCTCGTCTGACAGGGAGCCTGCTATTAGAGAGTTCCCAGGGGAGTGGTGATCCGTTTCTCCATAAATCATTCTTCATTCTGGTATTGCAAAGTGCTCAGGCTCCTTACCTTCTTATTGTACAGCTGTCAAAGAAGGTTGTGAGACAAATGGGTGTGCAGTTTCTTCAGTGTATTGATGATATGTGCATCTGTATCATCTTTTCTTTTAATTTGGAAAGAATAACTTCCTTCGTCTCCAGATATTTAGGAAACTATTTTAAACTCAAACTAATGGAGAAGCACATATTTTTCTGTTGGAATTTACCTACACTAAAGCCATTTCACTGAATGAATGTAAAGTTTCTTCCAGCTGCTTTGTCCTGTCCATTTTCTCCCCCTTCACTCTCCAGTGTTACAAAAAGTATCTTTCTGTCTGTAGCTGTGGAGTTTTAATGTGCAGGATGATATGATACCGAATGTATTCCTCAAAAATAGTCTCAGAAAGGCCAATATCTTAGCCAGTACTTTTAAAAGACATTCTGATGGCACCTCGAGGCTTTGGTTAATAGGTTTGATATACAGTTAAATAACTAAACCAGATCAGGGTAAGAGAATTTTTTTGGCATGCGCCTGATCATGAGGAGCTAGTGAGGCACCATGCTCTTCTTTAGGTTACTGTATTTTCACTTTTAAAAGAATCTGAAAGTACGTTCATACTTTAAAATAGACAGTTTGCATTGTCCATTGTGGGTTTTTGCTACATTAAGTATTTGAGCATTTTTCTTCACTGCATATATGACAATCAGTGTGAAGAATGCTATTAGACCTGCCTTAGATATACTAAGTGAATTTAATTTTTCTTGTGGTCATATTTTAGTGTTCAGTTTACAGCTGCTTTCCACATTCTCTTGGATCATTTTCTAAGACACAGCAAGAGGAAACCAGAAATTAATCACATACTCAGGGGTCCTGGCAGTTTTCTGGCATATCTAAGTGTTAGTGAAATAATGGAAAGAATGCATCACTTTTTTCACAAAGTGAACCATCAAGTATTTATTGTCAGTGCTTAGAACAAATGCATGCTTGTTTTGCATTGATTGTTTTTTCTCTGAAGAAGTTGGTGGCTGAAGGGCTGTACCCAACAGATAACAGATTTAGGACTAGAATTATGTATATCTTTCTAACTGCTTTAGAGTTTCAAGTAATGCTTATCTTTGCGTGTCATTCTGATATGAATACTAGGGTTACTGAAGTATGTTAAATCATGGCATATAAAAAGGTGTACACGTACACTTTTCTAAAATGATTAATTGGAGAGGGGCGTAGATTAGATAACATCTTGCTAGAATTCTATACATACGAATTTCAGTGGCAGATTTTTATGTGAATTATTATCTGTCTTAGATTACTTACACGTGTTTGGTTTAGGGTTTTGTTTTTTAATTCCTACATAGTTTTCTTATCATGTATCTCCCATTTTGCTTGATATCAAGGCCTGATACTTTGAATGACTCCATTATTGGGATTACCAATAGTCTTTCAAATTATCAAATTCTTATTTTGTAAAGGAATTCCACTGTTTTAACTACTCTGTTTTAAATGAGGTTACATTTTTGTCTTACCATGTGACCAGAAATGGTATGTGTTTGTGAAATATGTATGTCACAGTGGTCCAGGATGTTTTTCTGTAGTTCAGAACTGATAATTGAGTAACTTTCCAGCAAACAACAGCTTGTTCTGTTACAGTGACCTTTCCAGTATCATTCTGTGCAGTTCAGTCGAAGCAAACTGGCTGTAGCTGCCACTTTCAGCCTTCTCCCGGAGTTTCTCTTCCTTCTGATAGGAGGACCCTACAATTACCTGACCAACCTCCCTCGTTCTGGGGGCTGTTAATTTCTGGCTTCTGTCAGTATCTTTGAGAAATTCCTCCCAATGATTTCCTAGAAAATTTCTTTTCTCTTCTTCTGCAAGTTCTGTCTCTCAAGGAAGAGTCTTTGTACTGTAAAGAAGATGGGAACGTCTCCAACAAGTCCTTACAAAAATGACCCTCTAAGAGATTTCAATGGCTCCTGCTTCCACTTTTCTGCTTAAAAAAGAAGGAATTTTGTGTTCATTTTGATGTACAGTGCTCAGGTAGAGATTCCCATGCACTTCAGTAATTTTTCCTGAAATAAGTTTTGGCTTACAAACAGCTTGTTTCTAAAGATGCTAACTTGAAAGCTTTCACAAATATATTTAAAAAAAGACAAAGCAAGCTGAAGTGTAGCACTTTAACTGCAATACAGATCCTGTCCCTGAATTGGCAGCCAGAGGGTCTCCTGAATGAGGTTGGTGTAGAACAAGGTGTCGTAGGAAGTCAAGAGCAGGAGGCAGAAAGGGAATAACTGTAAATGTAAATGCATCTTGATTTTATTATTGTTTTTTATTATTATTTTTCTTCACCTTGATTGCCAGTTTAGCATCCATAAGAACCTCTTCTTTGCTGTCATCTTTTATTGAATCTACAGGATTGTTTAGCTCCTATTCCCCAGCTTTTCCTCTTGGCATGTCTGGGAGTTTGCCATTGAGTGAGGAAAATAGTACTTACTTAAATTAAATGGGACATCTGCTTATTATCAGCACTTCTTAGACAAGTTGGCTCTTCGGGAAGTAACTGTCTCATTGATGTGGCATATCTGGGAAATCTGTCAAAAGGTAACTAGTAGTGTTTAAGGCTAGTCAGTAATCTGGATTAAATTTGATGAAATGTCCATCTAATTCCTAGTAAACTAATATTAGAAAAATACTGCCCTAATCAGCATCTTTGCTAGTAACCTTCGTTAGTTATCTAGTGAAGAAGCAGCTGAATAGACTCACCGTATTGATCCATCTCTCTAGTTTGTGCTTTTGTCGCATCAAAAAGTCTCAAAATTTTTATATTGCTGCTTACCTTTGATATCCCTATTGTGTATAGAAAAAAAGGATCTGAAGTTTTAGGATTTTCAGTTTGGGTTTCTTTTTTTTTCCCTGAAGAATACTTCAGAAGTAATTGTCCACAATTTTTGAAGAGAGTGGGTGTACATGTACCATTAATGTCTGAGTTTAGGCTCGAAGTATAGCAGATAAATGCAACCAGTGGGTTTTCTTTGCTGTGGTTAGTCTGTTTTGTTTTTGCGGTCTTAGTCAAAGATTCATAATGTTGCACATGGTTGAGAAGAATTTGACCTAGTTTGTGCTCTGAACGAGTTAACAACTGTAAATCTGTTCTTACAATTGAAAGTATCTTGTGTTTGAATTACATAATTTTATTTAAAAGTTGAGCTGTAAACAAATATAATGAATTAATGAATCTTTTTTTATGTTGTACATTTTTACATGCCATCTGAATAAATTTGTCTTAAACAGATCACCAGCTAAGACAATATGGGCATTGCCAAATTCAACAATAATGTATTTATCGTAATAAGATTAAGTTTCCACATTTCAAGACAATCCTTTGTTTGTTGGATGCCTTTTGTCTGGGAAAAATATTTTAAGCTTAAAAACATTGAATTTAGCTCCATGTAAGGAGACACAAATGTAGTTAAAATACAAAAAACAAGCGAATGTAATAGACAGACTCGAAAAATAGTAGTAGTTTCTTTGCAATTGTTTTATCTCTCTAGAGAGAGTTAAGGCAACTGTAATGCAGATAGTCCCCAAGATGCTGTAGAATTGAAGTCACAGAGCGTGTCTGACATGCCAGATACCAAATTGCATCTGAAGTAAGGACTTGGAAGAAGGCTGGTGGTTCAGTTCTGTTCAGACTTTGAACTAGTGTAACATAACCACTGATAATCACTTTAACTTTGGCTAAATACAGGATTAATCCAAGGTTTTACAGTAGTGTAACTACCAAAATTTGGCTGTGACTACTCTTCTAACATGAGCTCAAGGTAAATATAGCTTGAAAGAAGCTTTAGCTCTTTTTTTTTTTTTTTTATTTTTGTCACTTCATACACCTTATATGTAGTTGTAGTCACTATGACAAACAACAGAAGACATCCTTCTGTCCCTGAAAGTAGTGAGTGGTCATTTTTTTGAGCACTCTTCATGGTAATTTACTTTATAAGCTGTAATTAAAGCTTCCACAAAGGCTTTAAATTAAGTTGCTGTTCTGCAAGTAACTGCTCTTCTCAATGAGTTCAGTAGATGGTGAATGAGACATACAAGTGTGATGTAGCTACCTGCATCATAAGCTGATTGCCAAAGGCTTTCAATATTAAAATATTCTTGTGACATACGTCTTCTTTTATTTTGTATTCTCATCCCCAGCTCTTTTTTGATGAACTTACAATACCTTAAAATATCCTAATAAGCTTAGGCTAAAGAAGTACCTTTTTTTTCTTTTTTTTTTTTTTTTTTCCTTTTTTTTAGGGGCTGGTGAAATAACTGGTTTTTAAAATTCCATTTCCTTATTTGTGATCTCAGGAATAGTTTTAGTAGAATTCAAAAACATGGGAAAACCAGACTTCTAAAGTTTTTACGCTGCTGTCATTACCCCAACCACTGCCCTGGGTTAGAAGGTGCCATAGCCGTTTTGCATGCCTTGGCATTGTCAGGCAAAATTTCCTGAATCTCTTAACCCAAGAAAAGCCCCAGTGATTCTTGCCTCACTCCAGCAATATCATTTCAGTCTCCCAGTGGGTATGATGTGCAGCTGAAACACTTCCAAGGCAACAAGATGGGGATCCCCTCTGCTGATCTCCTCTTTGAGCCGATACATAGCTGAGTGTGTCCAAACACCAGGATTTAGTTAGTTACCCTTTATTAAGGTTTTGTAAGCTGGATAGCTGTAACATTTGTTGTGATGCTACATTTTAATGTTCAAACACTCATAATGATCTGTGATGTAACGGAGGTTTTTTAAATAAGTCTTGGAATGCATTTGTATGTCTTTAGCTTGTAAGTTCATGGTATGATGGTTGAGAAGTGCAAAGCTTGTCTGTTTGTGCAGATGTATTGCAACGCAGTCATTAGT
The DNA here is from genome assembly GCA_034782735.1 of Sagittarius serpentarius. Classification (NCBI taxonomy): domain Eukaryota; kingdom Metazoa; phylum Chordata; class Aves; order Accipitriformes; family Sagittariidae; genus Sagittarius; species Sagittarius serpentarius. The sequence goes on along the minus strand of JAVKLA010000031.1, from coordinate 7,857,836 downwards.
TGCATGGCCATGTGATGTGTTCCGTAAAGTTTGTGCCTTATTAATTTTGTGCAGTCCCTGTGCCATCCTCCCCAAAAAATGATTTTCACAACTTGATCTATATGTATCATTGTATAATGAGAGACTTCTTTTCCAGTGTTAGCAAGATAATCTAATTGTGAGGTCCTTCATCTTTGGTGTGAATTAATTATTGTAAGCTTTTGATCTGAGGTAGTTACTTCAGTACCAGCCCAAGTTGCCAACTTTTCTCTGGGATGATGCTTTAACGTTATTTAGGAATTTCCCACATTTATCTGCAATGAGTAATTGCCTTGTTGGCTGAGAGCCTTGAGGTTCAGCATAAATTTGACAAAATATTCACTTGACCGTTATTTTTTCCTATTACAGCATAACTTTACGTATGGTGGCATGTAGTTTTCAGCTATGGCAAAACCATAGCTGAAAACAAAGCTCCTCTTCCAGTTTAATACTTGCATGTCACACATCCCTTGCTTAACTTGCATTTTCGCTTTTGATATGAGAATTACATAAACGTCAATTTTCAGAGAGTTAATACAAGCATATTATACTGCAAGCATTAGTTATTTTTACTGAAAATTTATTTTAAAATAATTTTTTAAAACCAGTCTAGATTACTAAAGCTACATACCTTTTTAAAGAGGAAATAAATACTCTTTCACAGTGTTAAGATGCTAACCCTAACACTTACTCTTAAACAGAGTCGGAAGCTGGATGTGTATTTTGAATATGAGGAAAAAATAATGAGTAAATCCACTCTGGATAAATCACTTCTGGACATGATTTCTGACCCAGATGGTGAGTACTTTAAATCTGAACTTGGTATAAAATTTGTTAAGATATACAAGAAGTCTGTACCTGCTGGGACTTCAGGGTTGGGAAAGAGCTTATGTGCAACCTGTGCAAGACTTGTAAAGAAAACAGCTTTTTATTGATTTTTAGCAGCAGTCTAGAGAGTTTAGTATTTTGGTTAAGTAATATCCAAAATATTGGCAACTTTTGCAGCTCCACTAAAATCCTTTCCTAATTCCTTGTTTCTGAAGGTCAAAATATTTTAACTTTTGTACTTCTCCAGTATTTATTAGTATAGCATGGAATTGTGTGTGGTCTGAACAATACTGATTCTTTAAAATCCTACTGCATGTTTTATAACACATACATACCTCACAAACAGAATGAAAAAGGGCATTTCATAGAATTTGGTTAGATCAAGGGGTTGTAATTTAGGTAGCTCTTGCTTGTGTGAGCGAACAGATGGATGGGAGAAGGTGGAGAGAAGGGAAGCGAGACATAAATTGGCCAGTTGACTGAGACTCACCTGAAGTTTTGCATGCGTTGACCCATCTGTGGCGTGTCTGTTTTCATCATCTAAGAGCAATGCATCCCAGCTTCTGTTTCATATGTGGTTCATACATAAAAAAGCTTTACACACTGGGTGATACCCAGATTCTCTATTAGCAGTAGTCACCAGGGGTCTTTCTGTAAAAGGCTGAGACCAGAATGGATTCTTAGCTTTTCATAGTATCATAGCATCGACTCTCGTTTCAACCCCTCGCAACCTGAGGTATGTCAGACCCTCTGATGGATTTCAATATGATCTGTTACCAGTTGGCTGGAACAAAATAACCTGCAGAGCAGGATTGTAAAACTTAAGTTATGACCGCTGGCCTGTCTGCAGATTGGCAAGTATATTGGCAAACTTCGAGCATCTAGAGACCCAGGGTTCCTGCTCTTTTCCCAGTATGCTCTTTAAGAAAATGTTTTGTTACTGCATGCTTATATGTGTAGTCTTGTAGCTGCATACTGGACGTAATGTCTGCTTGGAGTTTGTATAATGATTCGTATTTATAGAAAGAGTATATACAAATCCTGCTGACTTTTAAAAACTTTTATTACTGTCTGTGCTATAGAATCAAAAAGCAGTAGAAGAAATAGTACACGGTTGGTAGAAGTCTGAGCTAAAATGTTACAGATCTCATATTGGATCAAGTCTAGAAACTAACAGACTTTCAGGAAATCTAATGTCAGGCATCAGTCTGTAATTCCGTACAGACGTTCTTTGTTAATATGAAGCTAATAAGAGTATGTGTAATCTGTACTTCTATTCAGCATCAATACAAACAAGTCCTTTTCCATGTTAGAATTCACTGTTCATGTCTATTTTGATTTCAGCTTTTATGTTTGCGTGAACTTAGATATGAAAACAAATTATTATGCTTGCTAGGATTTACTACTGGGACAATTACTTTTAACCTCAATCCACATTTTCCATTCATTTTTAGATAGCAGTATAAAGCAAATTGTTTTCCAAGCCAGATATATCATATCAACTTTCCTATTAGCAAAATCCTTGGGTTTTACATAAGAGAAAGATTAGATTTCCAAGCTGGAGTTTTCCTTCATAAGCTAAGTATTCAGGTGTCTGCAGTAGCACGTTAGCATTTCGTATGCATTGCCTAAATTTGACTTAAGTTTATATAACAACAGGATTTCTGGGCATGGTAGCTTGAAAAACTAGCCAGCTTCCTGTTGTGTGATTCACTGAGAAATACCAGCAGAAAATATTTTGAAGGAATAATGCATCAAGTCTTCCAGTGCTTTCAGTGGTAAATTACTTGTTTGCAGTATCTGTGGGAATACTTGTCTTGTGGACGATGGTATCTGCAGAGCTCTTCACAAAAGCACTGAAGACTTGACCACTTAGCAGCTTCAGGCTTCAGCTGCCCATTTCTTCCTCTGTTGTACTAATCTACTGCTCAGGGCTATTAGCGGTCTCCTAGTTCAGTGGATATTATTATAGCTCAGCGTAGTGATAAAACAGGAGTTACTGATTTTGCTTTGCTCTGGTTAGTTAATCAGTAGTCCTAAAGGCTGCCTGCTGGTTTTTGAGTGGAAAATAAAATTGTTCTGTTCTAGGTTTACCAAGGTAAGTTTTTGTCCTGGTTTTGGCTGGGATAGAGTTAATTGTCTTCCTAGTAGCTGGTACAGTGCTGTGTTTTCAGTTCAGTACAAGAAGAATGTTGATAACACCCTGATATTTTGGTTGTTGCTCAGTCGTGTTTAGACTAATTCAAGGACTTTTCAGCTTCTCATGCCCAGCCAGCAAGGAGGCTGGAGGGGCACAAGGAAGTTGGGAGAGGAGACAGCCAGGACAGCTGACCCAAACTGGCCAAAGGGGTATTCCATACCATGGGATGTCATGCCCGGTTTGGGGTGGGGGGAGGAGAGCGACTCGGGCGTCGGTCAGCAAGTGGTGAGCAATTGCCTTGTGCATCACTTGTCTGTAAAACTCAGGACCCTCAGAACATTTAGCACTCCCCCTCTCTATGCTGTCACAGACCATAGCCTAGAAAAAAATAGTGAACGTTTTGCAGGCAACTGACCTGGGTCTTACAGCTGTTTATCACAGCTATGATTTATATCATTAGTATGTCAAGAGTAAAGTACTTCTGCCAAAGTGGTTTTCCTAAGATTTATTAAAGTGTACGCAATACAATCGCAGATTTTTAAAAAAATTTGTTATCTTTTAGTAAGACAAAATATCACTTACACTAATGTGTAAGTGAGACCACTTACATTCTTGTGAGCACAAACCTTCTGGTTTTGTAGACGTGTAGGTAGGCCCAGCCAGGGAAATGCTGTTGAGTGCCAGCCTATTCCAGTTGAAACTGAAACTTACTGATCAGCAAAGTACTGAAACAAGCTATAAACTGGCAAGCTGGAAACTAAGTTTCCAAGTAAGTTACAGAAACCAAAGTCAGTTACACTGTATATTTAGAATGTTTAAGTGGTTTTTTTTACCCAAGTGAACTCCAAATGGATGTTTACCTTGAAAGCTGGCTTTTGGTTTAGGTAATACAAAGTTTCTTCAGTTCTTGATCTTCTGGCTTACTGGTATTTCGTGAAGGTTAGTAAAACTTACTTCCCGGAAAAAATTGTACCGAGTCATAGATGTTCATTATGACAGCGCTTACTCTTAACTTCTGCCAAACTAAATATATGCTCACATGTAAACAAAAGTTGGAGATTAGATTAGATGATCCCCTGCTGACATGATCCACATTCCGGGGGGGGGCGGAGGCGAACCAAAACCAAAAACAAAACACCAGAAAAAAATCGTCTTTTTTCTTACCCACAAGTACAAGAAAGTGCATGTTTATAAAATATTTTAGTATATTGAAAGGTAGCAAGCTTTTTTAACAAAGTATTGGATTACGAATTTGAAATGTTTTGAGAAGTTGTACTTCTGAAATCTTCATTTGAATCTATGGTCTTTACTAATAGTGATTCTCTTTTAGAAAAAGGTGGATGACGTTCCAAATCTGCTGTATTAGGTTATAGTCTAAGTAACACAGGGATGGCCACATCATCATTTTGATCTGGCAGAGATGAATGTCGATTGCCATTGATAATGCTTCCCAAGAATTTGTAGCAGTGTTTTTTTCTAGCGAGTGGTGTGACAAAAGATGATTCAGAAGGTGAAATCCTTCCTGAAGGCAAGTTGGAAGTTCAGGATTTTGTTCCTGACCAAAAGTTTACATAAGTGCTTTTGCAGTCCTGACAGTGTTGCAGTACCGTCAACCACAGGGCTGCATAAACAAATTGTAGAGCTAAAAAATAACATTCTGTGGGTTTTACTTTTATGATTTTTCTTTAGTCTCTTCTTTCACAGATCTTCTCCCCGTTAATGTTTGCAATCCCTGCATAAAATAAGATATAATGCCAGTATATAACTTATTTAGTATTTTATCTGAAGAATAATGTTCACTACAAGTAAAAGGAGGAAGTGTAAGTAAACTTTCGGAAACAGCGAGCCAGCCGAACCCAACTTTTAAAAAAATTGCTAAATGTCTATCATTTTATACACTGAACAAGACCATGGTAATAGATAACAATTACTGTCATAACTAAAGGTCTGAATGTACATATATATTATTACTGAAGAGCAGTTAACATAGCAGCGTAGTTACAATTGTAGTTTTTTAACTTTTTCTCTCTTTTTTTCTTCTTTCACTGCAGCGGGAACTCCAGAAGACAAAATGCGATTATTTCTTATCTATTACATAAGCTCAGCCCAGGCACCTTCAGAGGTATGTATGTTCTTTACAGCTTCCAACACCAAATTCTACCACACAGGATTTTTCTGTATCTTTTCAGTACTAAATAGGTATTTCTGCTTCTCTTTGAAGCGAAGTATGAAATACCCAGGAAATATTAAAACTTTAAATAAATTTTGTAGTATTATCAGGGAGTCTGCTCACAAAGCTTTAACCACCATTTCAAAGGATATGAATGACTAGGAAGAAGGAAGATTATCTTTTGAAACAGTTCAGTTAGTGCAAGACGCATTTGTCATGCTTTCTGTTGTTCTGCTCCAATGTTCAATACAAGTAGTTAAAACAAAATGTCAGTATGACTCTTTTCACTCTATCCTTGTACATTCAAGAATAAATGGGTCAGTTGACTAGCAGGCGAATAAAGGAGAAATGCTTCTTCTGCCAATATCTGAATAATTCAGGAAACAATATTTCTTTTGAACTTATGATGATTAATTTCAAGGAAGATTTTTATTATACTGTAGAAATATTATGTGGTAGGAAAAATATGTTGGGTTAGGCAAAAAGAAATGTATATTAGCTCCTCTTCGTTTTTATTATTAGCTGTTGTGACATTTTACAGAAACCAGTGTTCTGTCAGGTTTTTTAAGGATGCTGATATAAAAGACTGTTCCCGTATCTGAAAGTGCACAGGATTTAATTCCACAAATACTGTTAAGTTTTATGAGAGCTGCTCATAGCAAATTGCATTTTAAGTTATATTTTTATGTTTGATAGGAGATGGTATTAAGACTTATAATTACTTTTTAACTTTGGTTAATGCTGTAACTTTACACTGCTTAATTAATATTTAGATAAGGATATCTTGTCTTTCCACATAAAGAGAGTTAAGAGTACTTTCAGCCTTTTAAAATTCTCTACTTCTTAATTTCAGATTGATTTGGAGCAGTATAAAAAAGCGTTGACGGATGCAGGTTGTAATCTTGCTCCTTTGAGCTACATAAAACAATGGAAGTAAGTAATTTCTTTTTTTTCCTACGTGAGGCTCTAACTGGATAATTTTACAGAACTCAGCATTGTTGTCGAAAGAATTCTGTGTTACTTCTCCTACATCATAAATGATCTTTAAACATTCATTCTGGCATAATTTTTTGCTGTCATTGTTATGGTAATACATGCAAATCTTATTTTAAAACCAAACTCCAGTAATGCCAAAACACTACTGAACATGACACATAGTAGTGTACTTAATCATCCAAGACAGAAACAACTTACTGAATTAAATGAAAAGTTGTGCTGGTTCAGACTCTAGACTTTTTTCGTTCATACCAAAGGGCCGTGCTGCCTATCAGTTGTTCTAGTTTTACATGGTATCAAAATAAAGTCTTTGTCTTTTAAGTATAAAATCTAATTCTTTTCAGTTCCTTAACTGTTGTATTTCTAGACAAGAGGGATGCCTGTAATAAATAGTTACTTCCTGAAAGAGTTTGAGAAGCAGTAGTTTTTTCACTTTCAGATGACCAGAATGGAATATTCTACAGCAGTGTGGGCCACGAGATAAGCATTTGATTTCTATCCCTGCTTTCACAGGGCTTTCACTAAGATGGCTTCAGCTCCAACCAGCTATGGAAACACTACGCCTAAACCTTTGGGGTATGCTTTTGATTAATTTTCTTGTAAGCCTTTGGGTTCTTTTAACTTTTTTTAGTAGTACTGAAAATGTGATTAGTGCTGTACAAGGCCCAGAATAAAATATTTCTCTATATGTAAAAAGTTGTAAGTTACAGATGTTTGCAACCACTCATGTCCCCTTAACAGTGCATAGGGCTTACATACAGGAAAATAAAAGGATCTCTGACTAAATCCACAATGTGACTTAATATAGTGACATCTGCACCTGCACATTAAATGTGCTCTCACAGGAGAAGAATTCAGCACCAGGAAATGGATCTGTGACAGCCGTCATTTTGAGCCTTATTTAGTCAGCGGCAGAAGATAAGGACAGCCCTGTGTATTCAAAACTGGTTCTCTCCAGGGCTTGGAGGCTGTCAGGGATGCAAGAACACACTGCTTTTTCATTAGGATGTCCTGGACTGGGTGTCTGTCTTCTTGTTGAAAGGTGTAGTTATTTATTTGAAGACATGAAAAGAAAAGATAGTGACTGGGCTAAGGGTACACATATCCCGTACGGAATACAGGGTATGGGACTTGGCTCTTCCCATGCTTGAGAGGATTTGAATCCTCAGTACCGTTACTTTCAGGAATGCACTGACACTGTCATAAGGAAACTGTGGCGCAGTATGGTTAGGGAGAATTCCGGTGCTGTCTCACTTGGAAAAATTACTGTTTGGTTGGTTGGAGACACTGAGCATCTCTGTTAACTGTGGTGATTAGGACAGCCACCTGAAAGGAGCACTCAAAGCCTTGCATTACTGAAGTTGTGAAATAAAATGTTCAATGGATTAAAGACTAGAACTCAAGACTCCTATTGGTAGCTGAGGATCTAACTGCTAGATTATAGGTGTATTCCCATACACTTGGTTGCTGCATGGTTTGAAGAATATATTTCATGACAAATTGAATGACTTGGTACTTAAATCCCATCAACTTTCATGGGAATCGGATGTCAGCGTAAAGCTTAAGAGTGCAAATTAAAAGAAGATCTTACACATAATCTTTATTTTGTTTTTCAGTCTGTTTTCACGTGTTATGAATACAGGATCACAGTTTGTGATGGAAGGAGTGAAGAACTTGGTACTGAAGCAACAAGTAAGTTTAAAAAAACGTTAAAAAGAAGGATCACATGAGCATTGTGAACATTTAGGAAAACAACTTTCAGTACCTCTGTCCTGTTAATAAAATCAGTTGTACAGTAAAAAAAACCCCATCAACCTCTGCTGTTGGATAGATCTATCACTTTGTAGCTTCCAGTTTTTAGACAAGTAATGAATAATGTTCAAATTTTCTTTTAATACCTCCATTTGTAAGGAATTAGATTCCAGTACGTGCGATTAGGACTGATTTCAGCATTAGAAAAAGCAGCTGTGGCATACTCAAAATAGACTAGACCTTCATAAACAAAAAAAACCCTCCGTGTCTTTACTTAGAACAAAGAGCATGTATTAAATGCATCTATTCCGGAGTGACTGAAAGGCTGAAAGCGTTCGTTCTCTGTTCAGTTATAATTCAAGTATTTCTAGTTTTCCCACGTAAGTAATGTGCAGCAACCACAGTCTTGAAATGTGCTGCAAATCAAAGCTTGTTTATAATCACGTGGCCACCTTCAAATATTCACTTAACTTTAGAAAAATATTTCTGAGCATAACTTGCATGCAAATTTCAATGTACACCCCCCAAAAGAAAACAAACAACAAAAAAAAGACACTGGTTGTATAACTCGTTGTAGGTGAAATTTTGAATTGTCGTTCCCAGAAACCTGCTTCCCTGTAGAGGACACATTATTTCTCCTATATGCACTTTCGTCAGGTGGCAATAAATAAATATTTGCAGTTAAAAATCTTAGTTCTGTAGTATTTTGGCATCAAGAAAAATATCATTCATCGTATTATAATTCTTAGTGGAAGAATCAGAATTTAATTTAGAAATACAGCATATCAGAACTAAATAAAATGAAATCTCACCTCTAATTAAATGTGCGTCTTTTTGGCATAGTTAATCTTATCATAGCTGTTGTTTGTTTAGTCATCCTGTTATACACATAATTAGTGCATGAAAAGTGTCAGCTATCACATAAAGGTTTTAAAAAATTGTGTCTGTGGCTTTTGTAGGGTAGTCAAATTAATTCTATGGGAATTTACTATGACAAGTTGCATTGCACAGTTGCAAATCAGTGGTATGTCATGAAATCTAGTTGAGGAAACTGTTTTAAATATGCAGCTTGCCTGTATATTGTGTTTTATAGAGAGTTCTTCAGATAAGCTGTTACTTGTAACATTAGATAATAATTATATTCTAAATAAGACTTCCTGTTCTTCTTGTGTTAAACATTTTGTCATTTCTTTCAACGTGCGGCTTTAAAAAGTTAGTATTGCTTGTGACAAAATGGCTTGCTTTGTTTCAGGTTCTGAGTGAGTAAGAAGCCACAATGCCAATGTTTTCAGGATATTTTTTTTTCTGGCTTTTAATTCCTTCTCCAGGTGTTTTGGGGTAGCCAAATAAAATGCTGTTCTTCCTCATATTTTTTAGGCAGATGTAGGTCTGTGGTATTTCTATTAAAGTTAACTTTTTATTTCTCATTTGGTCATTCAGGGATTTACACTGTTTTTTTACTAAGCGTTTTTCAGTGTTACTTGTAGATCATCTTTTGGAATGTCATTTTTTGATACATTCTGTCAACAAGACACATTTCCAGTTCTGTTGCTATGTAAACTCTCCCTCAGTTTATTATAACTAACCAGAGTGGTTTGACTGTTTAATACTTCAGATCTTTTGTCCAGGCTAACATTTCCCATCTTAAATAAGGAAAAGTCATCTTGAATCTCACCTCACTTTATTCCTTTCCAGTTCATCCAAACATTTGTTGCCAGGATTGCTTTTTTTACCCATTTCTTTGACAACGTTAGTTCTTTTTTAGAATCAGACCCTTAATTCTCATCTTCAGCTTTAAAATTCTTTCCTTAAACTGCAAAGTATTTTTTTAATAAGAATTCATATATCATCACTTGTCTGCATATATTGGTAATACCTAAATACAACTCTGTTCCTATTTTCACACTTTTTTTGCACTTTCTGTTCATTGCCTAGCTAGATGCTCCTCAGATGTTTGCATTTTCTGTGCAGAAGGGTAATTTAGGGGATGATAAAAATGCTCAACCTTTACAAAATACAAGAGAAAAACTGTTTAAAGTAGTATTTCAAATGCTCTGTAAACTATTCTGTAAATAATAGCATGCCTGTGAATAATTCTTAGCAAGCATTTCAGCATTCCATTGATTTCACATTATGTTTCACAGAATCTACCAGTCACACGTATATTGGACAACCTTATGGAGATGAAGTCAAACCCTGTGAGTATAACTGCCTTCACTTGGAAAGAGGTGGAAGAAATGAAAACTTGAGGCTGTGATATGTAATATGCCATGGCTATTTTTTTTCATGATAACGCAGTTAAATCTAATCATGCTATATCTCAAGAATAGAACCATTTTCATAACTATTTGATAAGATTTTTTGCATAAAAATAGTTTCTGAACAATGACAATTTATTGTGTCTCATTGTAACTCATGTTTTTGAGGCTTTTTCCCATTCTGAGCTTCTAGTACTTTTGTTCTGTTTCTGTTGCTCTGAATTTTCTAAAAGTTGAACTGTGGGCAAAAATTTTCTTTGCATCAAGGTGATTTTTTTTTAAGAGCACAATTTCAGAAGTGAAGTAGTTACAGAGAGGTATGTTAGAGAAAATTTTGTTTCCCACATCTTTAAAGCTTTGTTATTTAGAGGAAAATGTTTTAGTACTCATGCAGTCTTTCAGTTTGCAAGCAGAGTTGGTTTTGTGTCAGAAGATCCTCTTTTCCCTTGTTTCTGTGAAAACTTACTCGGATTTAGATAAGGTACAAGCTTTTGAAACACTTATATGTTAGCTAGATAGTTAAGACATTTGCTAGAATTTACAGCTAAAAATAGCCCTAAGTCTTTTTATGCGTAGTCCATAGTCAAAGCAGTCTTTTCTTACTAGGTATTTCGTTTCTTCAGAACTCTTACATATGACCATCCTGTGCACAACCTTGTTCTGAAAAAATCACCTGCTAAAAGTAACTTAGAAATCTTTAATATGTTTGCCACATCGTATCAGTCTTCCTGTTTTAATGACATAAGCATCAGACAGATGCAACTGTAATATCTCTCACTGGTTAGTAGATTTAAAACATTCTTCTTAGTCCTTTTTTTACGTTCAGGCATTAACTATATGTGAAGGAAGATAAATAATGGTAAAATACAAAAATTATCAACATGCAAGTAATCCTGTCGTTTCTTAAACTGTACTTCATAGATAATATATGTCATGATTGTTAGCAGAAAATTCACTTTCTCTTAACGAACAAAGAAATTGACACTGTTTTCAGTGGCAGTGAATTGTTGTCCCTATTTACAAGACGCTGAAAAGAGGTTCAGGGCTAATTTTATCTAGTCAACCAGTAGAGGTCACTCAGAACACTTCATACAGAAACCTGAAATTAAAAACTACAGATAACTTATAAGTAGGTGAAAAAAGAAACAATTTTTTTTTTAAATAAATGCTAGGTTCCTCAGGCTACAAGTTTAGGAACTGATTTGGAAAAGTGTACAAGTCATGCGGTAGTTTTTTTGCTGACTTGATATTGTCACATTTCACTTAGAAAACAGCCACGATCACTTTGATAATTTGAAGAAAACATTGATCTTCTCGCCTGAAAAAGCAGAGATTGAGCCAGTCTGTCAGACAGCAGCGGGTTCATGTTTCACTGCCATGTCAGAGACTGGAATTCATGGCCCAAAACAGGGAGTCCTACTTTTCAAGTCATAAGAGACCAGGCAAGCCCTAAAGAATGATTCTCCTAACCTGCAGGAAAATTGACAGCAACTTTTTGAGTAAGTTTCAGCTAACAAAAGTAAGACAGAGAGTCACTGTGGAATATGTTTAGACTTGCTGTGCCATCAACAGAAGTGAAATTGTATCTGGAAAAGGTCAATGTGTAGAAATACACAACTGTGGCCTCTGTTCATCTTCTGATGTTTGAGGTCCTTTTCTATTCCCCAGAATAGAAAACTATTGCACTGCAGGCAAAGTACAAAGGGAGGGGGGGAAAAAGCTTAAGATTTCTTTTTTTTACAAACAGAAAAAAATTTCCATTACAGTTCATTGAATCTTACTAACCACAGTGATCAGTGTGTGAAACGTACATGCAGACAAAAGTTGTAATGCAAAATTATTGAGAAGTCAAGCAATTATTACAAAGAATGTAAATACATTATTTTCTAAATATAAAATGCAACAATAAAGTAAATGTATGAAATGTACAACTTGTACCACAAACATTCACAAATATTACTGCCAGTTGAGACTTTAAACCTATTCAGAATGATATGCTGTGCAAAACCCTGTAGGGTTGTCTGAAAATCACTTTGTGTGTTACTCGTCCTTGCTGCTTCTTTTGTCTCACAAGGACAGCTACCAGGAAGGACAAGTGCGTCTACACCTGTGCTTTCCAAGTTTTTCGGAAGCAGGAACGGATAGAACAGTTCGTATGGGCAATAATACCATCCTGTAGTTTTTTAAACTTGTCTAGATTGTTTAACTGTAGTTATACTTTGTCTTGAAATATTTATTCAGAAACAGTCATTGATGACCTTAAAGTAATCCATTACTTGTTTTTTTTTTTTAATAGTAACATTTACTGGTCAAAGCAGGTTTTCCAGCAATTGCTTTTGGGATTATATTTTCATAAAGGAATGTTCTGTTCATAAATCTAATAACATAGTTGCTTTGTTTTGGTATTGCTAAATAGAGATTGATTAAAACCTTAAATCTTCCTAACAAAAAAACCCCATCATATTGTCAAGTATACACAAAGTTTAACCCATATTTAGGGAATTGGCCACTACTTACTGTAGAATTATGGAGGTTCTTTTAAGTGTCTTCCACAAAATGCTTTGATTCTTGAGTAAGGACAATCTTTGATAAGTAAACCTGTAATATTTTTATGACAAAGTCCCAAAGGGGTTTAGCCTCTGTCAGTACAGTATGTGCATTTGTAATGACTTAAGAGGCAGATAAATCTTATTTGTGAATGGAACTGTATTTTGGTTAATATCACCCCTTTCAGTGAGTATGGTATCTTTCGGGCTTAGGATATACTGTATGATTACCTTTCATGCATTACAACAAAAAATTCTGAAAATGGAGGATTTCCTTAATCCAAACGAGTCATGTTAGCTTCTGCAGAAAACCACATAGAGACTGAAAGTCAAGGATGTTTCCATGGGTCTTTTTTCACTTTAATTTGAAATCGTGAAAATTAAGTTTATAATTTCAAAAGTATGAATTTAATTCTTGAATTGCTTAGGAAATCACAAATTCAGTTGTGTGTAAGGAAACCACTATACGGTTGGTTTTATTGGCAGACTAGCTATTTCTCAAAGCAAACAAAATCTAGTAGGGTTTCTTTCCCTGCATGCCCAGAACTGATTTCAGCAGGAATGGTGTATTTAAAACAACAAAAAAAATAAACTAGCTTATCACGTTTCTATTACTTTACCACTTTTTGTGTGTCTACTTACACAAGCCCACAGTGAAAAAAAAACACAGCAGTAATACATTCAGGAGGAAATGTTTGTAATTTTTTTTTTTTTTAAACTCTGATTTTAGTTCTGGCATTAATCTGTAATTCATTCTAACAGGCAGGGAAGCGGCAGCTCTTTACCCGAGTTAAAGGTTTCTCAAATAACTCTCAGTTTTAGTCTAGCAATATCTTTCCTTTCCCAGCTCGCTCATTACTTCAAAGTCGCTATGCCACCTTTATGTACAAGGCTGCCAAAATCATGAAAGCTGGCAGACTTTACAAATGCAGTTGAAATTCCTGCTGGAGCATATAAAAGCATTTTTCAGAGGTTCCGTGTGAACTTGGATCTAAATTAAATTATTTAAAAAGCCAAACTTGAGACACATTTTATGTAATTACATATAAGTCCTTAGTATCAAATAGATTTCTTTTCTGTGTATGTAACCACCACATGTATACTACATATTTTGTAGTATTAGAGATAGTTATGGTTTGTGAGCTCTAATAAATTCCCCAGAAAATGTCTGCTGCTCAAGAAGAACTATTTCAGCTCTACAGAATCACCAAAACACAGAGATCTTGCATGTAAGCACCCAGATGACATCAGCTGTAGTCCTGCATGCAGTTTATCCACAAACTAAACTTCACAGTACCTGGATGAAAACGTAGTATAGAAGCAGAAGAAAGCCAAGTAGTTGTCAGAAGGAGTTACTAAGAAGTTTTGTTTTTCATCCATAATAATTGGCAAAAAATCCTGCTTGTTGCCAGTAAAAATATTGGAAGTGCCTCAGTGTTTTGTGTGAAGAATTCTTTTTTATTTTGGTATAGTTTAGACAGTCAGACTTGTCAAATTCTTATGGAACTCATTTCTTCAAGAGCTTAATTTTGGTTTAATAGTAGCCATAAATCATGAAATGAAAAGGGTAAGTTACGTAACAGTAGCTGATTTTGATCTATCTTATATTTAGCATTCATTGCTATAGAAGTGTTTCGTTTTATAATATTAAATGAACAGCAGATCTCTGTAACCTGGAAAATTGTAGCATTTATAACTAACCATGTGATGTTCCTCTAAAGCTGGTAACACATTAATTTTTCTTTCTGCATACTGCCTGTCTGTTGGGATTTATTATGCAACCAGTGCATTTTTTGGAAAGTGTGTAATAGTCAATTTTAGGTGAATCAGAAACAAAAAGCTCAATGCACCTTTCATAGCTCTCTCACTGCGGTTGATTGTGTACCGGTTCGGGTATGTACAAATACTCACAAAGTATTAGTGGCCACCGTAATTAATTTTGAATTATGTGACTGCCAAAGAGCAAATGACACTGGGTGGAATAATGTTGAATGTAATAGATACAAGCAGAAATTCATAAGCCAAAATTCTGATCTTTTGAGATAAAAACATGCTTTTTAATAGGAGACAGATGACTACCGGTATTTTGACCCCAAGATGCTACGAGGCAGTGACAGGTAAGTTTACTGTGAGTTTTGCTTCTTTCCTTGTACCCTGTGAAAAGGCTAACTTAAGAAATCCGGTTCTATTTTACTTGCTGACTACAAGTAATTAATTTTAATCATTAATTCTAAGTCAAGACAGTTGGTGTTGAAGGAATTCACAACAGGAACTTGGATTAACCAGATAAAAATTTTTATAACACTGCAAAAAAAAAATACATATTTTGTTCCAGTGACTGAAGGTGCTGCTAACATGTACTTCAGTTCAGTCACAGGAGTGCGTACTAATATTTAGCAATAATAAATGGTAGAATTCTTTATAGGTGTACTGCTTGGTTTCTTTGAAAATTAGTGGGTTTTCACTGTTAAATTAAAAAGTCATTGGATAGTGCATCAAAATTTCTTTATCACTTTTTAAATGAACAGTTAAAATTTTAATTTGAATACAACTCTTCCGTAGTAATTTGTTAATAACTTTGGAAAAAAATCATTAAAAATTGACTGCATTTGCTCTTTTATCGGCAGGTGCATATTTTATATTCATGTGCATATCGGGAGAGTTGGATATAGTTTATTTTGCCAGTAAAAGAGAGGAAAAGGAATTACACTAGAAGTTTATAAATGTGTATCTTTTGCTTTGTATCTTTGACCAATAACTGTAGCTGATAATCTCACCTCTAATATCCTAGAAACAGAGAAGATACTTAATTTTAACATACCCTCTAAAAATAATTTTCATAAAACCTGGGGGAAAACAGTCAGCTTATTTAACTGCAGGGATTTATTACAGGCTGAATATGGATAAAGTAGGTCCAGACTTGGTTTTAGTTATTTGCATTAAAATCTGTCCCCGCTTCCTCTGTTCTTGAAACATGGAAAGTATATTTCTGACAGCATAAGTAGTAATAGGAAACAAATTTCAGATAACGTGTATGTTTTATTGGAAAGTATAATTATGGACTACATAATTTCAAAGGTAAGTAGATTTTGAAAGTATCAAAAAAGAAAACTGCCAATATTTTATGTTTCAGTTTAATTGCGACTTCCATTGTTTTGTTATGCTTTTATAGCATTTTTGGAGGATTTTGTGCAAAAGTGCAAAGAATTGCTTTATTAAAGCCAAAGGATTTTTCTCATGTAAATGTGCATTTTTACCCACACCATGTAGTTCTTACATTGCTTTAAACAATGTAAAGATATGCATTTATAGCAGTTCGTAAATGTGCCATTCTGTGTTGTAGCTATAATGATCATCATAGAGAAAAACTTTCAATTCCTAGTTTGGGGGTTGTTTGGGTTTTGTACATAAACTCAAGTTATATTCCTTAAATCACAGTTCGGCATGACAACAAAACTCTAGTGTAGCCATATAGGGGTTTCTCTAATTCTCCCTTCAAATATTTACGTAGATGATAAAAAACCATAGGTTAGCTGGCTTGACAAAATATTACTAGTTTAGAATAACTATATCAAATAGTATAATTAATGGAATGATATTAAAGTGACTGATTTTGTTTCTAACCTACTCCTGTTTTAAGAAATACTGGCATTTCTACCTATTATTGTTTAAACAGAGTAGGAACTGCATTACTGTAATTCAGTCTTATAGCAAAACAGTATCTTTATACCCTGTGTAAAGTATAAACAGGCCTTGCCCTCTGAAAGGATGACACAAAATGTATGTATGTGGATTTGTCACGTCATATTCAAATGATGAGAGAATTGGGCTAACGGTTCTACTTACGGGGGAGTCCATAGTATTCATGACAGGTCAAAACAACATGTTAAGAGCTAACCATTCCCTCTTAAAACCTATTTTTCTGGTACACTGGAATCTGTGTTGAGGCAACACAGATTGGTGGTCACTCAAAGAAAACTTCCTGAAATAAGGCAAAAGGTAAGTTGAAGGGAAGAATGCAATGCTTTTAATCCATGTTAGAACAGAAGATGTATTTGAGTACCTGGGGCTGCAGGCCGGTCCAGGGCAGGAAGGTAGTGGGAGCACGTGAGCAAAGGGCAGGAGAGCAGCCTCACCCTTCACAGCTCTCCCTTTGCTCTCTCCCTTCCTCCTGAAGGTGCAAGGCGATGCAGGAAAAGAGGTTTCTCCCTGCTGCCTCCCTATGGCTAGGGCTGTGTGTTGGAAGGGAGAGGAAGAGTCGGTCCCACCCAAACTGTAACTTACATCTTCCTTCATAAATCATTTTAATGCTAATGTTGCTGTGACGCCCGACAGCAGAACACATTCCTGCTGCCTAGAGTAGTTTCTGAGATTTTGAAGCATCAGTAAGTAAGTACACATGCAAGCACTGCAAACTGACTGGCTTAGCTAGTTAAGATTCCAGCAGGCAGGATTTGTAAGTAAGCGTCATGCACTGTGCTAATGCTGATGAAATTTTTTACTCATTGTATTTGCTCCTAGCTAGCAGCACTACAGGTAGAGCTTTTAAGCTCTAAAAGAAGTGTTGTCATAAAGCTTATGATTCAAACAGCAACCTTAAAACTGATGAAGTAAAACTCCTGTTTACTCATGTATTCAGTCCTGTAGAATGACTGATTTTCCATAACAAATCATTTAAATAATACTTGGAGAATGAATCCAGAAAGGCAATTACTGTTCTTATGTTATATCTTTCTCTAATATTATATAGTATTCCATAAACATGATGTGTACATGCTACTTATTTTGCATATTTACATTAATGTCTAATAAAATTTAAGTTGTAGTTTGTCTTTCTTTTTATAGCTCAGTTCCAAGAAACAAAAATCCATTCCAGGAGGTAAGTCACATAGAAATTATTTTTCAATGTTCATGTGTTAAAAAAAATAAAAAATCCTGAAGTACCAGTCATTTTTGATGATAGTGATGATTAAGAAAATGAGAGGTTGCGTTTGCATAAACCACTTAGACTAATTATATCTAGTATTAATTAGCTGTTATTCTGAAGAATTCTTTTCATCTTCAAAGGACTATGCAAGCATTAACTAATACTAGAGAGAAAAAATCTAGAAAATTCTTCTGGAGGTAATTGCAAGGATTTATTAATATCATAATTGGGCACTTGGCAATTTAAAAACCCCATTTGTATACCAGATCTTTAGAATGCTCTCTAGATTTAATCCTTTGGCCTTAAACAGCAGTGTTGACCACTGGTTTTAAGTGACAGTATTTTAAACAGTCTCTGTAATTAAAGGAAAAAAGCAAAACAACAAATGTCATTTTATACAAATGCCAGTAACTTTATTTTTCAACATAGGTATTTGCAAATAGTAAAAGTCTTACTTATCTGATCTTACTACCAAGTTTCATAAGCCAAATCTTTGCCTTGGCAATATACAAATGTCTCAGATTTCTCTTGAAATGTCCTAGTTCTCCTCCTGAACAAAAGAAATACCATGTGGTGTCATGTATGTGGCTAGCAGATGGTATACAGACAAAAATGTCTGTATAAAATTCATATAGTGTAGTCAAACGAGTTTGGATAGTGAATGTTAACAAAAGTGATGCAACTGTTAAAGTCTCCTTTTTCTGTTCATTAATTGTTCTCTTTTAAGCATAGCCCAGAAAATACTGATGGCCTGTAATGTTATAGATTATTATTACCAGTAGTAAGTGGGAAGGGGGAAAATAATGAAAAAGTGTATGTCTTCATAACAGAAGTATTTTGTTTGTGTCCCAAATTAATTCTTAAGCACTCGTGGAAATATTTTAACTGTTCCTATGGACACTGGAGGCATCTCCACTCAAAAAAGTAACATGTTGAAACTGCACGTTTCAAATATTTCTTAGTAGCAGATAGCATTAAAAGCTCTCAGCTTGCTATTCTGCATCCTACTAAAACTCTTCTATTATCTTCTTTAGGGTAGGAAGCTAGTGGTTCTGTATCCAGTTCTTATTAGACGGCAGTGTGATTGGGATGGTTTTTGCTGTAGGTTTAATGATTTGGTATATATTTTACTACTAAAATGTTAAGAATTTGAATGCATATTCTGATGATGTATGTGTTGCCTTTTAGGCGATTGTGTTTGTAGTTGGAGGAGGCAACTATATTGAATATCAAAATCTTATTGACTACATAAAGGTATGTGCACTTCTGTCAGTTGTAGTCTATAACTTACTGATAGAAACCAGTTTTAGCCAGTTTTGTGTAACATTTAGTATTTAGAAGAATGTCTATCAAATTAGCCTTAACATCCTTATTATATACAGACTCTGGGGAAAAAAAGTATGTAAGAAATCAGTAGAAAATGTGGAGTATTAATTCAGACCAACAGTGAGTTACTGTTTCTGGTATTTTTGTTCATGTTGCACTTTTGAATTGAGTAACTAAACTGGATTCTGCTTTATTTTGTCTTCATATACACTAACGTGGTTGGAAACTGTCAGCAAATGTAGCTAACTGAATTCTTGTGTCTGTACCGATACATCAAATGCTGTCAGTTTGACTGTTCATATTGTTTGAGAATCCTGTAACTAGTTTTCATTTGGTGGTGTTAAATAAAGCAGCTGTAGTGTATCATAGCCTTGAAAGTAAGGAACTGCTCAGAATTCTCTAGTTTTTCAGAAATCTCACAGAAGAGATAGATACTACAGTGTTTTTTCATAGGCAGCAGAGCAACATGAAGTCAGTTCAAAACAAGGCCTACAGGTAACTGTATCTTATTTTAACAGTCTTACCTCAGTGTAACATATGTTGTTTCAGAAGCCAACATAATGCAAATACTGTGCTGTCAAAGCAAAGACATGCTGGCATCAATATCGGAGCATTTATTATTTATCCACCCTTAGAAGTTTTCACTAATGAGTTAACAGAAGCTCATTCTTGATATGCTGCATCATTTGATTCTGTGTCGATCATGAGAAGGTGTCATATGCACAAAGAAGAAAATATGTAACCAACTATGTAATGCTGGTGTAACAGATTTAATTTCTTTGGTTCCAGCTGGCCAGCCTAGCGGAACACATGTATACCAAAAATCAGTGGATGGAGAAAAGCAACTATATCATTGCAGTTCCTGGGGGGCAGGGGTGTGGGATTCAAGCGCTTCCCCGGAATAAAAAAAAAAATGCAAAAAGACTCTTGATAAAATCCTGAAGCAAGTAAAAAATTATTTAAGAGGAGCAGCATACCATTCTTGCTTCCTGATCTTAACCTTGGTCATGGTATGATTGTCCTGTCCTGTGGTGGACTGGATTGAGGCTTTTCACACAAAAGAATAAATATGGAGCATTAGTCACTGAAAAACACTTCTTCCACAAAACAAGTACATGAGAGTGTTAATTCCCGGTAGATCTTGAAGAACGTAAAGTCAGAACGTGTGTGCTGAGTTGTTTTCCCACCCCCAACAGGCAGCCATTTTGGAACAGAGGTGGTCTGGATAGGGGAAAGGAGAGGAAGAGGAATGCAAGTTAAAGAAATTATTCAGGCTTAGCTTAGCACTTACCAGTATTCTGGAGAGCTGAGTGTAGCATTCGGTGGGGCATCTGCCTGCAGCAGAGTGCATTGTCAAACTTTTGACTTGCTCCTTAGTTTACCTAAAGCCACTTCAGGTGCCGTATCAATTCAAAAGATGCCCAGCAACGTGTGTATTTGTGATGGATGTTTGTTACTTCCTACTAAAAGAGAACTCTGAATCCCCCCAGAGGCTACTACACTTCTCTAATACGTACCTGCGTACTGACAGAGCTGAGATTCGCTGTGTATGCTTACACATATATATACACACAGAGCCTTTGTATGATGACATGTTAAAGAGCACTTCATACAAAGTGGCTGGAGGTTGAAGTTTATGAGGAATAAGAGGACAAACAAGAAGTCATTTGGTAAACAGATGGAGAGGACAGAAGGAACTGAAAACTACAGGAATGGTAATGTTCGATCTTAGAGAGAGTCAGAAGTTGGGTGTAGTTTTTCTTCTTCTGGAACCCATGGACAGAGGTTTCTTCATCATCAGTTGTCACAGCTGAAGGGTACTGTATGTTTCTTCAATCAGACTGCATACTTGGTCAGTGGGAGATGACCTCCCAAAGGGGAGGACTCCCTCACCTTTATTCCATTTAGCTGTTTGCTCTTGAAAAAACAAGAAAGTTTAATGAAAGCCCTAATTCTACCTCCCACCCCCTAGAGGCTTGTCAGCCACTCCCAGGTGACTCTTACAGGCTTATCCAATAAGATTTGCTTTTGCATGTGGTACACTTCCAGTGTCTGTTGTTTCAACAAATGTAGCTTATTAATTATTCTAATATTCAATCAGTCTTCCTCCAGAATTAAAAAAAAAAAAAGAGAAAAATCAACAGCTCTGTTCTTGTAAGCAGATACCACAAGGCTTTTATTCACTGCTTTATTTTTCTAAGCACTGTTTTGCCAGTTTGCCTCTGAAAGCACAGAGAAAGTATTTCAAAATTTTCTAAAACAGGAAGCAATGTTCGTTCAGCTTTGACATTTTTTGTAGGAGAATTAAGAGGAACCCTCAAATCCAATTATTTGCAGTTCTGTGCTAGAATGGACTATCTCACACTGTCAAAAAGCAAATATTTATAATGCCAGTAAGGCAGATTGTGCCTTAAAATAAAAGTATTGGCCAAGTTCAGTTCAACATGCTGAAAACGTCATCAAAATTGCAAGCCATAAGGAGCCTCCAAGAGGAGGCTAGTATACTGTTTTGTACACAAAAGTTTAGCATGTCCTTTATTTTCCTTTTGTAGATGGTTAGAAAGATACTGCTTGATAATCTGTTCCAATCTACCTGTGTTAGACGTTATCATTTATCACAAGAAATTTAAAGCCAGCATAAGTGTTTCAGTCATTAAATAATACCAGACTTCGGAAGAGTACAGAGGTTTTGTTTTGGTTTGTTTTCTTTTTGTGAAGCGGTCTCGACTTTACTCCAGTAATTATGTGGAGATAGAGCTCTTTGTTTTAAAGGACTAAGTAATTAAATAAAAGCCTACACATTTTTAAAATTACACTTTCAGAAGAACATATACGACAGACTGGAAGTGCACATTCATGTATTTTAGAGCTGCCTGAAAGGCAACAGTTCCATTTCACAATTATTTGTATAGTTGAAAATTTTTTTTTTGGTACTAGGCAGAAACAGATGCTATTCAGTTGTACTACTGAAGCGGAATCTGTCAAAATACCAGTTTAGATCAAAACCAGACCTGTTCAGGCATCAAGATTAAAAAAACTGGCCTGAAACATGGGAAGATGCAAGCTCGAGGTCCTGCTCAGTGACAAGAATAGCTCATTACCACAAACCACTTAATAAAGATGAGGACTTGAACCAGGATTGCTATCTCCCCAGTTAGCGTGTGACCACCAGCTAAGGACTGTTTGAATTTGCTTCTGTTACTTTCTGCTGAAACGGCACAATTGGTAATACATATAAAACAAAATCATTTTGTCAAGGCTTACGTTCCTGTTTTGCTCTTTAATAAGCAAGTTTTACCTAGCTAATATGGGAAAATGCAAAATAATTTAACAGTGAAACAGATTTCTCAAGCCCATGCACAGACTTTGAGGAACCATGGGATTAATAGCCCAACACTGGAAATAACTCCATCTGAAACTATGTATTACTTAAACTAATTTTCACTTCACTTTGGTAGCCTTACTGTCAAGCAAATGCTGTTAAATTGCAAACTAGGTTTATCATACATCCGACTGAAATCAACATAACATTTTGTTTCAGGATCCCTTTACAAAAAAGTGCTGGTTTTAACATCATCATCACATGGAAATGAATTACAGATTGAAGTTTTCAGGCTCTAACACAACAGAAACAGTAAATATGTTGTTACTTATTCTTAGCACAGTGCCGTTATTTTAGGGGGTAGGGTTTGCTCAAGTAAGGTTGTTAGCTTCCCCAAGCCATTCATAAATAGGTCAGAGAATGGTAGCGTTCTAGTTGAGTTTAAATGTGTAAAATGCCCCATTATTTCCACTCTCTTTCTGCCTCTGGTCTCCCATTTTCCACTTCAATTTAATTACAGGATTTTTCCCCTCTGGTGGAACAGCTATTCTTTTTCCAGCCAAAAGTCTAAGCCTTCAACATCATCAAGACTTGGATTTTTTTGGTATACAATTAGTTTAAGCCACTTCTGCTAGGTTAAACACTTGATTTCTTCCTGTGTTGTGTTTTTTTTGTTTGTTTGTTTGTTTTTTTAGGGTAAACAAGGCAAACATGTCCTGTATGGCTGCAGTGAACTTTTTAATGCTACACAGTTTATAAAACAGGTAGGTACCTTTGATAACCTCTGTAATACTTATTACTGCTATAACTGTGTGTTGACTTATTTACCTTTACATCTCTCCATGGAGTTTTAAAAAAAAACCTTTCACAAATTAATTTCGGTTAATACATATTCTTGTTACCTATTTTCCCTTGATTGAAATGGGGATTTGGAGTCATTATTTTCAATTAACTTTTGAAGGCCTGTATTGTCAATGTGAGTTCACAGGTAATGCAGGTGAACAACTTCATAATAATTGCCTTAATGTAAATTCTAATGAAAAAAATGACTCGGTTCTTGATCCTTTCACAAAGAGCATGTCTTTCCAGGCTACTCTAGTGACTTTTACAAGTTGAAAACTGCTATTCAACCGTGATCTTTAAACCTTTGTCCTAAATTTTGCTATTTATAAATACTGGCCTAGTGGGAGCTTGATGTTGATTTTAGTATTGATATGGACAATCTTTTAGTGCTGTTAAAAATATTATCACCATTACTTCACTATGCCTCAATCCAATACAAATGCAAAATAAAAATTATTCACAGTGGTCAGCAAATAGCAGCCCTTCAGCAGCTGTCACTACCTATGGTTTTACTTCCTACTAAGATGAGAATAAATTGTTATTCAAAACTACATTGCAAAGAACTAAATTAAATCTTGTCGCCCTTGAAAGAGACAAATGGTACTTACAGGTTTATAAGTCTTCAGTCAGCTTAATTAACTTCTTTGTTGACTTGACTGTGTATGCTGCACCTTTACCTCCGAGATTTATTCATATCTTAAGATGTGAAGCTCAGATCCTCTGCTGTGAGGGTATGCATTAAATATTTATTATCAGCGCACTTTTGGTTGTGAGAGGCGGACAAAGCTTATAGGACAGAAGTATTTACTGCATGAATGGTCTCTTAGTTTGACTGAAAAAGTAAGATTAGCACCCTAATGGTTTTCTATCTCTTCATGTTTAGCTGTCCCAACTTGGCCAGAAATAAGACTGAAACACCATTACCTGGATGGCAGCGTGACAACAGAGAATTGTTACAACACTCAGATATCTTCATATCTATAATTTTGTCATTATATTAAAACTGAAACCCATGTCATTAATATGGTAACCTTTGAAAAAAATCTGTAATTAATAACGGTGTATATCAACATTTTGGAAATAAACCTTGAAACCTGCTCTATTTTTGGTGGGGGTCAGTTTCACATTATTACATTCTAAATGCAGTATTAGCTATAGTATATGACAGAGCTGGCAGAAAAGCATAGCATTTTCAAGTTCTTATATATAGTTTCTGTTACAGTAAACAAAGTCATAGGTTGAGGAAGAGTTCAAGTCTGTCTTTAGGAGACGTGTTCTTCCTGAAAGCCAGACTATCTTTATTTAACAAAATTGAAAAGGACAAAACTGCCTTTTAGGACCACAGACAAACAGCCTTAGTGCAAGAGAACTACTACTTCCAGTTCTTACCCTTTTAATTTACCAAAGTCATTATACTTGGGCTTAGATTTGTGCAGTCTTTGCTTGATGGTCCAAAGATGTATTTGAAGATACTTTTAGTACAAGTTTCTGATACCATAATTTAGCTTTTCTCTTAAGGTTAAGAGGAATTGTTTGCCTACACAGTCACAGTTTCAAACTGTGAAACTGTGAAATCTTTAATAATTTTCTTCTGCACTTTCTGTTGTAACTGCTTTGACAGTTGCGTTTGGGAAGAAACCAAGTCACACTCACAGAACAGCTCTTAACTGGTTTATAAACATGTATTTAAAACACAGGTTTTAACAATTGTCTTAGGTAGGGGCAGTTTAGTAGTTAAAAGAATCTCGTTATATAATTAAGCTTTGCCAGTGATGATAGCTCTGGAGAGCAGGTATGGGAATTGAGAGGAGGTAGAAAAAATTCTTTATAGCTGTAGGTCTCTGCCTCTAAAAATGTCCTCTCTGGAAACAGCACTGCTACTGGTGAAGCAATAATGTGTCTTCAAAATGAGGCCTAACATACTCAAAAAGTGAAAAGAAAACACTTGTGGGTTTATTAACAAACTGTGAGATCGTAAGAATTACTGGCTTACTGTAAACTTTTCAGCAGTGGTTTTTTGCACGGTTCTTCAGTGTTAAATGTTCATTTTGCTCTAAAGGCAATACTTTTTTCCCAGGTAGACTTTTTCAGACCATCTGTACAAGAAATGCAGTTGATCTATTCCTTAAAAGAATCACAATAAAAATATACATAATCTAGACCATGTTATCAAAAAGTAATAATGTTATTTAATTATCTCAGCTGAGTGCTGTAAGCTACTCCACGCTACTACTATAAACTTCTAACTGCCAAGTCAATAAATACATTCATTGCGGCGTTAATTATAGTTGTTGCATGTGAGCACTCCCCCATACTTCAAGCAGCAAGGACTCACTGTGTCAAATGCAGTTTGTTACTCTAATTCCCTATATATACTATATTTATTAGTAAAAACAAGGTCAAAGTGCATTTGGAAAAGAAAATTACATTTAAAGTGTTTATTGCTTCCTGTGGGAGCTCCTTCCAGGAGCTTGAAATAATCCATCCCCAGGAAAACTGGGCTTCCTGTGCATAGAGTTTTAACCTTGCAGCTGACAACCAGCTTCTGAAAAATCTGCTGACTGCTTTCCCGTCCAGGTCTTGTGGCAGCCTGTGATACGATGGACCCTGCCCCTCTAAACCTGGAGCACTCCTAAATCACACCTTACAGAATTTGCTGTTGCAGTAAACGGCACAAAAATACCAGAAATTACTTTGGTAATTCAAAGAAGTGTTCAAAAAACTTAATTTGCAGTCTTTACACTGCCTCTGGAGACAGGTTTCGTTTGTGCCCAGATTTACAGCCGCGTCTTCAGGTCTGTTATGTGAGCATGCACTGGTCACTTTGAGTTTTGGGGGTTTTGGGGTTTGGTTTTTTGGGGTTTTTTTTGTTTGTTTTTTAAATGAATAAATATAATTTTAGTACTTTAAACATTCTTCTCTTTCCTCTCCAAACTAATTTTCTGGTTTTGTTGTATTAATAGTCCTAAAGTTCTCTGTTACCATTAAAATCTCAGATTTACCACTCTGTCTCCGTAACAGTGTGCTCATCACGCTCCTTCCCTTCTGACACAACCCGAGTTACGGCATGCTGGGTTTTGTTACCTGGCCCTTTTCCCTGAACACCACTCGTGGAGTTAGGAATGTAGAAGGCTGTACAAGAAGGCTCCGTGGTTAATCTAGAGGCAAGCAATGTTAAAAGTAAGATGGCTTTTTGGCAAGCTTACTCCATTTATAGACAGTCACTGTGCCCTTCGCATCCTCAAAGGTCCCTCAAAGGCCTGTGCTTAAAGGAGAGGTTATGCCTGGCCCGGCGAGTCTTTTAAGTAAAATAGTACCAGCAGCATTCACGTCGCTAACAAATATTTTAGGTGGCTGCGTGGAGGACCAGGGAGTTTTGGAACTTTTCTAGCCTCCTTCTTTGTTAATAAACGTCAGGCAGGGCTGTCTGGCAGGGCAGCGCTAAGAGCAGCGCCGGCCTCCGGCACAGCAGCTCCAGCTTCCCTGTCTCAGGACTGGCAAGTCCTCGCTGGGATCTGCCTTCCCATTTAGGTAAGGAAAAGCAGCACAAGGCTGAGTTTCAAGTGCTGTACTTGTTCTCAGGAAGAAAATGAGCAGTCTGGTCTTCAGCTGTGGAAAACTGGCACATCTGTCTTTCAGGAAGCATAGACAAGTCTTACAAATGGTTGCATGTACTTGTCACTTTAAGAATTAATTCACAGTTTGAAACAATAACCCTTGGCTTGATTTCTTGTTTTAATTCAAAGGTTTTAGAATATTTAGATTTTTCAGAATTAGACACTTTTTTAAAAAGCAGAAGTAACAATAAAAAAGGAAACAATCGCAACGAGGAAAAGAAATCTCTGGAGACCACTGCTCGATTTAAATGCCCTTACTAGTATAACGCTATCTGATACCAATCAATATTTCTTTCCCATGTTAGAAGACAATTTCACCAGGATTGATGGTATTTACATCAATCTGAATGGAATGTAAAACAGCAGCTTTTTCCCAAAACACATCAGTACTTCAGATAATAGGAGCGCTGTTATCATTCAGAGTTAACGAAGCCAGCACTGCTGCGCGTACAAAGCTCCATGACGAGAGCTGAAAAGAGTGCAGCGCTTACCTTTTCACTTAAACGACAGCCCAAAATGGAATTGCGTAATGGTTTGTCCAGTGTGTTGACTGGAGCAATCCTAAGAGTAAAAGGTTTATAAGTAGGTACATAGGAACTAACTTCAAAGCTATCACAACTAAGCTTCTCAGATCTGAACTAAAAGGTGATGGGCCAGAACAGCCTCCTATCCCTTGTTTACCGACAGTCAGCGGAAAGACCTACTCGCTCTCTTTGCTTGGATGATTTGTGAGTTGTCAGGCATTGCTGACAGACGGCTCTGGCTCATAGAAAGTCAAGCGTGGTCAACGTTCTAGTGTTACAGAAAAATTAGCCACAGTGGCAATGATTTCTCTGTAACTTCAGAGATCAGAGAAAGTGTTGATAACTTTCTTGGAGTGAAGCAGTAGATTATTTGACCCACGTCTATTTTGGTTGGAAATGGTTCAGTGACCCTACTGCATGTAGAAATCTCAGTCATTTTCAGCCACATTTAAATATATTCTGTTCCTTAATGTGGTCACATGTCACCGAGACACACATGCCCTCCTTCAAAGGCATCCAAAAATGTGCGTATTTAGTCTACCAATGCATCATTTTTTTTTTTTTCTGAAATTATAAACCCTTAGGTAGTTCAATTGCCACTAGAATTTGAAATTCTAACTACCAACTTTGTAGCTTTCCCTTTATCTGCCAGTGTCTTTCCCCTTCTGAAAACCAAGCAGGACCAAATTTTACATTTTAAAATGTTATATTGAACTTCTCCCAGCTCCTTCTCATAAATGCATAGGTTGGCTTTCTTGGTTTGCAATGGAGGAGTGATCTTTATCCCATGAAACCAGACACATCCCCAAAAGCCTCAGGACTAGCAGTCCCGAGTCCTACTTCAGTCTTCCCATCTCATGCGTGTGCATTCCTATTTTTGGCAGTCGAAGGAGTAGATCACATACATAATGCTTTTAAAGAAAATTGCTTTTTAGCACCTCAGCAGGGACATGCAATGTAACTATTCTTTACTGCTCCAAATTCTTACTTGAATTATGTACGCATCATGAAAATAAATGGATGAAAATTAACCTGGACGAAAATGAAGTGCCAGAGAGGTGTGTAGCTTCTCTTAACAAGAATTGGTGTGGATTCTTTCCATATTTGCTGGGAGGTTTTGTTTTGGATGTAGTAGTAATGACCTGATATGAATACAATTCTCCATAGTGTTTCCTATAGCTAATCACACACACCCTTCTCCCTCCCTCAAATAAATTTGTATCTTCCTTCTGCATAAAGACCTTCAAAGGTTTTCAAATTACACTGAAGATCTAGTTTTAACAAATAAGGGGATTACTCCTACTTCATTTTGGAGAGTAAAATTACACGGGTCAGCTCAAATAATTTTTTTGTGGTGGACTTAACTGAGCTGTTTAATTTACTCCCTGAAATGAGCTAGAACCATTTGTACATTCAGCTACAATGGCAAAGCTTTCTCGGTTCTTACTCCTACTCCAACAACAGAAATAACTGCAACTCCTTGTATAAGGTACCAAATTTGGCACCTTATACGTGAATGACACCAGGAGCTCTGCTCTGAAAGGTTTATTACAATGCAAGCATAGCACTAAATTGATTTAAGAACAGAATCCAAGGATTCACGCTGATATATGCCTCTCAAAAGACTTTTTAAACGATAACGCATACAGTTTTTATCTGTTTCAAATGCAAATAACTCTGTTTATGTACTTTTTCTAGACCACAAATATGCACCGTATGAAGTAGATTGAATAAGGGCAACATTTTCTTCCATCTATAAATCCCGTATGATTGGTGTCTTCCTACTCGGTTGGTTTGTTCTTGTATGCATCGGTGTTTTCTGTTACGCGTCCGTAACGCAGACCAGGTCACAAAACGGTACGAGGGAGAGGATTATGACACAAAGTGTTTCACAGGCAAGCACACGATTTTTGGGGGTAGAGCTTGTATATCAGCAAAGCTAACTGTTGTATTGCCAGTTTTGCTAGCACTGAAATAAACCCTCTCCTTTTGTATGTGAATGAAGTGAAACACTGCTGGTGCAATATTTTCTTCAGGTTCCCTTACCAGTATGCTCCAGTCCTCTAGGAGGATCTCTTTTGCTTCATCTTCCTGGGATTGTTGACAGCTAAACTACTGAGCTCCAGCTGGGATGGGAACTCGCCCTTGAACCAGAACATCAATCCATTTCCCATGGACCATTAATCAGCCATGGGCCCTGTTCATTCAGATAGTTTGAACTGGTAAGTCACAGAGAAAGACACCTACTTCTAAACGTCATAGTCCATCCAGCTGCAGTGCTGAGGATATTTTTTTTCTTCCCAGTGAAAAAAGCTTTGGCTAGCCAGCCTTCCCCTCACTGTCTCCACCCTCTGATGAGTTCTTCGAAAGCGAACAACACGAAGGTAAGTGCTGCTACACAGGGAAGGTAACTATAATCTACCTCTGTGGGTTTTGTATCTCCATCAGTCTGGAGATACCTTTATCATATAAGGGATATGTGGCAGTTTGAAGGAGAAGAGGGAGGGGAAAAAAAGGCAAAAAAGCAACTGGAAATCTTCTGGGAGTAAGTGTCAGACGACAAGCACACTTGCTTTGTAGACCCTCACTGTATCCTGCGGGATTGTTCCGCAACTCTTACTGGGAAATTGTACAAGTCTTCACTAGCCACGTCACCAGCTTTCTGATGGTTCTGCAGACCGCGTTTCTCCCCAGGAGAGAAATCTGGTCGGTTAACCTTGCCTTGCATAGGGCAAGAAAAAGCACTGTTTGTTATTACCAGCCCAGGGCTCTCAGGGAGAGGACAGAGTGTTCACGTCTGTAGCCACACTCACTTCTTGCTGGAAAAGTTCAATTTCTGCAGGCTCAGGGCCCAACGTGAAAAGAGGTGAACCAAAAAGAGGTCATCCTTCTGCAGAGCAAGTTCTTTTTTTTTTTTTCTGTGATAAAATCTCTCACTTATTAGTTAGAATGAAGTTTGTGTCTTTTTTTTTTTTTTCCTTACCTCTCCCCCTCAATTCACTGCAATACCAATGATCAAAAGCACAGTCCCTATACTTTAGGGTAGGATCCAGATTAGTCAAACAGTCAGTGAAAACCTGATGAAAACTGATGTAGTTTTATAATTGTGGCAGTCGAACCATGAACACCAAATCCTTGATATTTTCCAAATTCTTTCTCCTCCTCTAGGTGTCATTAGTAATTTGTTCTGCTATTCTCCTGGCCTGGCCTCCTCCCTACGTGCAGTCTCTATATGGTCAGGATCTGGGCTTCAAGTGCCAAGCCCACCGATACCCTAGCCAGGCTTTCTACAAAGCCTGACAGTTTTTAAAGTCCATTCGTCAACACTGGCATAAGCCCTAAATTACATAAGGGCCTTAGAAACCTGTTCCAGTGTCCCAGCAGAGACAAGGATTTAGCCCCAAAATGCTGGTATTCATACCTCAAAGGAAACAGATAGTTCCCTTCCCAAACCCACAGAAATATTTGTGCATCTAAAGTTCCTGAAGCAAAAACACATCAGATTTAGAGGAATCTTCTGGCACAAGATGAACTTGCTTTCTGTTACCTATTTGTAATAAACACTCATTTTGGGAATAAAAACAGTGCTAAGAAAATAAATGCAACTCTGGCTGACTTAGATCCAGAAAGGATGAAACCTGGACTGCATTCTTTGGAAATTTTCACAGTAGGAAATCAAGGACAAATGTCTCTATCTTTTAGTTATTATGTCACCTTGTGGTGCTGTTCATATTTTTTTTTTTTTTTAACCCCACAATGACAGCAGAAAAGCTAGATGACCTCAAAGGGTATTCACCAAAAGGCAATCTTAGTCTAGCCTCCTCCTTCCTTTTACTTAAAATTATTACGTTAAAGGGATTCTGTTCTGTTGAAGTGTTTTTACTGATTCCCCAAAATTCACCCCTTCTGTACACAATATTCCCATTTTTTCTCGTCATGCACAGTGCTCCTAAATGTAAAAAGACTTCCACTTCTGCAGCTGCATCCTAAAGCAGTCTGTAAGTGAGCAGCCACTGTGTCCGAGTCCAACTTGCCAAAACGGTTTGTTGGTTTTGGTTTTTTTCCCCTCCTCACGATGGAGGTAAAACTGGAAAGGGATGGCAGGACCGACTGCAATTTGCATCTCGATTACGATCTTAATTTCCCTTGCTCATCGGAGAACAATTTTAGCTGTGTCTGCAACCTCGCGACTGCCAGAGCTGCAAGCCTCAGCGCAGCCTGGATCTCAGCTTGCAGCACACAGATTGTCCGTGACAAGGACTCCGCGGCTGCTCAGGCTCCGGCGCATCCGAAGCCTGAGGAGCAGTATTCAGAAAGGCCCAGTGCCGTGGCCAAAGAGTTGCTGCCCGAGTGGGGAACTGGGCTGGTGTCAGAAAGGGCCAGGAAGGACTATGAAAGAGGCAGGTCCAGATAAGCCACCTTCCTTCTCCCAGCTGAAGGCCCAGATCAGAAGTTGTTGGGATGACACAAGCAGGAGAAAGGGTTCACGGGGCTGGCAGCGTGTTGGGGCTAACTTAGTTGGTTTGCAGAAAGCTCTGGAACAGTCAATATTGAATGCTCATTGTTCAGCGTGACCACAGGCGAGGATTGGTAACCAAAGGGGTTTCAGCCAGCCTTATAAAGGGAAAATGGAGAATCAGGTCCTTCCCAAGGCATCAAGATAGCTCAAGCAACAGTGTGGGAAGGGGGAGGGATCATAAAGGACTCCAGCACAAGTCCAAGCGGGAGATTATCCCCTAAAGTGAAAGGCAAGGACAGGAAGTAATGCTATCGGTCAGCAGCCCTACAAGAGACACACTACACAGGGTCCCACGCTCTTTCCACAGTGGCCATGAGTAGAGGACCTGGCAATAACAGTGGGCCCCACCAGGGGATCGTCCAAGGATAGGGGCCATCTCTCTCCCTTCCTCCTCTCTTCTCCACAGGAGGATGGCCAGGAGAAGAGCAGGGCACTGAGCCATGAACCTCTAGTGACCACGTATGGCTGGTAGCATCCGTCACCAAACAGAGCTGGGCAGAGACTCCAGCATCCAAAAATCACATCCTGCTGAGCCAGGGATGAGACTGGGGACACACTAGCATTCTGCACTAGAAGAATCGGCTATCAAGGAGCTAGTGAATAAATTCACATATTTAGGCACAGTAGTGAATACCAGGAAAAATGAATGCTTCCTACCCAAAGAGTATTTGCAGATCTGTTGTCAACAGAAGCTATAAGCACAAAGAAAACGCAGGTCAAATGACCACAGGTGGCTCCAAGATCTTGCACGTTGTTTGGTGCCACAGCTACAGTTCCACCATATACAACTTAAATCATCTTTTGCTGCAAATACCACTACAGCTATTTTGACAGGAAGCACAAGAAAAGATCAGTTTATGCCAACAGGCTGCCTTGCGATGCATACAATCAGGTTCCCAAGTCTTTTGGGGAGACTGGTACTCCTACAAGAATATGCAACTCTACATGAATCAAATCCTTGAAAAATCATGAAAGACCAACAGTCAAGAAATATCTGCCTGCAGTATCTTACGCTGTTCTGTGTTTTCTTTTGTTCATCCCCAAATTCATCAAAACTCATCAGAAACATCAGTACCTTATGTACTACAGCGGCAGACACGCAATTACGTATTTCCACATACATAAGGGCAGAAGCAAGTTTCATGATTAAACACAAAACATGCTTTTAGGAATCTTAACGTTTTCCATATCACAGTTATAATTAGATTTATGTGTTGCCTTGCTTATGCAAGTACTTTTATTGTATTTGATACTTGAAAGGTCTGAACACGTCTAAATTTAAGAAGTCAGTAGGTCAGTTGTTTTGAAATGGCAAAAGAGTTGACATGATGATGTGAATTAAAATAAAATTATTACAAATCAAATGACATCAAGTTATTTTATTTGCTATTTACATGAAACCTGACTGGTAGGTGGGTATTATGAGCCATACTTAAAATGGAATGCAATTAACTTATTAAGATTTAGAAAAACCAAACCTATTTCAAAAGTGTTTTTCATTACTTGGTGTTCCTTTTGCCTTTCCCCACTGTGATCAGAATTTAACTGTCTGAAAGTTCATCTGCCAGCGGAAATGTTATTTCCAGTTTGCCTACAGATACAGTCATTTCTCAGGGGCTGGCTCATAGCAGATGCTTTTGTAGATAGTCTTTAAACTTTGCCATTTCAGAGGCAAACACTCTTGATCAAAGAATGAATAAAAAGAAAGGCCTCGGGAGATTTCTTGTCCGCTGACTACCTCCAAAGGGTCCTGTCGGGTTACGAGCTCTCTGTATCTCAAAGCTACCTTTAGTTTCTGGTTGTATCTTCTAAATTTCTAGACCTGTAGATCTCAAAGCAACTACAAAGCTTCCTTGTAGAACAGGCATACTTCATCTTGTTTCACACGCTACTTTTTAAAAGAGAGGGAAAGGGAGTTGTGGATAGAAGCCAATGCCATAGCATAAGCATCCAACTGGTAGGGTCATCTCCTCCATAGGACGGTGTTGTTGCTCCCTGGACCACAGAAGAGGGTATCTTTGCAGGAAAAATACATGGTACTTCCTTTGAGGGCTGTGGATGACGAACAGAACGTAGAGAGCAGCAGACATTTAGAAGAATGGTGCAAAGAGCAAAGGAAAAATGCACCACAGCCACACGTGTGAACACCATCCTTTTTCAGAGAGTGAGGTGAGAGCATCGGTGCAACTGAAGGAATGGGAAGGCAGTAGGGAGCCGTATGCACTGTAGGAAAGAACAGCCAAGAGGGTTAAACAGCCGCCATTTGAGTTAGATTAGCTCCTAATTGGAGTCTCGTAAAAGAAAAGATGTAAAAGATAGTACAGGCACGCACGCAGACAGAATTATCCTTGTAGGAGGAAAGTTTTTCCTACTGCAAGAGTAAAGGGCCTTATTCTACTGAAATGAAATACAGGCTATTTAACAAGACTTAACAAAAAAGAAAAAAAGAGCATCTGAGAACAATGTATCTATTATAGCCTTGTTTTCCAGCAGATGTCTGAGGTGACACAGAACAGCTTAGTAGCTGGGTGTTCTGTTTTAAAGTCCATGCTGTGAGTCGTTCCGGAACAGAGCTATTTTGGATATACAGGGCTTTTAAATTACCATTTTTAAAGCATACTGAAGCTGGTAAGCTATGTGTAGCTAAAGACTTTTGTTTGAGCAAGAAGGGTGGGAGGCCAAGAAAGGTACCTCCAAAAGGAAAATGGGCTTTATTAAATCAAAGTGCACAAACAGTACTAATCTTATCTGTTTTTCATACTTCTCTCTGCAGCCTTAGTAAAATAATGTATTTCACTTGAATTCAAAACTAACATTTCTAGCACGTAGAAAGAGAGCTTTTGCTTTGCAAAAATATTTTTGCAACAATCAGGTGTCTGAATGCACTTCCCAAAGAATGAGCACATGAAGTGAATAATGATGCTATAAACTACGTTTGACCTTTAAATGGCTTTCATTTTGAAATGGGCCTTTGCTGAAGTAATGGCAGTATTCATAATGAAAAAGTTCAGCATAATTGTTCAGCATGAACTTAGTTTCCAGAAGTTTGAATAAATGAACGGCTATTTAATTAGCGAGAAACTCAAGAATTTCCCCAATCTCATTAATTCTTCCTATCTGACAAGGGGCCTGGGAGCGGCTGTGTGGCTGGTCTGCAGGTACCTTCGCAGTGCTCAGGCTGTAGGTGGTCGGCATCCTCCTTGTACCCACAGCTTATGTAGGCACGTGGGCAGCAAAACACAACATTATTTTACTCATACCCCGCCATAAATGTATTGCTGCCAAGCTTCTCCACTTGACCGGCACCTTTCACATAAATACAATTCATCTATTTCCAGTGCTTGTCTTGCCCATCACTGCCTGAAAAACCCTTGCCCAAAACACCCTTGTCCTAGTGCTGCTCCATCATCGATGCTTTTACAGGATGAAATTAAAATAACGTAACTTCAAATCTCTCTTCAGCACCAGCAGCAGTAAAATATCCAAAGACATATGTTATAACTTAAAACGTAGATATGTGTTTATGAAGAAAACTGCTTGTGGCCAGCAATATTTGCTGTCATACTATTATTTCTGCCCACAGTAAACACTTGGAAAAGAGCACTTTCATTCTGCAGTTGAACACACAGAACTGTGTCATGTTCAAGCAATGCCCCTATGAAAAGACACCAATCCAGAAGCTGCAGAGCTACCTCTGAAGACGCTTAGTTTATCGGAAGTCCTGAATTAATACCATGAGTTTTTGAATGCATCACCGTTCTAGTGAAAACTCCAACTATTTGAGAATAATCAGCTGAGATAAATCTATTTAAAAATCCCACAAATTACAACTACAGTGCAGGTCGTGGGAGAAAAGTAGCTTTCTATAGTTGCTGTCTGAAGGGTGGAGCAGCCCTGACACGAAGGGGACATTGCCCAGCTGCGTACGCCCTTGCAGTGCCGACGCTCCTGGGGAGACTCCGCTTCCACCAGCCTCTTTGGTAAGCGCCCCGCACGTGTGCTGCAACAAGCTGACACGCAGGAAGCCACCATGTTCTGCCGTTTAGTTAGCCAGAAACTACACAAGTGCATAAATTGCTGCAGCTATTAAAACCTTTGACGATCAGTTTAATTATTTCCATTAATAACAAAGAAATCACAGGCACCACCACTGCCAACCCCCCCCCCCGCCCCCCAAATATTAGTATCTTTGCAAATAGTTCACTAAGAAAATTTTAACAACCTTAAACGATTAATAACAACATAGGGCACTTAAAACTGTTTTCAACCTGCTCTGTTGCACGTTTGTATTCATTGTCACCAGGCACCATGTGCCCTAAAGGCTTGTAACTTGAGGTCAAAGTCAGACATTTGCAAACTACTTTGATTTTACTAAAACATGCACAGGCTTTATATAAAAGCAGATAGATTCTTTGAAAGTGCTCATTATTATCTTAATTCTGCTGCACTGAAGTCAACAAAGCACAGGAATCAGCAACAGTCATATCAGCAAGACCAGGCAATCCATCCAGCCCGGCACCTCCGGCAGGGTCAGTACCAGCAGCTTCAGAGACAAAACATTTCTACAGCCCAGAACTCGGTTCTAAAGCAGATTTCCATCCACTATTGACTGGTGGCAACAAAGCAGTCCAAGCTATCGATATTTCATAAGCCATAATCAAAACCCTTTTCATTACTATTACTGCATTTGAGCATTTGATCTCATCGACACTTTGCAGATATGACATGTGTCCTAGCTTGCTTTTTTTTTTTAAATCACAAGCTTAATGGTAACAGCCCAACTTGAGCCGTTCTTGAAAATTCCCAATACGCATGTGTAAAACAAACATTTTCTCCAAGGAAAACCACGATGCCAACTGTGAGTTCAGTTATGTATTTGCAAACACCGAGGACAGTACAATACATACACCTCTGCCCCTGAGACAAGGGTGTGAGAGATCCACACATCAAAACCCCAAATCACCTCTCTCACTTCTTCACAGTTGAATAAAAGAGCAGAAATGAGTCTTCTAAAAATCAAATGCTTCGACATCTGTGGGAAACCAACCCAAAGTTTAAAAGGATGGCTGCCACTGCTCATGGGTCCTTGAGACATTGTTCACCACCATGACAGACAGAAAAGATATGCAATTTAAATGTAAGTAAATATTTAGTGTCTTTTTATTTTCTGGAAAGCGCAGACTGCACATACTTGCTAACCTTAACTGTGGCTTTTATCATTTCAGCATTTATTACAGTATTTCTAGGAAACTAAGGAGACATACTAAAATTATTTCACTGTTAACGCTAATGATATCGCCCATTGCTGACTTGCTAATTTTCTCCAGACAAATGACTCTACCAAGTTCTCTTTTCTGCTCTAATTTCTTTTCTCTGCTCGCTCCCCAGACATTTTTCACACACAGATTTTCTTTCTCACTTACAAATCTCCACTTGGCATTCACTAAAATACTACAGGACATAGTTAAAAGGCAGAGGATTAAAATCCATTTAAACCAACTTGATAGAAAAACAAGAACCTGGAGGGCTGGGAGAAGACACTGAACTGCTCTCTACTGACCACTTGCTCAGAGGCAAGTGTCTCCCTCTGAGAAGTCCTACAGATTTCCGGGAGAAAATCCTCCCCCCACCCTCTAAAATCAGCCTCCATGTATGGGAATATTTTTATTTAAATCTCTCCTAATACCTTAAACAATTCAATCACATGAAACAGGAACCATTAGACATGACAATCTTAAAATACACTCTTGCCTTCAAACACATCTCTCAAGCAAGCAGAGGTAACCATGCATTTCTCTGCACCTGCTCTTTGCAAAGCCATTGACGGAGATACCCCACCTGCTATCAAAGGGACTAGTCTGTGCCACACCAAAAGAATTTGTTTCAGTGCAATCAAGGTTTAAGCACGACTGGTTTGAGACCACTTGCGTACGAATAGTGTTCAGTGCCAGGAGGGCAAGGATTTTTGTACTTTCTGAAGCCTGAAAATCAGTAACATAATGAAGCCATGAAGGGGGACAGGAGAAGGGAATATTGAAATTTTTTTTCCTCCTCAAACCATGTAAATATTGAAAAGGCCAAGTGATTCACTTTGAAGTTACACTTTAAAACCTTAAATGTAAGAAAGCAGGCAAAGGTAAAATTCTAGTGTTGAAAGATGTTTCGTTTCTTGCTGACCCTCACGTAACCCTGCTCCCTGTACTTGGTCAATAATGCCCTCTGGACTTTACAAGCTGCATCCCTGGCACTCCACAGCTGTGATGTTGCCACAAAATTAATCTTTATCCAAGATATCAATTGCCCTGCCTGTTTGTTTGCTTTGCGCACAAAGCTTAAGGCACATCCGAAAAATTTAAAGGGTAATACTCACAAATTTGAAATTGGAAGATAAAAGTGTCAGAGTCTAGTTTGAAAATCAGTAACTAAAACCCACACTGAAACAAAATTATTTGACATTTCTGCAGAATTTCCAGAACTTCTACACAGTGCCACAAAACTAAGTCAGATTTCTGTTACTACCCGTGGCTTTGTTTATGAGCCTTTCAGAGCCTTTTACGTATGTGGAAACTGTTCTAACAACAAAGTAATTTCAACCACAACTGCTTAACCATTATCAGCAAGAAGAGTGTCTACTCAACACTACTAGTAGTTGCCAAAGCTAACAGATTAAGTCAATGTACTCATCTGGAAGTTCTATACCGAGCTATTTTGGAGATACAATGAGCCAACAGGGTTCGGAAAGTGTTCAAGCAGTGAGTTAATCTTATTTTTCTGAAGCAGGAAAATTTCCCAAATGCCTTTTCTAATTTGTCTCAATTTTCCTAAAATAAAACAAAATAAAAAGGAACCCTAGTGGAAGATTACAGATGTACCAGATTAATTATTTTGGTCAAGGTGAGGCCAGGCAATATGGAAAGTGAAAAGCCAATTTTAAACATGGAGGTAAGGTCAGTCCCTGTAAAGTGAATGTAGAAAAAAAACAAAAGCAAATTTACTTAGAAGCCTAAAATACTGTTCTACAGAAAATTTTCATACCTATTACTCCAAACCACAGGAGAGAGAAAAGATGATTAATTTCCTAGCAGGTAAGCAAGTAGAAATATTACAAGAATCAGATACTCTCTCCCTCTCGTCTGCCAAGAGTTTGAGCTCTTGAGGAAATTCAGGCTTGGGAAAGGGGAGAAATGAAAGGACTTCAGGTTTCAGGGGGAGGAAATTCATCTCTTCCTCTCCCAGAGGCATACGGCTTCTGACTTTTTTGGCCCACCCTATGGCAAGGAAGATTAAGCCCAGCGTAAGTATAGAACAAATAATCCCAGAGCTGACAAAAAAGGAAAGGTAAAATTCAGTGGGCAGAACAAATCTGAGAAGAAATTCATATGGAGAACAAAAGGGACAGATCTGGGCACTAAGGAGAAAAATGGATTGTTTAGTTAATGAGCATCAGGAAAGATCCCCTCCATAACACCTGAAAAAGAGGTGTTAAACTTGAATCATGCTTAAAATAAAGCAAAAGTGGTTTGGGGACCAAGACGGGGGAAAAAATTATCACTAGATGTTGTGCAAACTAAATAGCATTCCTAAATTCCATTTGACAATACTGAGTAGATATTTATCCCAATAAAGGAAAAAATTTTGCTCAGCTCTTGCTGGAGGATCAGTTATGATTGAGACTGTCAGGTGAGAAGTATTCTTCACAACTTGTTTGAATAGGATAGAGTTTATCAGTAACTTCATATGAATAATTATCTTGGACTGATGTAATTTAAAAATTCAAACAAACTGTCACTGAGAAATGAGATGAAGATCAAATAAATAAACAGTGCAATGAAATAAGGATGGAGGACCACCTACATTTTTCCTGAAACATGACATTTTTTCAATGTCCAATTTTTTTCTAGCTGCTCATGAATTTGGAGTTATCCACATCCTATAAATGCTCTGTTTTCTGTTAAAGCTTAGTGAGTATAACAGTAACAGTAAGTTTTTAATAACGTGCACACTAAACATTGCAGCCACGAACAGTCAGTGAAGTTACTTGCCGTTATGAGAGATATTAAAACCAGAATATAAAAAAAACTTCATTTGCATGAACTGATTTTCTTCAGTCCAGCTTAAATTTTTTTCATGAGCTAGTTATGAGGTTGATGAACATATTGGAGGAGACAGGAGAAGAAAAGGGGATTTACATGACAACAATTCCACTGTTGTCAGAGGGCAATATTGGTATTAGTACACAGTACGATCTAATGTTTTTACATCGCTTCTGTTTCCAGATAAACCCTGTTGCTGCTGTTCTTCAACACACCCTGCAAAGTCCTGTCCTTTTTCCTCTAGTTCATTTGTCATTTTTCTCCTGTCTAATTTAACATCAAAACCATCAAAATCACGTGTACATCCAGGCACTGCAAGGGATTTGCCCTTTGCCACATTCTATATTGATTCTCTATTCTCCCACTGCTATAGCTGACAGCTACTCAGAAGATGGCTGGTGTCAACCAGGACTTAAAACCCACAAAGAAAGCTTTCTGGAAAAACAGCCAGAGCTGAGCTGATTTCTGCAGGGCAAGGACGTCTGCCTTCAGCGTCTACGGTTAAGTAAGGATAGACCAGTGATCCTGCACTCCAAGCCATCAATCACGCAGAGCCCTTTGCTCTACAGGGTGTCAGCAGCTCCGAGGGATGCTCTGTCATGCAATTGACACCATAGTAACCAGCTGCAACAACAGCAGGATGCAGCAAATGCAAAGAAGGGTCTGGAAAACTGAGGCTTAATCCCTTACATCACACTGCTGTGATC
Organism: Sagittarius serpentarius; assembly: GCA_034782735.1. NCBI lineage: Eukaryota > Metazoa > Chordata > Aves > Accipitriformes > Sagittariidae > Sagittarius > Sagittarius serpentarius. Next base: position 7,817,250 of record JAVKLA010000031.1, on the reverse strand, counting down.
ACAGGGCACAAAAGAGTCAGGAAAGCGAATGCTAAGCAAGGCCTTGTTGTTAAGATGAGGAGTTGTGGGACTGCTTGTGCACTGCAGAGTACTTCCATCAGACTTTTCAAGAAGGATATAAGCTAATCCAGAGCACTTCCCTCAGAAACTGGAGCATTCTTCAGAACACGTACCAAAATCCAGCAGACTTCAGGGCTAACTCTACATAAACTAGAGTAGATATGGTGACACAGTACTCCAGAGATCCCTCCAGAAGACAGCTCTCAGAGCCAAAGATCTGAAAGGACTTTGGCTTGGATTTAGCTCCTGGAACTCTGAAAACTATAATTTTCATTTTTTCCTCTCCCTCAGCCCCACTGGTCTTAGATTTATATTACGTTCTTATCTTTTTTTACTCAAACAGTAAAATTACTTCTATTAAATATGTTAAGTAAATAGTTTGACTGAAGGATGTAGTTGCAGTAATATGCAACATATAACTAACAATGTCATAGCATAACCCAGACCAATCTCGTGAAAGATCAAATAAACATGCCTTTGGTTGAACTGCACAAAAAAATGAAACCCATTAAAATACGGTCTTTATAATGATTTCATTTTTATTTCAACGTAAATCACTTTCAAATAGGAAGCCCTTTGGAAGTGTGTGGCTCAACAGCATTTTGACTTGACTGCATGAAATCTGGTGACAAAGAAGTTGAAGATGATACTAATAGAAAAGCAGCTGGTAGATGACAGGTAAAGCTGATTTGTTACAGCTGGATCACGTATTTGCCACATGATGCAGATCTCATCTTTCTGATCAGTGAAGACTTACACCTGCATGCCTCTCCCCCTCCTCATCTCCGTCCATCTAAGCCAACTCTAGTATCCCAGCTCTGCTGATACCTGGCTAGCCCCAGCAGAGCTCTCATTCAGGTAGATATAATCAGAGATACATAAGGGTACAGTACAGTTGGTGGAGCAGTCGTCCCCAGAGAAGTTAGAAACGTGGTTTTCGTGGGTTTATAGCAAAACTTTTGCAAGGATCTGAAGAGCAATGGACCTGTTCTAACACTAGGAAGTATAGCATACACCTAGGCCACACAGAGAATGCCTTCACTTTGCAGTAAATCCCCTTTACCAAGGCTCACTCCTTTCCACAGTGTACAACTGATTAAAAGAGAGCCCCCCAACACACTTACTACTACTTATTTTTCACTAGCACCTCCCTCACACTTGTATATAATGCTGTTGGAATTCTCCATTTACTTTACTAGCCTGGGAAATGTAATAAAAACTGTTGAAGATTGTGTGCTAGCTAAATTTTCCAAAATTGGTACAGTTGTAATAAAATCCTTTTAATCCTTTAATCCTCAAAATAACCCAAGAATGTTTCTTGGATCCTTCCCCGGCTTCTCTACAAAAAAATGAAACAGCCCACTTACACCCTCTCCTTATTTACAAGCTCCCATTTCTCTACAGTGTTATTTACTCCTGTCTTCCCAGGCATCACAGCCCAAGACTTTTTCCTCACATAGAAGACCACAGTCAATAATTCCAGCTACTACTTAGCTGAAGTACTAAATCATCACTAGAAACAAAGCTTTATATAAGAGAATATTTCACAGAAGACTACATTAGCACTTTGATAACCGAAATCAGCAAAACAAGTGACTGAAACAGTGTTAAGCTTTGATCTCATAACTCTTCCCACTGCTCTTTTCTTCCAGTCCTCCTTATTATCCTGCCTCCTGGCATGTTACTCTTTCTCGACCCTTTTTCTGAATACTTAAGTGTGCTTTTTCTAAGTGTATGAATTCTAGCCTTCACGGACTGAAGCATTTTGGGGGAATCAGATTAGCTATGGAAATTTTTAAGCACCAGAGGACCTGAAAACTCAGATAAACGGATCTGTCACAGTCATGAACATCAGTTTCCCAAGCTGGATTTTTTTTTTTTTTTTAACCCAAGGTTATGGATGTTGCAAAATTACCATTTGGAAAAAAAAAAATTTTTTTTTTTTCCATGATACCAACCAAAATTAGCTTCCAATTATTCTAAGAATGTTACATGATCAAAACAGAAATAGCATGAAGGAATACTACAGCTTTTCACTGCATGGCCCAACAAGGAAAAAAAGAAACCCAAGCAGCACTTATATTTATTTATTCCAAGTATACTATTTCACTGAAATACGCCCATATATGTAAGAAGTTCTCATACTTGACTACATATTTTACACCTTCTGCTTGCATAAAAAGTGCATTTGGAATGACTAAAAGCCAACAGATTTAGTGCAATATGATATAAAACAAGTAAAACAGACATTGACTTACTGTGAGGTGTTCACATCCAAATCTCCAGAACATCCTTGGATAGCGCAATTATTTCAACAGATTTAGCTAGGAAAAAAAAAGTCATTTGAGCCACAAGGCTTTAGTTCAAGCCTAGAGCTTTTCACTTAGCTGAAAAGAAAATGAAACTAATTAGCCAAAGTACAGAAAGGATTATGGAACAACCTAGCAGACCAATAGGATCCTCAGCTGAAGTAAATTGCTGGAACTTCATTTATGTCAATCTATACCAGCTGAGGCCATATGCCCTGAGATCAAGCGGACTGCAGCCCCTTCTGCTGGGCAAGGATCAGCTACTATGTCTGCACACTGGGGTTCTTGAGCTGAAGGAAAAAAAAGGGAGGAATGAATTCAAGTTCAGTAGAAGCAAAGAGGTGAGATAAGTCACTGCTGTGATACAGTTCTCGCTGGCTGTATCTGTTAGTTAAGGCAGTTAGGCTCCCCAGTGCATTTCTTAGTGCTGGTCTTTGGTGCACAGTGCAGGGAGCACAGCCCAGCATCAGGGCAAGCGGGTTTCCACAGCCCTGGTTCACTGACTATCCAGGGAAATCGATTAGGGAGGATTTTATCTTCCTCCATGCTCACAGGCTGCCAGTTCCTTCTGCAGGAAACAGAATGTGCGATGATGGGGTAGTGCCCACACTCGCAATTTCCCTGAGACACAGACAGGACACATGGGATATCAAACCTGCAGAGATTTACTCCTCTACAGTACAGATGCAGCCATTCTTCCCCCCACAAAGTAGGAAGTATTTATGTTAGTACTCAAAAAGGTAGCAAAGTGACATAGCTCTGCACGCCATCCCATTTCAAGCACTAGTGACCTTTCATTTTCAAAAGTATTTTTAAACTAAGATTTCTATATCCCTATTCATAATGTTATATTCTTATGCTACCACACTTTTCACATTTTTATAGTGTTTTCATCAGATGATTTCAATGTAGCATGAGGGTCTATTTGTACTTTATTTCTGTATGTCTTGTACCCAGACTTACTACAAGACTGATCGTTTTAGAGTACAAAAATTGTTAAAACGAAGTTAACAGTACCCAGTCCACAACTATGAGAAGGAATTGGAGAACTGGCACACAATCTGCCAGCAGGTAGCATTGCTCTGAACAAGCTGGAACAGGCTGGCACCCAGGCGGTGGCATCCAAGTGGTAACACATCCCTCAACAAGTTAGAACAGAGGCTGATCCGTGAAAGGAGGAAACAATCCCTTGGACCAGTCAGATCTTGACCCACAGACAAGCATATATAAACATCAGTGATACACTGTGGAGCTCGGGAAAGCTTGAATCTTCCCTCCGGGAAAAGCTCTTGAGCCTGGACATCTCTGTCTCAGAGGGAAGAACCACCAAAGCCATCAAAGCCAGCTATGTGGCATCAGACTTGCATCATCATATACCTAAGGACTGACAAATAAATTGATTAATATCTGGTTTTCAGTAATTAACAGAAAAATTATCTGTTATCTGAGCATAAATAAACGTTTGAAGTTTTGAAGTTTTGTCTGATCTCTAAGTCTCTCGGCGTGCTCCCATCATGCTGGTCCCAAACCCACAAATAATAACAGCAGCAACATGTGCAAGCACTGATGTCTTACAGCAACCTCACCAAACAGAGAATTATTATGCCTATTTTAGATATAAGGAAACGGAGGTATAGAGAGCTTAGCTGACATTTTTCCAAACTAGCAAAGCTAGTAACACGGCCCGATGTCCCAAGAGCTGGCTGCGTGGTTCCGCAGAGAGGACTGATGCAAGCTTTGCAAAAGATCAAGGCCAACAAGACTAGAGGCCTCCGTACTGCTGATGAGGATCTATGCTGCCAGTCCAGACCACAGCTCCATCTGGCCCTGTCAGAAATCATAGCTTGTCGTGATGATCAGAAAACCACAGAAGCTAGACATTTTCAGTATTCTTGCAAATAAATTGTTTCATCTCTTACTTTGTACCTCTCACCAGTGCATGAGAAATATAACTGTTGACCTATCATGCTCTAATATTTTGTGAATTATTTCTAATTTCTGTGGTAGAATATATCTACATTATAATTCAAGAGTTTCTTAGTAACATCTCATAAACTTTCAAGCATCACTTTTTTCCAGGCCACAGAAAAACATGATGGCAGAATGTTCTGTAAACCTATATATATATGTGTGTGTGTATGTATGTCTTGCTCTGCCAAGCCTTGTAGCTGCTGGGCGAAGTTCTGGCAGTTTGGCAGACACAGGGCTCTAGGATTAGTTACAAGAGGACATTTGCATATAAATCTGTCTCTATTTATGAAGCCTAAGAAGAGAAGTGTCATTGGATTTTACTTTTGAGAACAAAGTATGAAAATCTTCATATCAGCTGAGAAAGCTGAACCTTTTTCTCTTAAGTTAAAAGTCTCTGTTAGGTTTGAGTTAGGTTTCTAGACATACAGAGTATATCCATATTTTTAATGACCCCTGTTCGCATAGGTGTTCAGATTGTTTCTACGGACAGGAACACAGCCATGTCTCTGTATGCTGTGAAGTTTGAATTTGAACTAGACCCATTCTGTTCCCCTTCTCCCTTTTCCCCTGACAGATTTTCACTGCTTACTGATCCAGCTGGCTTGCTTCAACCTGCAAGTCAGCTTGCGGGTAGTGGGTAGCTTGGATTTGGCTGCGAGCATCTAGATACACTTATAGTCACCTGTTATAACACTTAGTCACCTCTTTCCAGGAAGGAAACTGGGGCAAGAGAGGCACGTGCAACTAAGGAAGATGGGCCACAGGTTCTAGCAAAGTAAGGTGAAGTGTGATGTTGAAATTCACAGTATAAGTAATCATGACGATGACCATACCTGAGCAGCACAAGTCAGTTCGCCTTATGTGACCGGAAACTCCACAACCTCTGCCGAATCACCCGCACATTACTGCAGAGCTTCCTTCTGAGATGCTCTCAGGAATCAGGAATGTCATTTGTTATAAAAAAACCCAAAATATTTTAAACTGATATTCAGTATCATCTCCTACCATTGCAGTAAATCGTCTCAGAACTCAAAAGCCATTCCTGATCACTAGCACTCATTTTGTGAAGTTTTCTTAATTTTAAAAGCTAAATTCAAAGTTTCTTCCAAGTGATTTTGAATATTGGGATCTATCTCAGATTATTTTAGCCTCTGCTGCTGTTTTGAATGAACAGATCAGTGTTAGAAATGTGTTTTCAGAAGCAGCATTTTATAACTGATTGTTGGCTTCTTTCTATTCGTTGTTGAGAGTGCCTGTCAACAGATTATTTTTGCAGAGATTACTGGCACTGTAATGGCCTCATCAAAATGGCAACATCATAGACCTCTGTCTTTGACCATACTTGTAAGATGCTTAACTTTCCACTTTTGGCCCATTATCCTCCTTTTAAGAAAACCATGATCCTTCTATTAATACATACTTAAATGTCTACAGAAATACAACTTCCTGTGTCTCTGCTCCCTCCATGAAACATCATCTGCACCAAGAAAAGTAGCAAACTCTCTCTCACCGCTGAAGCTGTATGTATCCTAGTACCAATAACAACAAAACTGTAAAATGAACCCCATTTTTATTGGAATGTCAGTTCACATTTTTCCAAGTACAATAAAACACATCAACTGCAACTTTAATAATTTTATCAGCAGTTCTTTGTTTGAATTTACTTTTAGTATAGCTTTAAAATAATTTTCTGTTTAAACATTGCTGACATGCAACGGAAGCACTGTAGAAAATATTTTGATACCCACACTGATACCCAGTCAGTTTTGCAGCATAAGGATCAAGGTTCCTATCAGCATCTCAACTTTTCTACGCACAACTTTGCAAACTGGAAACAGTTTGCACGGGGAACCTCACATCTGACAACCCATTTTACAAATTGCTCCCATTATTCCTGGGCCAAATCCTGTAAAGTTCGTTAACTCCCACAACATTTGAGCAGAGTGACAGGTGGTCAGAGGTTTGGAAATTTATCCCTGCGTAGGTCGGCACCTACTAAACACAAGACCTACTGTTTTTTAATCCCCAGGATCAGTTTCTGACTGCTCTATACATATCATCAGAAGGATACAGCTGTTGCAGATCCAACAGAACAGACGTGAGTAACGGGATGCCGGTCTGGGGAGACAAGGGAATTTGTCCCTCCATGGAGAAGAGGCTGCTGTGCAAAAAATGTGAAACAGGTCAACGTGGAGGAGACAGCTGATGGAACCACAAGGAGGAAATTTCATCTCCTTGGATCCAAGTGCTGGATGTGCCTGGGAACAACTGCACTCCTCCACAACACAGAGAAAAGCAGAGAGTAGATGAAGGGGTTTATTGGTATCAAAATGATTCAGGAGAGTTTTATGAACTGAAGCTCGAGGACTAATACAGTTGAGGTCCAGAAGAAAAGGTGTAACCAGACTTTGTAACCACAAGACTATGAGACAGGGAAGAGTTGGAAGTTATGGCGGTTCTTAATTTATACAAGATTAATACAAGCAGTATTTTCATACTAATAACTGATCAGGTAAAAATTAAAAGACTGCATATTTTTAATACTCACAATGAAATGAGATACATCTTCCTCTGCTTCTTTTTCTTTGGGCCCAAAGCTTTTGATTAGTACAGTGGTTTCTAAATCTGTCCAGCTGGTCAGGTTGGAGGGCAGGTATTGCTTACTAAGGACCCACTCAGACTGGGTAAATTCATGTTTCCTGCTCTCACACACCTTCACAAGCTTTCTGTTCCCAGCCAAGTGGACTATACATAAATATTTTCAATTTTAATATTATAAAAATACTCTGTCATGTGACACTTAAGTGACATGCAAGACGCAAGAGTCCCAGCTCAAGAGAATAAACATTTCAAAAAACAGATTCAGTTAATTTAAAAGTGACTAAGTGAATATGCCCAAAAACTTTATTTTTTAAATTAAAAAAATGTAAATTAAAATCTATGTTAAAAAAATTCTATAAATTCTTTTTATCTAGTCAATTTTGTGATTCAGAAACAGAAAAAATACTGTTGACGTAGAAAATCCACTCAGCTGAGATTTCAAATAGCTTAAGCACATCCAAAAACTTCTATTAATTTTTAAAGACATCTGCTTTAGCTGAGCGCTCAATTAGATGTGAATTTTGTGTCAGTTTATGGCAGAATATTCTCAGTTGCTAATTTCTGACTGCAGATTTCTAATTCTACATGAGAATATGCAGCGATACAAACAGTCCAATATGCAAATATGGAAGAGAGTGGTTCATGTAAGATAGTTGTAGAACTGTTAATTAGGGGAGATACAGCGAAGTATTCTCAGAGAAAAAAATCTGACAACAAATGACCTTTGCAGTTTTAGCGAGTTGAAATGAGAAGACCAGCTCCACCATGTCCCTGGTTAACACCAGTGGAAAGAAGTCTATTGTTTCCAGCGAGAAGGGGATCAAACCTGTAGCTGCAAAGGTGTTAATGGCAGCAGAGTCCACCTTGCATTTGGGGCTGCCAGGGCTGGCCACAAGACGTTGGCATCAGCTGCGCCTTCCCACCTCCGGCTGCGTGGTCCTGCTCTTCCGCTGCAGCTTCCCCCCTCCTGCTATGCCACAACAGCTGCTTGTGGGAGCACAGGGTAACCGGACTGCTGAAAATAACCCTTTTGGAGAGTTATTTTTAACCTGGATCCCTTCAGATCATGCCACGGTGGCCTCACAAGCCATCGTGTGCGTGGAGGTGCGTAGTAATGCAGGACAACGAGTGACCAACAGCATGGCGAAGGGGGGAGGGAAGGGAATATAGAGGACCCTTTAATCTGGCTTTGCCCCTAAACGCAGAGTATTGTGAAACTACATCTGTGTTTAACAATTGCTTATACGATATACAAAGCAGAGAGAATACAGGTCTTTCTGTCATACCCATGAGAGAACAATGAAGTTCCAAAACGCTTAAAAATCATTAAAGTACTTTTCCTTTCTTTTTGTGTCGCTGTAGCTAAATGTACACAGAGAGAAGATCTCTTGCAATATTAAATAACTATTTTCCTCACTTTCTTTATCGTTTCAGTGTAATGCAGCAGTGCCTCTTCTAAAGGACTCCATCAAAGCCAAGTCACAGGATGTTGGAGACATTCACAAGAGAAATGTCTGCTAATAACCTATATGGCAGCTAGCCACAGCAGAAGCACTTACTACTTGTGCTAGTAACACAGCACCTTCCAGACAGCTTTTCTAATGATGGTGTCACATAGTCAGATAAAAGCAAAAATATGTGCACACCAAAAAAAAAAAGAAGCCTCTTTCCATCAGGAATGAAGAGGGGCACCGCTCTGAAAAATGGGAGAGCAGAGCTGCACTTGAGACTTGTCCATGCGTTCCCATCCACAGAGACCGAAGAGTTGTCTACGCACTTGCACAATAAACACTAAATAAACACCGGAAGGAGGAAGATAAAACTTTTTCCTAAGCAACTCTTTCCTTTATTTGTTGATAGATGAGGCCTATTCTCCTTTCTCAGAAGCAGCTCTCTTCTCCAGGCTTCTGGAAACTAGCTGCTATGAGGAAATTTTTTAATAAAGAGCAAGTTTCCTAGCTCAGAGAGCAGCAGCAAGGGAAAAGCCCACATCCACAGACTGGCTTTTCTTTCGTCTCTTCCACGCATTTTTCAATAGCCATTTGGGCCCTGGCTGCCTGTTGGAAGGACTGGCTGCACAAACAATCTGTAAGAACAAGCAGTTCAATTGGTGCTTCTGTGTCTAAACAGGACATCAATATTAGCTATTTTGATCTTTATTTTTAGATTATTTTTAATCCTTTCACAACACTCACTCTCTGAGGTTGATCTGGGATTGATATTGCAGCCAGAGAGGATTTGGGGTTTTATTTAATCCTGATTCTTTGCCATGCAGCTAAAAGGCTTTTGCCTTGTTAACAGTATTATACTCCAGTTAAGTCAATAAATATTCACCATGTCTGCCTACTCCTTGTAACTCCTGGTTGGAGTTTGGCATTTGAGTAGAGCAGAATAAGATCAATGCTTCAAATGACAAGTAGGCAAAAGCAACAACAAAAACAGCCTATCCGGCCAGTTCTCTTTCCCCTGCCTTTTCTCTCCTTCTGTATCCCACTTGTCATCTTTTTTCAACACTTCATTCTCTGCCTCTTCCTTTTTCTGTGCTTTCCTCTCTTGGTCTCACCCTCGTTGCCAACAGTTTGCTGCTTTTCTTTCCAAACTCCAGGTGACATCTTGTTGCCACAGCAATATCAGACATAGAAAATTACATCTGCAACCAACTGCTGTTCCAGCAAAAGTCTGTAGAAATAGGCCTCATCTACAATGCTAATACTTTTGAATTTGCCCCTAAAATTTTCAGAGCTAACATTTTCACTGCATGCTCTTTGCTCTATTATCCTTAACATGCTGAAACCCTTCTGCTAACCCGTCATATTTAGTCTTGTAGGTGCCAGACTTTATAAATACATTATATATGACATGTAGATATATATATTTATACAAGTACATAGATCAGTTTTTTAAACAACTCCACAAAAAAGCCAATGCATGTATATACACTGACAAGTACAGAGTACTTCCTCCAATCCGCTGTTACATGTATAACACCTGTAGATTCATTTTTAATTTTCCTGACTGCTCCTTTACCCATTATTATCCATTCTATCCCTAACATATGAAAACTGTCATCTGCCTGATGCTATACCACCACCCTGATTTCAGCTTTCAATGCAAAACCATTCAACTACCTTTTCCATAACTCACTTGCATGGTGGTGTGTGGAACTCAGCTTTACACACAATGGAAATCCATGCTTTGGTTCATAAGTTGTGGGGACAGGATATTGGTGACAAGCCAGAATCCCTGGGTCATCCTGGCATGGCAGTAAACAGCAAACGGGGTCACAGGCACAAGCCCAGTAAAGGCACTTACTCATGGAAGACAGGACTGTCATCTCCTAAATCGTCTTCTTCCCTCTGTCAGATATCAGCCACACCAGCGAGGGGTTCCCGAGTTAAGAGAAGAGAAAGCTCGGCTTGCTTGGTTCCCTCTGTTTTCAGCGAAGCACATCTGAATGAGATTATGCCTTTGCCTTCTGTATTATCTGCAGAGAAAGCCAAAGGTGATTAACTTCTAAATTATCAGATAAGCTTGCAGTCCAAAATAAGCTGGTAATGAATATTCCCCAGAGAATAATAGCCAGCATTCCCATTTTAATCGCTACAGTTTCTACCTGTCAATGGCATGCATGTGCATCACATCTAACATGGCTTGACATCATTCAGGGTTCATCTTGTATTTGAAGTATGTAGCTAAACTTATTCTATGAAATACTCTCTCTATATATATTATATTTTCTTCAAATGCAAAATGATGTCTTATCACTGTGTTTCCTAATGAGAAAATTAACTTAGCTAACTCAGTATCACATATGTGCCCATGAAATTACCAGTTTGGATTTTTAATTTTTACTGACAGTTGAATTGCAAAGTTACAAATGAAAAACTTAAATGTCATTAAACTTGAATGGAGCATTTCAAATAAACTAATAGTTGGTCATTATGAAAAAAAACCTTAAAATAAGTATCTACTAATTATTCAAAATGAAAAGAAAGCATTATCTCCAACAACAAAGGACAGAACAGGGAAACTCGGCAAGAGAGAGACAGCAGCAGCACAATATATTTTTTGTAGCCGGGGCTGTGAGGGGAGGTTGTTTGTTTGGGTTTTTTGCATTTGGGCTTTTTTCCCCTGGAAGCAAGGAAAAGAAAGATTAGATGTGGCTTTGCATATGCCAGATGCGACAATGAGATCAAATCCCTTTCTGGGGAAAGAATTGCTTCACAGAGTGTGTGATTTTGAAAGAGCAAGGACTCATTGTCTCTAAATTTTGCTGGATACCAATCAATGCTGGCATTAGTGTGACATTTCCCTTTGAAAGTTGGAGTACAGAATTAATCCTCATAAACAGTGCAGATCTGCAACCCTTGCTACGGCAGAACAGTGCTTACTGTCACAGACTTCAGAATGACTCACGTGAACTTGACTATGGGTTACAGCCCCCGGGTCTTTTACTAACACTTTCATTTTCTACCTACCAGATGGAAGTGGGTTTTTTCTTATATTTGGGATATCTTTCAAGCACCTAATGCATTATTAAAATCTTCTGATGAAGTACAGCATTCATAGTCATAGTTTACACACATTTAATCAGTTTAGCTTAGCAAATGTTTATAGTATTTGCTAAATGATTAAACATTTCTTCAGATACCTACTACAAAGTAACATCATCAATTCAGATATATATTTCTTGCGTTATAACAACTGCGTCACTTACAAAAACTTCTTCTTTAAAAAATTAATACCTTTCTCTCCATGTGCCGTAATAGGTTATTTTTTACATCTCTCAGATTGGACATGGCTGTAAAACACTGGTTTCTCTCCTGCTATATAGTAAATTACAATCTGCAAATAAAACTGCCTAAATATCTCTGCAATGCTTCTCTTTCAGGCACATGAAAGAAATAGTCATGTCTGATCTGTTTGTTGGTGGTCTTCTTCAAACTGTTTTCCCTAGATTTTTCATACACATACATTTCATAGACGCATTTATATTGGCCTTTAGTTCGGCACATGTATCAGCCAACTTGGTTTTGGTCTACATTGGCCTTATCCCAGGTCTTGTGGGCCTTTGTGAGGCAAAAAAATGTTTATAAAACTGACGAATGGACCTCCTACTAATGTTCTTTTAAGAAATTGTCAGCATTTGGATCAGAAACATTAAAAAAGTGCATTTAAGCGTTCCTTTAGCATCATTTCCTGGAAAACATTCTTAATTTTAATTTAACAAATTAATGTTCATTAAATGGCTGCAGTACAAGCAAAAGAAAAAAAAAAAGTTGAGAATGTAATCTTCCCCTGTAAAAGTTAGAAAGATGCATATTCACAAAAAATAAAAATAATCTTTCTCAGCAAGAAGCACTTGCAATAAATCAACTTCTGAGGCTTGCAGCAGCTCTTTGTGTGATATTGTGTGACATAAACAGAAAATCTGAACATGAAGTACCATTCCTGGGAAGAAATTTGACAAAGCCATAATGTGCTCACCTCGTTACAGACAGATCAACTGCTGCTAATAAAAGCAGATAACTTGGAGAGCCAAATCCACGGAAAAGAATGTGAGACTGCCACGCCTGCCACCGGCAGCTGAAAAACAGTAAGTACTTGGCTTTGTGGACAGTTGGTGGAAGGCTTCAGTCCCACAAGTGTTAACTACAGATTAACCTATTTGTCCTGATGATTGATTTGCCTGCTAACTAAGGGTCCAGCCTTACTCAAAGGTCCCCTTGGCTCAGGTCTGGCCTCATTAAGCAACCAGGGTATCAGGGAACTGTTAGCCTCATACCTGCCTAGAAGACGATGTTCTCTATTCTCCCTTTCAAACCAGAAACGTTTCTTTCCAGGCCCACTTGCCAGTGGAGAAGCAAAGTGGTTTCTCCAACACAGGTGTAGCGATAGCCTCCCCGACAGATCAAGCACGCTCCCAAAAGTCCCCGTCCCCCTCCCAGCAGCCTGAGCTGCCCACTGGGGCAGGGCTGTCAGGTGTCTGGGGATGGGCAACCCTTTGCAGGATGCGCAGCTACCCCAGCAAATGTCCACCTCTTGCATGGGGCCTGAGCTTGCTTGGAAAGGCAAAGAGAAGGGGCACTCACCAGGGAACCTCAAAGCCCCCTCACTGACTGGCCCTTTCCGTTTACTGATTTATCCCTATGTCTTTCATATTTCATCCATGTTTTCCTGTCTATCCCGTATTTTTTCTCCCTTTACCCAGCTACGAGACCCTTAAGACATAAATAAAGCTTTTGATAATTTTTATGTTCCTGTTAATTAGTTCCCCACAGTTCTGAAAAACAAAATTTTCCTTATTGATTTAATTTTTCCATCTTGACAGATGCTGACTGCTTCAGACACACCAATTTTAAAAATTCAGCATGCCTGTTTTACTTTGTGCATTAGAACCACCTACTATATCAACTGATATATGTAAACATTTCTTACTGAACTGATTTCATAGACATAACCAAATGCATAAAACTGCAAAAACAACTGAGGAACTTTATTTTTTATGGACAGTGAATTATCCAGAACACAGAACTGCAGAGAGATGTTCTACGAAGTAAGATTAAAGCTGGTGAAAAGATTCAGATCTTCTATCTTTAATTAGTTGTAATATTAGAATATGTCAAAATTAGATGTTTCATTTCAGAAAAGCAGGGGTTTTAACTGATGCTTTAAAAATAAACCTAGCCACATTTTCGATTCAAAATTTCCTTTATTTTTTAATTAAAATTTTGGTGTGAAAAAAAAAGAATAAAACAAAAGAACTAATTTGGGATCAAATTGAAATAAAATGCTTCAATTTTTTGTTCAGATAGATAAAAAGTCTATTATTTAATCTTCTAACAATAATCAATTTGTGTCATAATTGTTACTACAAAAAGAAATTACACGCATCCCAGTAGCAAAAGTCATGATATATACAAATAAATGTGTGATTCAGGGGTAGTGAATGCTGATAATACTTGAGGTAACAAAATAAGAACTTCAAATCCCATGCCACACTCACATTTTAAGAATTAACCGATCCCCCTGCCAAGCTGGAAGATACAAGAAAATACTTCCTCTCTTTTGATATCATGATCTGAGTAAGATTTTAAGAGCCAACATAGACAACAGTGTCAAAAGAAGGGAAATAAATATCAGTAAAACCAGAAGGAATTAAAACAAAAATCTGAGAACAAAGCGTACAAGTTTAAGGCCTTTAAATCCTTTACAGGGTGTGAGTCTCGGAGACATCAAGGTAAACATTGTCATCCTAAACAGTTCCAACAATTCTATCATAACCCACATTACTCTTAATATTTTTCCAAACAGTTCTGAACTTAGCAGTTCAGAGAGATCCTAGTCCTACAAAAACATGCCATCTACATGTGAATAAAGTATCTTAGATTTCTATTGCAAAGGGTTACAGCAACATCTGTTTTTAAAAATTCTCTCCATGGGAAAAAAAATGCACCGCCACTAATTTCTGCACTGCTTCTTATTTCAAAATATTTTATATCTCCTTCAAACTATCGATAGCTGACAGGAAAAAAAAACATTTGCTCCAAAGTGAAAATCGGTATTCATCATTCAGCATGACTTTTAAAATAAAAGCAGCATTGTTTTTTCTGTCTTTTAGTCTCTGCTGTTTTGGAGGGGAAAATATTTCCTCTCTTTTGATTTCATGATCTGAATAAGTTTTTAAGACCCATTTACCAAGACAGTATACAGTGTTAAAAGAAGGAACTAAAATGAGTAAAATCAGAAGGGACTAACCCAGAAACATCTGGTGGCTCAAAATTACCATTCACTCAAACTAGTTTTAAAGAAATTAATTCTTCACTCCAGCACTGTGCCGAATACTGTCCGTATAATAAATCTCTCTGAACTGACTGGAGCTGGTAGAGCTAGAGGCCAATATACTGTTTGCTTTCTCCTCTCAAACTTCTGTTCTTTCAAAAGAAACCAGGCTCCTCTCCCCTTACACCGATGCATACGCTGAAACGGCTCAGACAGAGCGCAGCCTCACAAAAGGCAAACCCAACATGCTGCCAATATGCCACAAGAAAGGCTGGTCATAGAGCATAAAATATGAAAAGCCTGCAGTACATCCTTAGAGGGCTGTAAAAACATCTACCCTTAGTATTAAACATTCCTCTGAAAAGCAACGTTTCACTGCCAAAGGTAACCACGTATTTCACCACCAGCAGCAGTCTGTGGCTATACACAGCTGTCCAGACTAAGGCCGTTATACTTCAAGGAAACCCTTGTTTTACACATCCAGGGGCAGGTGGCTTCTTCGCATTTGCCCTCTTATCCGTGGCTGCCCTCCAGCCACCTGCCCAAGCAGAGCTGAGTGATGAACCCAACTAAGGATGGGTTTCTGAATAATTCTAATTTCAAATGATCCTTTTTGTTGCAAAGGATGTGCGCGTGGAAAAGTCCTGCTTTTGGCTGATTCAAGCGGAGTTAAGCAGTCTTACCAAGCACCCCTTCGCAATTCCACAAAACTAGACACCAGGCAAAACCAGACGTCCTCAGGCATCATTCCATGATGCCACAAACTCCCCACAGCTCCATCCCTCTGCAGGAAGAATGAGGGCTGGTGCTTGCCGTTGCCTTAGGAGGAGGAAAAATGTAAGACGTGTACTTTCAGCTCTGCCCCTTGCCCATCCTTTCCCTATCTGAGATGCAGTTACTGAAGTTGTTGTGGTTTTAGCAGAGCATAGCATGGAGTTACAGTAAATCAGTACTACGGTAGATAACTTTTCGTGGTAAGAAAATGTATTCAAATAACTACTGAAAGGAAAAAAAAAAAGGAAGGGCTAATAACGGGGGAGAAAAATACTTGCAGCCCCACCTTTTGCTGGAGATGAGTAGTAATGCAGCTACAGAAAAGGCAGAGGCCAAGTCTACCACCAACTGGTGTAAGTTTTGGCTGAGACCCCAAAGGATGAATTTTGGAGAACAAATCAAATTCCAAATGTAAAAACTAGTGATTCAACAACATAAATGGTTAGGTTTTTTAAAATCAGCAATATATGAACATATATATGTATAAAATATTAAAAAATCCCACACAAATGTCTATGATAAATGCTGAAGTGAAATCTGAAATGAAATTTTATTACTGTAAGTGACAGACAATAGTGCCCTTGATTTAAAAAAAGAGACTATCTCTTGAGACTCTAAGCTTCCCTGGATCAGCTAGTATTCTTCTGCAAGTCCATATTGCACTGAACATAACAGGAACCCAATTCTTTCTGAAACCTCTGAGTGAGAGCAGGATCTCAGTATTAAATAAAGGTATAATGATACATAAACAGACACCACAAATCTGTTTACTTGGCTGCTATTAAAATCCTGCTAAAAATATCCTAAACAAAAGGTTCCAGTAAGAGTTGTTTTAATGACTGTTCTTTCTATAAATCGGTAAGTGTCTCTCTTCAACCAGCCCTATAGATGATTATAGAATACTCAGCAAAACTGTGCTTTTTTCTTTCAATGAATAAACTATAGCTAGGTTAGACTTTCATTAGTTTACGACATCCAAAATCACAATGAAATATAAGTTACAAATGGTTTTGCATGATTCTGATTTTGGGCAGTCCATCAGTGACATATTTCTACTTGTCCAAACAACCAGACACTGGTTAGTTTTGGCAACTTGTACTTTTCTGGAATAACAATAAATGTATGTCACAGAGGGTCTTCGCATGTCATGCATCTTTACAAATATTTCTCATTTATTTCTTTTTCTTAATGTACCACAGCAATCAAAAGAAAAGATACCAATTCAGATACTAACCCAGAGATATTTTTTGTCCCATTCTGCTCCAAATATGAGGGGTTAAAGTGGATAAACCGAATTCACTGTACCTTCACTTTATCAAGTTAATCAGAAAATGTCTTTTCCATTTCTGAAACCTTGCAAATATTGTGTGCAAATGTAAGTGTGCATGAAGGAAAGCCAGATAATTCCTTTTTTTAAGAATGGCTGCAGTGTGTGTGTGTGTGGTGCCCTGGATTACCCTCAAAATGTGCAGATGACCATTACCAAAGGAAGTGGAAGGAACAGCATGTTCACCAGCTGCAGAGCCAGGAATAACAGAAGCCACACGTTCAACAACAGCCATATGACTACAGGCAGGCTCTGACCAGGCACTTCCCATTCAGGATTAACATAATGTTTATATGAAGCAGAAAAATGCACCTCACTTACCCAAAGCTACATACGTCTCTAAGAAACGCATGCCCCTGAAATAGGAAGCAGTACCTCTGGCCTCTTGACTGAACAGGCGGGTGAGCCCTCAGACTAGAAGTGCCAGCTGCAGAAACAGGATTTGAAATGATGGGAAGTCATCACCTGTTCCCAGAAAGCACACCTTGCGTTTCATCCCAAAGATCAGCGTCCCCAGTTCTCAGTGTGAAAAAGAGATGTCCTGTCTGGCAGTTTGCTCCTGCGCACAATGTCATTGCTGGCCAAAGTGAAACACGAGAGCGAATGGGTAGTGGATGGAAGGGGGGCCCCATCCTTGTCTTTGTTAATTATTTAAGAATCATCAATCTTTGCACACAGAAAAACATTTTTTAAATGATAATAAAAATATACCCCTTGGCTAACCAAGGTCTTCGTGATAGCCCAAGCTAAGCGTCCAAGAATGAATCCAGACTCACTAACCACTTCTGGAATAATCGTTACAGTTTTGTATGTGTTTTTAAAATTCATACGTGAAGTAAATTTAATCTGTTACTATCTTTGTTATTTTGTCCCCAGGCTTCATTTTTATCTTCACGTCAGTGAAACATGTAAGATAATTATTTGAATTAATACAGCAGTAGAATCCACAGTAACAAACATGCTTTAGATTTTATCTCAAAAAAGATAGTTTCTTCAGAGACCATCGTAAGAAACAGCCTTCAGGTTCCTCTGGAGAGCACGCAACAGGACGGAGCAGAGGTGAGCTCAGTACTGACTGCGGGTGAGAGGTGGCTGGTCCTCTGCCCCCTTAGTGGGGAAAGCCCTGATAGGAGAGGAGACAGACTCATGCCCAGTCCCTCCTCACAGAACTCTGCAGCTACTGTATAAAATAAATTGCTAATCTAAAACGTATAAACTGCGGTTAGACGAGGGTCTGCTGCCCACCAGGAACTGTTTGCTAGCAGTCATGCTTGAACTCTTAAAAGGAGAGACCTGCATGCAGCTACCTGTCTTCCTCAGTGCTCAAGCTACTAGGCTCGTGCACTGGAGGGTGGTTCTGTGCTCCTTCTGGCCGTGGCTAAAAGCGGGCTGCAGAAAAGCCTTCCCAGAGAGGACTCCAGACAGTGCAATGCCAGGCGAGAGGCCTGCTGCCTCTGCAGCCCCTGCTGCGGTGCCACAGCGGGCCTTGGCCAGCTGCCGCGGCCTGGTACACGTCCGTGTGTGTGAGCACTCCCTGCCTCCCGTAGAAGGAGGCAATGGAGTTCTCCGGGCTGGAGTAACCCTGTACTGAGCCCTGGCTGGGGGCCTGGCAGGTGATGGGGGCCAAAGAGCTGCCAAGGAGCATTTCAACAGCGGGACCGTAACGGTGGCAGGACTCCAGTGCTCCAGCACTGCTTAATACTGTATATAAGTATGCATGTATGTACATATACATAAACAAGGATTTCCCCTGCCAGACGCTGTGACAAGGCTGTAGCCACCCAGCTCGAAGAGTATCAAGAAGTCTGGTGTTACACAGTCTTTGCTTTAGGTGCTGCTTCCACCATTCGTCTGCTTCCTTCTTTTGGCTTAAATGTTTTTATTTATTTTGTGTGTTTTTTCTGAGTGGGCATGTTTCTGTTCGATTTACTAACAAGCCAGTAATTTGGGAACAAAACAAAAATCAATGTTTCATAAAGGAGCGTAACCAAGGTGATGGTAGGAATTAACAAATCGAGCCCAACAGTGTCAGAGAAAGGGCTGTGCCGGCAGGCACAGTAACGTTTGCCACGTCCCCTCTAAGGTCCCTTCAAATCGCCTGTCTCCACCAAGGCACCGAACAGCCTTGCTGCGGGTGGCTGCCCAGAGCCAGGCACACCGGTACGCTCCGCCAGCCTGGCGCCGGTTTGCCTGTCTCGTATCGGCATTCCTGGCAACACCTTAGAGCCCTTCCCATGAACAGCATAGTTCCAAACTGAAAAATCCAAGCACAGCTCAGCACCTCTTAACCGTAAAATTGAAGGTGATGCGCAAAAGTCAATGCAACGCAGTTTGGAGGATGAATTAGATAGCCTTTGGGAAGAAAGTGTATAGAAGAGCATCGCAGGTCTGAAAGGACTGCAGGGCCAAGCAAGAAACACAAACCCCGGGAAGATGAAGGGAATCAGAGAAAAGAAAAATGTCAAGCGGAGGGAAAGAGGGACTGCGGTGAGGATGGGCGAGTGTATTTTCCCAGCGAGTGAACCGCGAGGCGCGGGGCACTCACCAAGCGGTATGTAGGGCTGAAAGTTTAATTAGTACTCGTTTCTGTCCTTTTTGATCTTTGCACAAAGCCTCCCTTCACACAAAGGACAGAGCGGTTTCTGTGGGGCTGTACGGTACGGCAGCCAGCGTCCCCCGGTTCAGGCATTTCCCGTGTGTCCCGGGACAAACGGGCTGCCGCTCCCTGTTCCTCCTGCCTCCCCCTCAGCCTCCGGGGTTCATCTCGCAACATTTCTTCGTTTCGGTGACATTCCCGGGGCGCTTCGCCGCGGCCGAACACGCTCACCCGCGTGAAAGCCGTTCCCCTGGCGCGCCGTTTGCTCTCGCCACCAGGCAAGACGCGGCAGGAGCCCAGCACAAGCCGACCCCCGCTCCCCTCCCCGACGCCGGGCCTGAGCTCCGCGTTTCTGCCGCCCCCCCCTAAGCCGGGCCGGCGGGAGCAGCGGCAGGCTGCCGGCAGCGGCCAGCCCTCCGCCCCTTCCCTGCCCGGGGCTGCCCTCAGGGCCCGGGCGGCGGGAAGGGAGCGGGGCCGTCGGCCGTTTGCCGCCGCCGTTGCCTTGACGGTAGCGGGGAAGGCAGGCCGCCGGCGCGGCTAGCCGCACGGCCGGCCTCTCCTCTGAGGCGCCGTTTGGCTTCCCAGAGCTGCTTCTTTCAAAAATAAAAATAAAAGCTAAGCCAGCCCCTTTCTCTCTTAACTGCCGCGGCTCTAAGGGGACCGTGAACCGAGGGCTGCAACAGAAGGCGTGAACCATTTCTGAGACGTACCGAGCACCCTCTGCCTCGGCGGGAGACACCTCAGGCAGGGGCGAGCGGAGGGACAGAGCCTTAGCGGCCATCGCCAGCGCTTTAATTGCATCACCGAAGGCGAAAGGCGACCGACCCGCTCGGGCGAACCCCTGGGTGCGGAGGGAGCCTGCTTGGCCATCGGCAATTCCTTGACAAGCCCTCGGGGTCCGGAGAAGCTGAGGGAAACGCCAGCGGAGGTTCCTGGCATCTGCACCGGCTGCCTTGCATAATTTTGCATTTGAGATGCTCCCGTAGGAGAAGACTATGTCATGAGGGAAGCATCGCCACCTTTATCCTGTGTGGGAAGCATAAAAATGTGTTTCTGGGACGATCAAAGCTGGGGGGGTGTCGGGGGGGATGATATCGTGTTCTCACCGCTTCTGCGCTTCGCTTGAATTAAGCTCCGAAAACACAAAAAAATTGCGAAGAACTTACCCGTTCATGCTTCCTACTTTGCTCTATGGGCGGCATATCTCTGAACGGACCGCAGAGTTCTCAATTATATTTATTTTCAGTTATACGAAGAGATATTTCGCAATGCGCATTTCTACGGGACCAGTTTAAAAAAAAACAAAAACACCAACAAAAAACAAAACAAACCAAAAGCCCGAAAGCGAGTTGCATGGATCGGCTGCTCCCCAAAAGACGGCTGCTGCCCTGCCCGCTCGCACCCGGAGCTGACGGCAATGCCTGCACTTAATTTTCGGCCCCGGCAAATCCGCTACCGTACTAGTTCCTATGAATTCTGCAAGTTTATTTATATTTGAAAGTTTATTTCTGGGAACAGCCATCCCAGCAGAAGTTAAACAGCGGATACCGGCAGCCAGCAAAGAACACGATTTTAAGGCATTCGTTGAAATAAACGCACTCCTGCCTCTCTTCCCACCCATTCATAAGTAATCTGATCATTTCCCACTCGTGCCAGCTAATACTTTACGCCACGTATGCACGTATGCATTGAACTACGAAAACGAAGCAGGCTCTAAACTGGGGTTTTTTGTTTGGTTCGGTTTGCTTTGCTTTTGGGTTTTGTTTCGGGTTTTTGTTTGGTTTTGGAGGGGGTCGGGTTTGGGTGGGTTTTTTTTTCTTTCGTTAATTTAAGCAAAGTTTTGCTAAAATGAAAGGTAAGTACCTGTAATATTTACGCTAACATTGTAGACCAAACACAAACAATGCAATAATGCCGGTTAGGGGATTTCCATCCCTTCGAAAGACTGAATTAGGCTTAAATTCCCCAGTTCCCTCTTTGGCAGCGCCCAGCTACGAAAGGGCTGCGGCTTCGCCGGGCCGGGCCGGGCTCCGGGGCCACCGGCCGTTCTTCCCGAGCTGGGAGGGAGCGGGGGAGCCCTCCTGAAAGCTTTGCCCCTTCATCCATTTTCGAGGAAGGGCCACAGATGTTGTGGCGAAGGAACTGATAGTTCATTCGCATTTCTGAAGTTATCCGGCGTAAAGATACCTGAAGTAAGGTACTTAATAATAACAATAACAATAATATCTGAAACGGGTATTCAAAAGCTGCAGGGGGATGGGAGCTAGAGGAGCGTGCGGGCAGGTTTGGAAGGGCAAACGGGAAAGGCGTCTTCGCCGGGGACGGGAAAGTCCTTGTGCCTCCGCTGCCGGCCCGGCGTGGATGAGCCCCCGGGGGCGGGGGGCGGCAGGGAGCGGGGCGATTTGCTTAACCCCGTCGCTGGCGGCGGCTCCCGGGGGACCCGGGCTGCGCCCAGGTGGAAGGAGCAGGCGGGGGCCGCGGCGGGGGTGGGACAGCAGCACCTGCCGGGCCTTGCCCTGCCATGGGGCCGCCCAGCCCCGTCTCCGCTCCCTCCTTCCCTCCCGCCCCGGCCACCCTCGCCCGCCCCAGTGCTCATGCGCCCCGGGAGAGGTTTAAAGCGGGCGAGGCGGCTGCCGCCGGCTGTGCGGCTCCGCGGAGGTGCTGGGGCAGCGCGGAGGGGCCGGCGGCCCGCGGTGGGCCGGGCACGCTGTGCTTTGCTGTGCTGCTGTCCTCCCCGCGCGCCTCTTTCCCTTCCCTTCCCTTCCCTGCCTCGCCTCTGCTCTCGGCTCCCGCGGGGTGCGGGCGCGCCCCGCCGCCATGTGGCTCGCCCCCCTTCTCCTCGGTGGGTACCGCAGGGAGCGGCTCGGGGCCGGCGGGGAGGGCGCGGAGCATCGCCCCGACCCGCTCCCTCTCTCTTCGCAGGCGCCTTTCTGCTCTCCGGCCCCGTGCGCGGGAGCGACGGCTCGGGTGAGTTGGCCGCTCTCCTCCCTCCACCTCCCCGCAGGGGGTTTCCCCCCTCGGACCGTCTCCGCCCGTCCCTGCCCGCCGAGAGGCG
>JAVKLA010000031.1:7744751-7794604 GCA_034782735.1 Sagittarius serpentarius | reverse complement strand
CGGCGGGGCCGCTGCCGCCGGGGAGGGCTGCGCCGGCGGGGCGCGGGGGGGGAAGCCGGGCTCGCAGCGCTGCCCCGCGGGCCGGCTAGGCCCCGCCGTGTCGGGCTCCTCCGGTGGCAGCCCCGGGAGAGGCTGCAGAGGGGCGCGGAGGATGCCTGGGAACGCTTCGAAACGGGGGCGCGACTCCCCCCGGCACAGGTTGAAGAAGAGCAGTGGCTGACAAAGTGTCCCCGTCAAGGGGAGTGCTGATAGCAAGAGTGAGTGGGAGTGTGTTTGTGTGTTACAAAGGCACTCGCACGGTGCTTGGCAATTTGAGGATCTCCGACATGTTTTTGACCGTGGAATTGATTAAAAACTTAAAACCTGCCTTCCTGCTATCTTGACCCGGAAAGCAAAAGAACATACTTTAAGATGCCTGGCGGGGCAGGGGCTGCCTGTCGCGCCGTGCCCTCTTGGACTGCATCTCTGCTGCTGGAGAGCTGGCTCTCCTGGAGCCAGAGTCAATCCACGGGAACCAGGAGCCATAGGAAGCAGTTGAAGACATAACGCGCCAGAAGGACGCAAGCGGTTTGTCTGCCCCTTCCAGCGGAGCCTTTCGTGGAGGGAGGGCAGGAGCCTCCAGAAGGACGCGCTTCCAGTGGCAGGCCTGGCCTGCAGAAGGTGAGTGACATCCAGCTTTTCTGAATGGTTGTTCAGGATTTCACGGTCACTAGGAAGCAGGATTTGATACTCATTTTATGTAAGCATTTGGAAAATTCTTTTGTGCTAAACAGATAATAGCTGTACGTCACAGGAGTGCTATGGCTAAAAAAGGAAAAAAATGCACAGCAATAGAAAACCTACTCCAACCCCAGTGCTTTTCCTTCTTATTTTACAGGTGCATTACAGACGAAGTGCCAACAGTCTGCCAGGAAACAAGTGAAAAATTTTCTGTAATGCTTCCTCCCAAAGCTGGACAAGAAGCCACTGTAATCTGAAGGTACCTGGAACCAGCTAAAATAACATTAAGGGAATACTGGCAAAATGGAATACTGATACCAGGATGTGTTTGTAACATAAAATGTGAACAGTTACTGCAAGATACTGTTTCTTACCATTATTCTGAGCCTAAATTAAGCAGCATTTGGTTATCGAGCTAGAAGCTTGCAGGAACTCTTATAAGAGTGCTTAAATCCTGTTGTTCAAAATAATGAAAGAACCCAGGTTTCTTCAAAAACCTACTGTATTTAGGCTCACAGCTACTCAGGGGGATCCTCAAGGATCTTGTATCTTTCCTTATACTCCCCCTGAAATGCATACAAATACTGCTGAGTTCAACAGTTCTGGTCACCATACATGAGACTCTATGGGTGGGTAAACATTGGCACGTGATGGTAAGTGACCTTAAGTTGATCAGAAAAGGGCAAGTCTCAGATTGAAATGAATGATACAGCCCTGACAGGATTTTTTTAAATCCCCTTGCCTTTGTCCAGATCAGGATATGTGCTTAAGATTATATGAATTATTATGCAGTCTATGAACATGTTTCCCAAAATATAAACAGGTATAGTTCTACTAGTATGTCTTTTTTTCTAGTATGGATAAGGTTTGTGGGAGTATTCCTTGCATAAGATAAAGCAGGCTTGTTCGAATCCTCAAGATGATAAAGGACTTCAAATCTTCTTCCTATTTTGCAAAGAAACAATGCTGAATACTAATAGGAATAAGAAGCATAATAGGGATGTACTTCTCTATATTATGACTCATAAAGCTATCGTACACTTAGTAATCCCTAATTTTTTTGTAATAACGTACATAGGGATTTTTTTTTTTTTCTTTACATAAACAAATTCTGCTTTTCCAAAGCAATGCATGGAAACTTCAAGATTAGAAAAGTTCAGATCTTGGCTACAGATTTTATTTCTCTAGAGTCTTTTAAATTAGTGACTTCTGTCAAAAATTAAGTGAGAACTTCTATAGATGGGCATAAGAAACAGCTGTTCAGGGCAAATCAGAGTACATGGGATGAGGCACCAAACAGATGGATACTGACGGAATGATTAAAAGCATGGTTATCGGGTGGATGTTTTAGGAGACAAGTGAGATTTTGCTTTTTTTTTTTTCCTTTTTTAGGTCAACAGTGATGGAAGACATTCATCGCTACCTTTAAATACGGCCTAAACCAAGAAGAAATACTGTTTTTTTTCTTTGTACTTTGTCTTTATGGTGTACCCTGATGTAGTCTGTCTCTGTGAGGCTTAAAGAGTGTGTGTCTTGACAGAATGGGGTGATGGTAATTTTACTACAGTTCTGAAGGCCTGATGTTACACTGCATAACGTAGGTGTCTAGTCATCAGAGGCCAGAATGGGTAGGAGTCTAGGAGTGAGTCTTTTCCTGTAAATTACAAGCTTATCTTTCCTTCTTCCAAAAATACATGGATTTAGAGTATTGGATCAAACAAGTATCCAGAGAAACGCCTCCACTTGCTACTGCTCTTGCATTCTTAAATTATAGTGATTAAAACTTACAGATTTTCTCAGTTACTTTATATATATATATAGCTCTTTAGCGGTTTCTGCTATGACGAAGTTACCTTGGATAGACTAACAAAGACAACCACCTTCTTCAATTTTAGTAGTAATATCATGTATGAAATTTGGAAGAATGATTAGTAGGTAAGCTGCCAAAGAACGATCCTATATTACCTAGTACTCAGACCCAATTAATACATTTTTCCTGTTTGCAATGGCTTGTTTGTAGTTTTATGGGTTGGATAGATGATGATACATTAACTAAGAGGGAAGAACAAAATCCACTGCAGAGCTGATATTGTAAGTCTTAATTTTGGTGCCCAGTACTTCTCATTTTGATACTGCACCTAACATTCCTAATGTTAGTCTCGGTTACAGAATTACAGTTTATAGAAAACTGTATCTACCTACATAGAAAACCAAAATGAAATTGTTGCTTTTTAATGAACAGCATCATGTACTTCAAAGCATGTGTTTTTGCCACTGTGCTGATCCAGCTGAGGTATGAGTCGCTGAAGCCCCTAGCTACAGTATGTCAGCTCTTCAGTTCACACAGCAGCATCTTGCTCCCTTCCCTCGGAAGCCCCCCTGTCATGGTGTAGATGAGGATCACGACAGTCTTTAGGCTGCCAGCCCATGGCTGGGCTACAGTGGACTTCTGTGTTTTCATAGCCAGGGAAAACACAGCAAGAATTTTTTTTTTTTTTTTTTTGCATCTTCTGTGCTATGTAAAAAGTTAGTCTGACATATGACTGTAATTAGTAAGTACGTGGTAGTGAGGGAAATGCAGATCTCCAAGTGACAAAGGGTTTATTAACTAGACATGTCTAACTGCTGTCTTTGTATGCACAGCCTGCCAAGGAATTCGGTTAAGTACAGTACATTAGAAATGACAGGTATTAAAACTTCCCGTGGCGTCTTGCACTTTTAGAGGCTGAAAAAAATGTTGCAGGGTGCACGGCACAAGCAGTACTGTGAGAGCAGATATTACCAGTGATGCTCATTGCAGTGATTCCTCCAAGGAATCCAGCCTTCCAGCTGCTGTTTTATTCCGATGGTCTTGCTAGTTGTCATTTGGTGGATATTACTTGATTGGTGCCCAGTAATTAGCTAACACACTTGTAGAACTTTCCTGAAAGGATTAGAGGACTCAAAAGAGCAAAGCAAATTCACTTCTTTTAGCATAACACCAGTAATATAGCATTCCTAACAATGAAAATATGGAGCTTCTAGGCATAAGCATGGTGATTCTGCTTGGTTTTTCACACTTCTGTTTTTAAGGCAAATGTGTAAGCCATGGAGAGTATGTGAGTAGGTAAGACTGTAAGTCCTAAAAGAAACTTATTTATTTCTTAGGATACTTGAGATCAGATTAGATCACTTTACAGTGTCTTGCTAGGTAGACAACTTTTATTATCTTGAGAAGGGAAAGATGAAGAAGTACTTACTGCTGGACTATATAGACATATTTAGCATATTTAAGTCATCTTTGTGCTGACAAATAGCAGCAGAGATTTTTTTCAGGAAGATGTGATTAGGTAGTTTAACATAATTTCAGTATAGTATTAATGAGGATTACGTATACTTAAAACTACACGTATGGTCTATGAACATACGTGTTCAATTTATGCAGCCGGAATGAACAGACACACTTCCCTGTGCACCTCTAACTATGCTGCTTTCCAGTTCTAAAGTTAGTGAGATTAGCAGGAGGTATGACCTTTTCCATCCACTGATGAGGAACAGCGTGTGCTCCAAATAATTTCAAATACAAGCGGCTTATGTTGGGGTCAGTAAACACCCTAGGGTAAGAGTGGAAAGAGTGGGCAGGGAAGCATGTGAGAGACAGATCACTGATCTCTGAAACATACTCCCCTTGGGATATAACGCTGTGGTGTATGCACTCATACATTGGCCAGCCTCTGTCAGCTCTCGTCTTAATATTGTGAAAAAGTAATATTCCATGTGTGTACAGAAAAGGTTCTTGCACCTTCTAGTGCTCAGCAAGGGCAAGATGTACTGTTAGGAAGTTTGGAATAAGTATCCAGTCATGGGCTGAACTTAACGATGCTGAACTGATGTTGATCTAGGCCAAAGCCCTAATTTGCTGTGCTATCAGACCAGCTGAATGTGCTGTCTTGTGTAGTAGAAGGATGGCAGTAAGCATCCAAGATAACGACCTCTAAGTTTTCAAAAGAAAAAGCATCAATTTGCCAAGGAAAATTGTATACCAGTGTAAATCTGTGTCTGCATACCTATGTTGCACACATGCAAGCACAGTGAATTCTTAGTGATGATAATCTGAGGAGCAACTTTTAAGGAAAAAAAGGCAGAGTTCTATGTGAAAAATGCATGTGCTTCAGCTGAATAAATAATTTCTGTCTCCCTGGGTGAATCTGACAGTCCTTTGCACAATGATAATGGTGTAAACTTCATTGCAATGAACTGATATGAATGTTCTAGATGTTACTCTATTACCGGAGCAAGGAGATGGGTATTCCTTTTTTTACACTGGCCTCAGGAGGATTTATTGCAGAGGCTAAGGGAAATGCTGCTGTCAGCCTGCTTCCTGAATGCCACTGGAAAGAAGATTCAGAGTTTCCCAAGTGATTCATAGATGTCTTATGCCTGGAGATTACTGTGGGGATGTCAGAGTAATTTAATTTCTCCCTTGGAGAGTGCTGCCTACTCCTGTGTTCCACCAGCCCTCGAAGGTCTACCCCTTGCCCTGCTGTCTCTGCAGTATACTTACAGATGTGAATTGCTTTTCTTCCTGTAGTATTCCTTGGAAATTATTTTAATTTTTTAGCTTTTTTTTTTTTTTTTTTACCCTTTCCACCTTTTTCTGCTACTTCTTTCCCTTAAATAATTTAAAAGTGTGTTCTTCCTTGTCACACCTGTATATTTGTAAGCTCCAAAGATGTCTTTACAGACATACTGGAGCGCAAGATGAGACACTGTACCTAATTTCAAATTCAAACATTGCTTTAAGCTTGGAAACTAGAGAGATTTAAAAAAAAAGAGGGGGAAAAAAAAAAAACCAAAACCAAAAAAACCAAACCAACAACAAAAAAAACAAACAACAAACCCTTAAGATTTTCAGGTCACAGGTTCTTCTTTTTTCTTTAGCTTCCACTGCTATCACATGCTTTACAAGAGGACTTGACCTTAGAAAGGAGACAGAAGATGTCCTTTGCCCAGCAAACTGTCCTCTATGGCAATTTTATGTCTTTGGGGATGGAGTTTATGCCTCTCTTTCCAGTATCTGTGGAGCTGCCATACACAGGTAAGTCAGATGATTGCTAATCAATGTGTTAAGCAAGTTTATATAGTCCTGACACACTTTTAAATCTTAACTTTTTGACGCCATCATAATAAAGATCCCTCTGGGTTTGGGGAGCCATATTAACTCACTAGGAATGTCATTAGGAGAAGATAGAACAAGGAAGAAAAGAATGGCTGGGCAGCTTGCAAGTTATCTGAGTTGTGTTTAAGTGTTCCTGAAAACGACTTTATTAACTTTTTCTGAAATGGCACAGCAACAGACAAACTTTCACTGTAAGATTACTCAGGTGTCACTAGTAGACATGGAATGATACAGTTGAAATGGAGAATAAAAGCAGATTCACTTTCTGACTTTCATTTACGTGACATTTTTCTGAAATTGTTGAAATCAGTTTAAGTCCCTATACAAACAGGCCTACCCATTTTTTGGCTTATTGTGTTCCATGGAGTTTTACTTTTAATATGTGTTTTGTTTGTGGTTTGTTTTTTTTTTTTTTTTTGTTACAGCATTTCTCTTCTGACAGTTGCTTGCTGGGTGTTAGTCTACTTAATGATCTCTTAATTAGACCAGTATCTAGCTGAATTCACTTCTTTATCAAATAGAAAACTAAAGACTAAGAAAAATATCCAGATAACCCATGCTAAATGGATGTCATTAGAAAAGCAATACTTCCATAGGGGAAGGAAAACAGGCTGGCAGATATCGTGTTAGGGTTATCTGGGGGTTTTGGGGCTAGGGTTTTTTCTTCAGAAGGACAAAGATTTAATTACTTACTGGCAAGGTAAATTCTCTCTTGGATGAATTTTTAATAAGGAAATGTTGGACAAAACTAGCTGGAGACAGTGAGATATCTATTTCAGATGACTGTGGAAGCCAGATTGATTCCTGACTGTCAGTCTACAGGGAGTTTCAGACTTCAGTTTTAATACTTTGAGAAAACTTTTGGTTATTAAAGGAGGATTTTTAGCTTCATCTATTAACTGGCTGTACAGCATGATACTTGTTTACTTAGACCTTTCACAATACGCTTCATTCCAGAAAGTAGATTTGAAACTTTTTAAGGTGTTATGACTCTCAAGATAGGACTGACATTTCAGCAACAGAAATTTGGATTAGACATGAAGGAAAGTCTAAAAATAAGGATAGGCTAGGTGCCCTGGGATATTATAGGAACTGCAATAGACAGTGCAGTTTCCAAAAACTGGTAGACATCCACCTGTCTAGAATAACTAGATAACTATAATTGATCCTATCTTGAAGCAAAAGTGCAGACTAGATCATCCTGCCCAAACTTTTCCTAATTTCTGAGAATTCTGTAACTAAATATTATGAATATATTTAAGAGTTCACCATGCATATAATCTAAATTACTTAGGTTTCAAGAGGTATTCTTGACACAAATCATTATATTGTGGTATCATACTATATTACAAAGACCTTTTTAACATTCTATTCGTATGAATGAGATTTCATTAGCATTTGTGGATTGAAACATAAGTTATCCATAATCCCTTTGAGTATCACCAAACTTCTTAAACCTAGTTTTATTTAGCTCCTAGGTACATTCATGTTAACATATACATAAACTACAGTTAAAATAAAAAAAAAAATCATACCATCTTATTATATTTTTATATTCCAGATAAGACTACTGCTGCCCTTGCAGAAAGGCTGAAACTATTCTTAAAAGCTTAAGTGAAACAAGATGTTTAACAGAAATGGGGGAATAGTTTCAATCTTTTTTTATCCCCAAGCAACAGAAAGAAACTCTTCCAGAATGTGTTGATGTGATACTGAACTCTGCTATCAGAGTATTTTTTTATTTAAAAAAGAAAAAAACCCCTAAAATTTTACAGAGAAATAAATTACTAGAAAATAAAGGAGGAAAATGAAGGATTTTTTTGAGTTAACGTTCATTGCTTGATACTTTAAATGCCATAAAATACATACTAAGCATTTTAAATAATATTTAGGGGGCTACCATTGCTATCCAGAAACTTAGTGTCAATTAAAATCCTGTAACTTTTTACAAGACTTCAAAAATTCAGGCTATTTTTATAGTATTTAAACTCCAAAGTAAACTCAAACGAACTATTTTTTAAAATGGGATTTAAGGAGGGTTTTTGAGTAGAAACTCTGTCTTGAATTTCTCAAATGCTGTAGACTAAGAGCTAAGGTACTGTACAGGCAGCTAGAAGGAACTTGGGAAGTATTGTAGGGTTTTGTGTGTATTTGTTTTTAAAACTTAAGAGTTAGTTTCAAAGATAAATACATGTCTCCATGTGTTTTATTGCTGGAACAGGCTTCCTTTAGATCCTTCTGTAAAAAGAATGAATGCTTCTGTTCAGTGTACTTTGAGTGTCTTCATGAGTGTTTAAAAAAAAAAAAAAGTTAAATTCAGGTCTTCACTTTTCCTAGTTTAGGTATATACAAAAAGCTTGTGAAAGGATATCTGGATCAAATGTCCTTTTTTTAAAAAAAAAAGTTTACATAGGAAAACTGAGATTTCTTCCCATTGTCCTTTTCTCTAAGACAATGTTTGTTTTTAGTGATGTAGCCATTTATTTTAACATTCTGTGTCTTTACTGGCTGCCAAAGGTGGCAGAGGGGAAAAAAAAAAGCTCTTGCTATTAAGGCCTTTTTCCAGAGGGACTGAAAACTGGAGTGTTTTGAAAAGTCGCAAAAGTTCCTAACCAGTTAAACTAGGCAGTGGTCTTGAACCTCCCGTGCCGGTGGTGACAGTGACTGTTAGAGAAGTCCCACCAAGAAAGCTGGTGGGGCTCGGTTCCATCACAGCTGGGGAATACTTTTACAAAAGGAGGAGGTACAAGAAAGGGAAGATGCAGATTTCTTTTCAAGATTTTAGCAGTCTTCCCCTAGGTAATAAAGCACAGGCATTTATACATCACTTAGCTCTTCACTGAAGTCTGAACCTTATAAACTACGTGTATTACTGTTCACCAGCCCAGAAGCATAGGAGTATAGAAAAATCCATATTTTTCCCTAGTAAATGTCAACATAAATTATACTACTTGTGAAATGTGCACCCCTGTTTGTAAAACGTGCATCTAACAATCTGTCTCCACAGAGACTGTGAGAACCATGACGGCTCTAATAGCAGTAAAGGGATTAAAATATATCAACCCTTCTGATCCGTGTCTTCCAGTAAGGATGTAAATTAACAATGTTCAAGTCTTCTGAATATGACAGACTATAGTAAAGCATTTTGAAAAAGCAGAATATAGGTGAAAATCTTCTGTTTAAGAGAACTGCTGTTTTTTGAAGACTACCTTTAATTTGGGGGCTATTAGTCCTGTTGGCCTTTCGTACTCGGAACAGAATTTGCTGCATGAGAAAGTTTTGCTGCAACTATTAGCAGCCATAAATACTAGTCCTGGTAAAAACGGGTTGATGAATGGAGGAGAGGCTAGAGCCATTTAGTTTTCAGCTAATGGCAGTGCAGGCTGCAAAACCCAACAAAACCACACAAAATACTTGCTCCTTCTCACTCTATATTGCAATGGCTAAACTCCATGTTAGTGTCAAAGTAACTCCAAGAAAAGATATTCCTAATAGGTAATCACTGTAACTTGCTGTTACCGTCATGTAACTTGATATGTGCTTTGAGAATTTTATAAATTTCTTCCAAATAACTGAAACAACCACATCTAGTTTAAAACTAGGTACACCCTACATTACATTGCGCAGTGAGGGCAACATAGCTCTATACCTTAAGCACTGTTGAGTATCAGGCCTGTGCCACTACAATGACTGCTGCTGTTATCTTATAGAAAGCACAGTCAGACAACTGCCCACCATTTCAAGAAGCATCAGTCTTGGGAGCAGTGCTTGCTTATTTTTTTAAACTGAAAATGATTGTGTGAGCCTGAGTCAGCTCCCTGCTCCGCATACACTCCAGTTTGTGGGCCAGGTCCAAACTGAGGCATGATTCCTTAACATTACATAAACCAAATGCTTGTTCCTGTGAGTAGTTCCATTATTGTGAGGCAATTATTAACACAAGAAAATACTATATAATGCATGTAAATAGTTTAGCAGAATTCAGCTACAAATAATTCTGTATACTGCAGATGAATAAGCTTTCTGCCTGTTTTAGTTTGTTATATTTGGCTTTTTCTCTCATTTTATGTGTAATTACTCTCAGGAAACAGAATATTTATTTAATACTGTTCTTTTTCTGGGCAGAAGAATAAAAGATTTATTGGTCGGGGAAAGAATGGAGAACCTCCTACCAGGCTGACACTATGTAGGCATGAAGAACTGAGTTAAATCTACCACCAAGTGATTAATTGGATTAATAATCAGAAGGTCAAATGGAGGACTAGGTTCTCAGCTTGTGCAGTTCTGTTCTAGTGCCAGTTCCACTAAATGGAGACCTAGCCCAATGTGGTAGTTTTTAGAGGCTAAACAGGCATGTAAATTTTTTCATAACCTTACTAAGTAGTCACAGGGTGGAACCATTTCTAATTAAGCATCAGGGTCCCAGAATGCAAGTGTAAAAAAAGCATATCATGGTATTACCAAGCTGGCCACAAAGTGACCACAAACACGAATGGCCCCTGAGCTGCCCTGGTGTTTGCTAGAAGAATACTGACAAAAATGTTGTCTGGCCAGAGGGATTTTTGAGCAGCTGTGGATCCCCTGGGAAACTTTGGTATAGTGCCTACTTTTGCTGCTGAGCCTTCTTTCCTGCTAAAAGCAATCGGGGTGCAGAGGAGATGGAAAGAGCACAACCCTGGGGGGCCAGGGGATGCTGGTGGGAAACCCTGAGCAGGTCCGTGTCGGTGCCTGAAGGCAGGCAGGCAGCAGTAGGAGACTGCAGTTTGGAGAAGAGGATGCTGCTGCTTTGAGCAATGGAGAAAGGTGGATGATGTGGAAGGGGTTTGCAGCTGCTGATGGTAGGAAGGAAATATGGGAATTCAGGTAATTCAGCTGTCTCGTCTTAAGTCCCTGAGGATAACTGTTTTTATCCAAGGACCCTATAGGAAATGCCAGCTGCTGTCACAGCCAGAACTCTGTTAGCAATGGGGACAGGAACTTTCAGGTCAAAATGATGCTCTTCGGTAGTATGGCAGGCCTTTATCTGTCTGCTCTCTCCCTTCTGCTGAAAAAACCAGATAGCCTACCCATAGACATATGTGATGAGCGTAATGATGAGCATGAAAATATACCATGAGAGTTTTTGAGCAAACATTTTGCTTCTGGACTGCAAGACTGAATCAGCTCAATATGTACTTTCAACGGCCCACTTGCAGCGCTGCTGCCCTTGGGCTTGGGACCTTTCCTTAGAGTAGAACACTTAGCCTATGTTCAAATCTATTTCTCTTCACTCTTTAACATTATTATACAGCAAAGGGAAAAACAATCTTTATCTATTTCACTGACAATGTTTTGTTATCTTTAGACAATTTTATCTAGCTGATCCTTACCTTCCACTTAGAACTAAGCCCATTTAAGGGAATAGCCACTTGGCTTCATCTCCAACATTTTTAAACAGATCAATAGCTTATAAGCATGCTGCAAAAAGTGCTCTCTCCATAGGCCAAATCTGTCACCACTCTAACACATTCTAAGAAACCATGGAAAATTTACCCAGAGGAAAAAGATATTTTTTATTTAACCTGGTGAAAATCTTTTTCGTTTCCTTTTTCTTTAAACAGGGGATGGTATTTCAGCTTCCTACTGCTGCGTCTAAGATTACTGACTGCAGTTACACCTATATGGGTCATCTCCCACGGCTGGAAGAGTCTCTTTGTGGTCTAGGCATCAGTTTTGATGTACAGGCTCGTTTAAAAATGCATTCAAAATTAAGTTAAAATTGCATTCAAAATTAAGCAAAGGCAAGCCAGCCCTGTATCTTTTTCTTTGAGAGTGCAGATAAACAATTCTTGCACTTTACTTTGAGGAGGTGCATAAGGCTCTAAAAAGCTTCGACCCCATTTGCTCGTTTACCTCAATTCAGATTTTAAAGTATGTTTTAGATGAAATTCCTATATTTCATAAGACCTCCCCATATGTTCTGCTGCCTTTGGCCAGTCTACTTTCTTCTGTGAGCTATTGTGCTGTGAGGTACTGGATTGCTTCGTCATATCTGCTTTTCTGTTTGCGTGCATTTTTGAGTCAAAAATACCATTTATGTATAAATTATGATTTGTTATTAAGCAAAGCCTGGCAAGAGAATGGACTGGCAGCTTTTATATAAAGTTGCCATCAAGCAGCGTTGGCAGTAGCATGAAACATAGTGAGTAAGGAAGTGAAAGCTGTTCCTGGAAAATCTGCAGAGTTCCAGTTTAATCAAAACAGCCATGGCATGCGAGTCAATCACACAGGAGCAAAAAACAGCAGTGAAAATCAAAGCAGGTTGTAATGACATAAATCATTCTGAGGAAATGCATAGGCGCTTCTTCGCTGTTTAAATACCATTGCAGATCTACACAGGATCAATCGCACTTTTAAAGTCACTGGTAAATGGTTGCAGAAAGGAATTTGCCAGTCTAATTCAGAATAGAAAGGCATACTGACAACGTGGTTTATTCCACTTCAGCACATATGAGCATGCATTCTGAGTAAACTTCCTGGAAAAAAACATCCCTAGTAAAACTGGTAAGATCGTAAAAGACGGCTTAAACAGCTGTTAATTTACCTACAGAACAAAAGGACAAGAAAAGAGGAATAACTTTGATAAAGCTGTAGTTCATGTTATATTCACATCCAATATCAGTGTCCCACCTGCATTAAAAATAGAGCTGTTATATGGAAATAATGTGTCTTCAGAAGGCAGTCTAGAGCTTTAGGACTTGTGATGAAATACAGAATCAAATGTTTTCAATAAATAGATAAGGAACAAATAAATCTACTCTGGTTCCAGTGGAAATCTTCCAAATTCAATGGAGACTATCTAGATTATTTTTTTCCCAGAATGATTACATGCTCATTTTCAAAATGAAAAGACCAATAGACTCAATGGAACAATATAGACAAAACTGGTCACACTGTGCCTAAAATAAGTTGAAATCATTGCTTCCAGGAATAATTTTTAAGTTGAGCTTTCAGTATGAATGCCTTGTTGAGTTTAATTCAGCCAGTGCTCAGAGTTGCAAGTTCATGACAAAGGAAGTGGGAAGAGATACTAAGCTGTTCTTGGGAGCTAACTTGGGCATGGATGAGCTTTGCTGATGTAAGCCTGAAGTAGATTCACTAAAATTGCAAGTATAAAATTAAACTAGAAACTGTTCCAATTCAACACATACATTCTATTTCTGACGCATGTTTTCTTATCCACTAAGACTGAGACACTAGTGAAGGCTTGAATGCCAAAGAGAGCCAGGTACTAGAGAAGAAAATTATGTTCTAATTAGACTGAAATTTTCTAAATACACTAGTGTGTTATTTTTCCTAAAGATAATTTTGCCTTACTGCATTTTCCTGTCATTTAAAAACAACCAGTTAGAGGCTCTGGTGTGATTTTTCTCTCACCATTTTTTAAAGAACTGTGAAGTGCTGTTTGTATTTGCCAACTTTATAATCTCATTTTAAACCCATTCAGGTTAACTTTACTAAAGCTCCTCTGTCTACATGCAGTATACAGTATTCCTAGATGAGAAAATATCTGTATATTTTGAAACTACTATTATAGTCTTCCAAGCTACAAGAATTAAGTATGTATAACTACAGTTCAATTCAGAAATGCAAAGCACGTCCATGAATGAGGAATGTATTCTAACAGCAGTCCACAAGGAGATTTATGTGGAAGCTGCCTTTGCCACAGATATCCAGAGCTCATATTACCAGAAATATATGCAAGATTTTCTAAACTCTGGTCTCGATTATTCTACTTTCACAATGTTTTAAATCAGATTAGTCTGGGACCTCTTTTCAAGCAGGAAGCCAAACAGATAAGAAAAATAAACACAAAGGCGCACATTGCTGCGTTTAAATAGCCTTGAAATGGTTGCTTTTCTCCCATGGTACTGTACCTGACCAAGTACTACAAAGCATCAAGGTTTTATTCCCTCTTAGAGAACCTCAACATTGCATTTTAGCCTCTAAAAATAATAACCGTACTTTCAGTAGCACAGAAAAGGAGATCTAACCAGTTCTGATGCCTATTATTGTCGCTTGAGGTATCCAAATACAACCAACCACAACAACCTCTCTGCCTGCAAAAGCAATGAAGTTCACTCCGGGCTGCTTTTAACCCTGAAGTTTCCTAAATGCATAAACCCCTTGTCCTGCTATGTATTCACACCATTCACAGCCCATAAGCATCTGCAAGATTTTCAAACTAGCTATTCCTTCATTTGTCTCAGATGGCAGGACAGATCTGGTAGGCAATCTCAAAACCTGTTTGTTGAATCATGAAATGAAATTCAACCAGGGAAAAATTACAGTGGCCTTCTCTAAGAACTAGACTGTGACCTCTAAAAACTTGTCTAGGGTCTGGGTGGTTTAGGTTCAACTTTCTTTTCAGTTCTGGAAAACTTCTTCTACAGATTTTGCTACAGGTTTTCTTGTCACTTCTAAGTTTCTGAACTGATGCTTCTAGTAAGGCATTAAGGAGT
Source organism: Sagittarius serpentarius (assembly GCA_034782735.1). NCBI lineage: Eukaryota > Metazoa > Chordata > Aves > Accipitriformes > Sagittariidae > Sagittarius > Sagittarius serpentarius. Next base: position 7,780,225 of record JAVKLA010000031.1, on the reverse strand, counting down.
ATAATAGTCTTATAATACTGAACATGACTTTACAAGATATTTTAATCAGTAAGCTGCTTGATATTTGTTCTGATTTTTTTTAATTAATCTGTTATAACTGTGTATTAAGGATGCATTGCAGTATGCTTAAACTAATGAAGGTAGCTATGACTTGTTAACTGTTACCTAAGTATTCCAAATTCTGAAGCTGCAATTTGGTATGTTACTCTACATCTCCGTCAGTGAAAATTACACAGTTGAGTTGCATCTACTGTTGATATACTATTTCTGAGTCTAGACTGAAAGCAATCCAGAATCTTACATGGATTGAGTTAGTAACTTCCATTTATTTATTTCATTCATTTCAGATTTCACACTTAATGTTTACTACAGGTGACTAAGAAGAATAAGACACTTTAGGCTTTGTTCTTGTAATTATCAGTAATCTGATGGCTGCTATCAATAATGTCTACCGTTTCTGACTTCAGTCTGTAGTTGCGTAACAAGATGTCCTACGTATCCATTACTACTACAAACAGCACTTTTTCTTCCCCATTTTCTTAGCTTTGGTCCTTTTGTAGTTAAGTGTACCGAATTTTGTTTCAGTCAAAAATATTCAAGAGGCATGAGCTCAAATATGTTTTGCTGGAGCTCTTTCCTTTAGGAATTGATATGTCTTTGAAATGTCACTCTTCTCTGTCAGTCTGAATACTGCCAGAATTTTAGAATTTCCCGACCTTTTTTTTCTAAGTCTGTGTGTTGCTCTGCAGAATAGTTTCTTTTAAAAGTCTTTTCAGCAATTTATAGCTTGTTTTGGCCTGAACACAACTGCCTGCCTATATGGCATCTTTTTCAGGAGGCTAGCATCCAATATACTAATGATGGTATGATTGTATTGCGTTTTCTTGTGATTAAAATGTCTGATTTTTTTATAACAGCTCTTTTTGTATCTCAGGGGGGTGATTACCAATGCAGGAGGAGCTGTAAGGGTACAGACTCTCCCAGGACAGGAGAACTACCCTGCTGTAAATGCCAATGGGATCCAGTCTCAGGTGCTCGCTAGATGGGCTTCGTCTTTCTCAGTGACTCGTACGTGGATCACGCTATTTTGCAAACTATATTTGACATACTAACAGAACTCTAGGACACTTCTTCAGTGCTCCTGTATGCATAAACAAATGTGATTGCTATCTGAAGTGTAGTAACAAAAAGTTTCGCTTTTAACTCATTATTTTATCTTCATTTTTCTACAATTTCCTTAAAATACTATTCCAGCTAGACTAGCTAGTGTGTAGCAGAAGTCAATAGAAAAAAATGGATCACAGTTGTTTAGAATGTAACGACATGATAGCAGGCAGCTGACAGTGCAGTTCCACAACGGCTTAAGCTGATCTAAGTCAGTACTTTGATCTTGCTGCTGTAGTCCTGTCCACCTACTGCTTCCAGCCATATAGTCTTATCCTTTCTCTCCCCTTGCCTGCCTTTGTGCAGGCAATAGCACTTGTCGGGCCTTTCAAAGCGCTTGTGCAGCGATCCTTGCAAACAGAACACTGGGCCTCCAAAAACAGGAATAATGTCAACTTAGATGTGATGTGGTCATTAAGCTACAGTGTGACATAGTGTTTTTTTCAGAAGTTTTTGTCTGCATAGTTGAGATACTGTGCCTGATTGCAAACCAGTTATCACGCCCTGCCACTTGGGAGAGCTTAAACCACCCTCATAAAAACATATGAAGAAGCCTACTGGTTATATATGCTGTTGTGGTTTCAAAAATACTGAAGTGTATGTGTTTTCTGGTATATTCTTTCAAAGTTTGGGAAACAAATCTCTCTGATGCATTCTCATTGTCTGCATAGCTAAAATTCAGCCTACTATTGCTAAGATACTAGTAATCCTTGTATAGCGTCCATTGCAAATTAATAGCTAAGAACTTGGAATTACAGGTGGTTTTGGTGAGGTTGTAAGCGAAATCCGCTTCTCCAGATCAAGTCCTGAACGTATCTGCTAGCAGTAATGTCTGCTATGGTTCAAAAACTCTCATCAATTAGATATGCTGTAATTACTCATCAGCTGCTATTGTTTCAAATGCAGAAGCTCGCTACCTGTAAAGCAAGGAGTGCAAGACTGGATTGCACCAGAGATCTGTCTAGGCCCACATCCTACTCCAAGAGTGGCCAATGGCAGATGATGAAGAAAGGTTACTGGAAATACAGCACTCTTCAAGCACTTGTAATTTCATCTAAATACACTGAAATACAGTACATTTATTCTTCCAATATTTTGACAGGTACCAAGAACACAGCACTTGAAGCAGTTGGGCGATCAGTATCAACAGCACGTCCTTCTACAGGTAGGAGATCTCTGCAACAAGGGAAGCGTCCTGTGATAGGATGTGCTACAGCACATGAATCCCTGACTAAAATGCCATGTTTCATAGGATGTTTATTGTTAAAGAAGAAAATATATACAGTATCTGTTTTTGCAGTATATCTTTCATCAGCAGAAAGAGGAATCATCTGTAATCAAGGAGATTGATTCTGACTTCAGTAGCGTTCATGTGAATTGAGGAAAACTTGAATTAATTTAGAAAAGTAATACAAATAATGGAAAGGAAGGAAAGAGTTCATAAGCTCAGGTAATATCCATTCCTATTAGGCGACAGAGAAGACAGACAATGCATTCCTTCTTACAGAACTACCCTACAGCTGAGTGCTGGCAGGACTTACATAGCAGAAATTTAGATGTTATGCAAATTTCTCCCCAGAAAATGCTGCATTAAAAGGCTAGATCAGTTTTTATGAAGGTTAGTGTTACATAAATACTGGACTTAGATCTTGTTTGTGAATAGACCATTTGCTTTACAGTTGAAGTCACAGTTTGCTTCCACACCATTAAAACTGCACAGTGTACAGCAGGGTTGCTAACTGAGAAAGAGTAGCACTTGGGATGGTGAGCTACAGCAACTCACCCAGCTTTCTCTCTTTCAGTACAGAGCTAGGCAGGTGGGGAAAGGAAGGTTAACCTGTTTCATTTGAAAAAGAGTATTCTCTAAGGAGCAAAGTCGGAGTAGTGTAAGTTTAATAATTAAACTGATTGACAGTTCTTACTGCAGATAGATTGCAATGTAATTCTTGGAGTCTGAGCTTTTTCGCATTCACTTTTGACTGTTCATCTTGTTCTTAAATGATCCATGCTGTTTCCTTCACTGAAGGTAAAAGACCTAAGAAGCCACTTGATAAAAAGGCTGGAAACAAAGGTAGGAACCCACAGATTTAACTTTTGCAAAGCAAAATCCTAATGTTTATTTGGTGTTAAGTAAGTCTAATTATTTTGGATATTCACAGACTGTAAAGCTGATATTGCATTTCTCATTGATGGAAGTTACAACATTGGCCAACGTAGATTTAATTTACAGAAAAACTTTGTTGGAAAAGTAGCTGTGATGTTGGGAATTGGAACAGAAGGGCCTCATGTTGGAGTTGTACAAGCCAGGTAAGAACAGATCTATACAAAATATAACTGAGTGATTAATAAGATAAATTAATTAATATATCACTCCCTATTTTGCAGAACAGTATTCGCTCAATAATGGCAGATGAATAGCAAGAGAAAGCAAACTCTTTGCAGCTGTAGTACTGTTTGCTCTGTGCTACACTGAGGTGTCCACGTGAGAAGGCATGAAAAATTGGATCATCATCTGCCTCTGATACTTGATATTTGGATAGAGAGAGCAGCTGGACTTCTCGCAGCCCCTCTGCCACTGACAGTTTTGTAGCTTATCTTAGCAAAACAGCAGAAAGCACTCCGCAAAGGGGAGATGGCTCTTTAAAAATTGTAGCGAGAGAATTGTCACAAATGGCTATGTACATGTACAAAATAAAAAACTGCTCTTCCCAACCTGTAGGTTACTACAGCTAATATTTTCAAATTGTAAATGGTCACTTTTTTATTTTAAAAGTATTCATGCTACTATGTATGTTCGCAGGCTGGAAAACAGTCTGAAAGCTACTGCAGCATCCAGCATGTTGGTAAAAGGTTTTTTGGAGCCACAGCTCAGTTTGCTAGTGCTCAGCAGTAGCAGTTTTCCAAGGCCTAACCATTTTGGTTATTGCTTCTGGAATAAGGGAAGCACAAAGAAGCCTTTAACTCCCTTATTCTGAGAAGATGAAACACCTGTTATATTAACACAGGGTTTCTCTATTGCATTTTTCATCATTAAACTCTGTTCCTCTCTCCTGCCTTTAGACAACTGCAGAGTAGATGTCCGTGTTTGATTTAAAGACCTAGGCTTGCTTTTATAGTCACTAGAAAGGCAGACCACATTCATGGCACAAACCATCTGAACTGCTTTGAATGCCTCTTTTAGGATGTAAAGAATTCTATCCTGAAAAATCCAGTCTGTCCACTGTAGATATCAAAATCTAGGGGAAATGAGCCTTACTCTTGCTGTCCTGGGTTTAAATACTGTGATGAACAATTGCTGGAGAAACTGAGTAAGCCGTTCTGCATCTTGAACATTCACCTCTTCATTGGAAAGTAATCTTCCATGCAATAATCCTTATCTCAAAATGTACCGTTTTAACAGTTATTCTGCCATGAGATTCAGCACTGCAGACCAACTCTGCTTGGCACAGGGGTTCATTCTAGTGACTCTGATGGAGGATCAGGCCATTTATTCATAGCAGCAGCTCTTTGACCTGCAGGTGTTTTTCTACTCTTCATATGACAAATTTGTTTCCTACTATAAATCAAAAGTGAAATCTGGAAACTTAGTGTAGCTAAAATCTTTCGTTTCTAAATGGAGTCAGTAGCTAATGTACCTTAAAACTTCTCAAATTAAATAACTCAAACTGTTTGCATTTCACGGGAATTTTTTAAAACAAGATGTTTCTCATACAAATAATGGAAAACCTGCTAATTTTCAATTACACAAATGCATTTAGTTTAATATCTGGCATGTTCTAATTTTCTTCCTGTATATATTTTCAACCTAATGTTTTCAGCTGCTTGATAAACATAAGAATCAATCTGTTCTTAATTTACCCACCCAACTAAATTCCTTTTGCTAAGGACCGTGAGAATTATTAAGTGAGGACCATACTTTTATTTTAGGAATTAAAAATATAAAGAGGAGTGTATATTACCAAGAACAAAATGATTCAAAGTGTACTTTAGCTTGCTAATGCCATAGCAGCATGAAAAGTAAACTACATACTTTATTACTCTGTTTTATATTTCCACAGTGAACATCCAAAAATTGAATTCTATCTGAAAAACTTCACTGCTGCAAAAGAAGTTTTGTTTGCCATAAAGGAACTAGGGTTCAGAGGAGGCAATTCTAATACAGGTGAGTTCATACCTCCATACAAATAGAAATTGTGTATTTACATTTCCAAATACTTATTTATTTTCTTATATATAAATATGCATACAGATACACACACTGAGGTTCTTATAATTCAGTTAGGCAAGAAAGTGCTTTAAATGCCGTGCTCATCTTAGTCAGGTTCAACATTTTTCCACTAGAACGTTGCCACATCTTCCAATTTATTTCCAGAAGTAAAGGTTGATTATTACACATTTAATTAGAGTAGAAGTGCAAATATCACTTCCTGCATTTAAACAGTAATCAACTTTTCACTAGTAACAGAGTGATAACTTGAGACAAATTCATATCTAAAAGGCTTAGCATTTCATTCTTGCTGAGTTGCTAATTAAAGAGTTAGAATAATCTTGGAATTAGTAGTAAGTGGTTGTGAAGAGATGTTTGCCAAATGAGGACAGTGAGCATTCAAAATACACTGCATTTCACAAGCTAAATTTAAGTAGCTCCTCAACTTTCTTCCTTCTGATTCATTTGACAGGCAGTAGTATACCTACTTCTTAGTATAAAACTAGACCTGTGGGCGAAAAAAGTCAGTAGTTTCTTCCTCAACTTTATCTGTAGGGTTTTTTTGGGGGGCGGGGGTTTGGCTTTGATTTTTTGTTTTGTTTTTTAATTTATAGGTTGCTCAAGCTTCACTATTATCAAATTTCCTGGGCCACTATTTTGTTTTTACACTGGGTTATGACCTGTAATCATAACCAAAATCCAGCACAATTTCATATAGGAATCTGGTGTCAAAATGTAACTGCATTATTTCTTCATATTCTGTTTCTGTTCAAAACTAGGGAAAGCTTTGAAGCACACAGCTCAGAAATTCTTCTCTTTAGAAAACGGAGCACGCAAAGGAATTCCCAAGATCATTGTAGTGTTCCTAGATGGGTGGCCCTCAGATGATATAGAAGAAGCCGGCATAGTGGCCAGAGAATTTGGAGTCAATGTATTCATTGTATCTGTAGCAAAACCCACAACAGAGGAGCTGGGAATGGTACAAGACATTGGTTTTGTTGACAAGGTAAGAGAGAGTATCATTATATGTTTTTCAGTCATGGGTATGATTCTAGAGAATTCACTTCATGCTAAAATCTTAATGAACTAATTCTTTTATATATGTGTGTACAATAGATATGTAAAACCAAAATATTATCTCAAAAACGTCAGTGAAGCTATCCCTGCTTATAAGTGATTTAAAAGAACATCACTAGGAAGCCTAAAGAAACACAGGGTTTTTTTCTGCTGAAGGGGCTTGCACAAAGGGACCGAAGTGCTATCGCTGTCCTCCCACTTGAGAGTCTTGGCCAGGCTGTAGCTCCTGAGCTTTGTAATTACATGAAGATCCTTGGAGTAGGAGATTCCCCTACTGTAGGTATGGTTAAATGTGTCAAAGGCAATGAAACACAGATATGATTATGTCCTATCCTGAAATGGCACACGGAGGTGTATCTTTCGGTACGTGCTCTGTGGACGATTATTTACTTACTTTCACTACAAAGAGGACAGGAAAGATTGAAAAGCACATCCTAATAAGTTCACGTGCCAGCCATTCATCTTGGATGAGGAGTTTTTTGAGTAGTGCTCTGGATGAGTTAGAGTAGGAATTCAAACACAGATCTACTTTCGCATGAGCTTTCTCATCACTAGGTCTTTACTCTCTAGTGAGAAAACCTGTCATTTTTCACAGGGAGGTTTTAGATGTTTAATTTCAGCAGCAAATTCACAGCTCAGAGCACGAACAAAATGAAGCACTACAGCTCTGCAGCTTCCAGGCACAAGATAGCTTGCTACCCACCCCGGTGTTCTGGCAGGCAGGTCCAACCCTTACATACTCACAGGCACAGGAAGACATGACCTTAGCTGACTGAGGCCTGCCCTCCCCTTCTGCATTTTGATCTTGGTCAGATTAGTTATCACCTTGGAGAGCTGTTTTTAAATTTAACCCCTTTCTCAATTACATTGCATTTTACATGCATCCTGTAGAAGCCGGGGGAAAAAGAAATTTTGCTTTGAATGACCTAGAGCTATATTGCTACCAAACTCTGCGTCTGTTTATGAGACATCACAGACTGAAAAAAATAAAGTGCTTACCAAGTTCAAAGGGAAAATACAGAAGCCTAATTTTCAGTGGATAAGTAAAAATACAGAACTTTCACTCCTTCCTATAGTCAGGTGCCATGACTTAGTTCACTTTCAAAACACGTAGTTAAAATTTCCAGTTGTTACAATTCTTCTGAATAAAGTGAAATTATTTGAAGTTTCCAGAGGTTGCGGGGCAAGGCTGAATTTATTATTGGTTAAAATAAGCTGTATTATAGCTTTCACTGACTTCAACTGCAGATGTTTGTCCTCAATTTCTTTACAAACAAACAAGCAAAAAACCCACCCCAAACCCTCACCATCAGGCTCCATTTCTAACCACCTTTGAAAGAAAATCACACAGATGTCTGATTATTATCCCTAAAGCCACCGTTTCAGTATTGACTTCTTGACTTTTTGTTTTCAAACAGGCTGTCTGTCGAAACAATGGCTTCTTCTCTTACCAAATGCCCAGCTGGTTTGGTACTACCAAATACGTAAAACCGCTTGTCCAAAAATTGTGCTCACATGAGCAGATGTTGTGTAGCAAGACATGCTACAACTCTGTCAACATAGGTTTCTTGATAGATGGTTCCAGCAGCGTTGGAGACAGCAACTTCCGCCTTGTGCTTGAATTCATCAGCAACGTCGCAAAGGCTTTTGAGATCTCCGACATTGGTTCCAAGATTGCGGCCGTGCAGTTCACATACGATCAGCGTACCGAGTTCAGCTTCACAGACTACACCACAAAAGAAAAGGTCCTCTCGGCTATCCGGAACATTCGCTACATGAGCGGTGGCACTGCTACTGGTGATGCCATTTCTTTCACAACCAGAAATGTGTTTGGGCCAATGAAAGATGGACCTAACAAGAATTTCCTCGTTGTTTTGACTGATGGTCAGTCTTACGATGATGTTAGAGGACCTGCTGCTGCTGCACAAAAAGCAGGTAAATGATGTATCTTTAAAAGTGGTGGAAGTTGACTCATCCTGTTTCTGCTGTATTGTAAATATTAAGATTTTAAAGTTTGCAAATACAGCCCCAGTGAGCAAATCGGGTATCACACCTGTTTTAAATTCAGCAAAATGTAAGCCCCAAGGAACTGTTTTCCATTAGGGTGAAAAAAAACAGTGCTACAGAGCCAGGTATGAGTCGAGTCACTCATGGCAGCTTATGAAAAACATATACGCAGTCTTGTTTCCCTAAACAGGACGGAAATTAGTAGATTAAAAATAAAAAGCCAAGTAGTGAAGCTCCAGTCAGTGATGCCATCCAATACAGCATGACTCCTGCTCTCCATCATCACTGAGGAATGAAAAAAGCAGTTATGGCCAAAAAGCTTATTGGGCTGCTGCTGCCTGAAAGCAGTAAGCACACACAAAGGATCCAAATTTATTTTCAAAATAATTTGGCACAGTGTTACTTTATTACTTGTGTTTCAAGACTGACACTGTAACTGCTACATTCATGTGTGGCACTACAAAAAACAGCTAAGGCAGTAGCTCTTAAGATACCCCATATTTCCTTCAGGATTTTTGCTGAGACAAATCTTCTAATTCCTGATACTTAGTGGCAAAATCTAATCATCTTTGACAGACTGCAGGTACCGAAACACACTTTTCCAATCCAGATTTACTCATGGACGTAGAAATGGCTGTTTTTCTTGTATCCATAGGCAAAATGGTCTTAGCTAATTTTTTTTTCTTACTGTAGGAATAACGGTCTTCTCTGTCGGTGTTGCCTGGGCACCTCTGGATGATCTGAAAGACATGGCTTCTGAACCAAGAGAATCTCATACTTTCTTCACTAGAGAGTTCACAGGATTGGAGCAGATGGTTCCTGATATTATTAGAGGCATCTGTAAAGATTTTTTGGACTCTAAACAGTAAAGCAAAAATCTGCTGTTGGATATTACTACTTTGAAATTAAGAATCATGAAACTGAAATGGTCCCTCTAAAGTACAGATGTTCTATTCTTACATATACTATCATAATGCAAGGGAAGAAGGGCTACTTTTTGTTTCTGTAGTCAGTCAAGGATTCTTGTGAGCTTGTTAGAAGTTGTACTTAATACTGGAGTGCAGAATTTGGCCAACAGCTATTATTTTCAGTACGTGTATAGTATCCCCAAGTTTAAAGCTATGCATACCATGCACTTAAGGCTATCAGATATCAGCAGAGGAAACAATACAGCTCTGACATTTTTGCTGTCACTTGCTAGATATCTTCTTACCAGTTAAACATAATATAATTTTAAATACACGGTACTATCATTGTCTATAAGCCTTCTTGTAGCTTATGATTCTGTATCTTTTCAAGGAGTTCTTCTGATAGCGTGAAATACTTCCGTGCTTTAGTTGCACAACATCCATTATTGCCAGGCAGTGTAAGAAAAGATATGACAGGTTGTAGCTAAACAGTCTATTTTCACTAGTTGAGGTTTTGCTATCGTGAATGATACTGCCATCTGCTTAGCAAAGTTTACATCAAAAGACATTTAACTTCTACCCACAGATTTCTGTGGATCGATGTTGTTCAGTTCTTTTGGCACAGATTTTGAAAGGTATTTAAGGCACAGTAGTTCTTTCTGAGGATCTGGATCCTGACATATGAGCTGATACTACTGCTTCCTACACCACTGAAGTCAACAGTGACGTTCCTAATATACCTGATAACCGGATTTTTTCCTGTCTATGCCTTGTACTGTCTTGATTTTACAAAGCTGTTATTGGCTAGAACGTTAGAGACAGGAATCTTGGGCAAAGAGATTAAATGAGACCACCCACTGGGAACTGAAAGTATTCAAATCCAAAGGTATCTCAAACCTTGAAACCTAACTGATTTATATCAGATTACACAGTTAGAAAAGGAGAGTAGGCAGACATATAAATGGGATTCAGTAGCTCACAGAATAACAACTTTCTAATGCTAGTAAAAACATCTGTAAAGATGTGTGAGGTTTTCTGAAAATGAAAGAATAGTTTTCTGGAAAAAAGGCTTTAATTTGCTTACATACCTAGTAATGTGTTGATATATTTATGCCTACGTGTGTGTGGTTAAAATAATGCAATATTCACCAAGTTATTCCAGGTTCCTGGTGTGAGTAACTTACTTCAAGTATTCTTTACAAAATAAAATTTTTTGCAAGTAAAATACATAGTGGAAAACAAAACAGCAGTTTCCCTGTCAATCTAGAGTTTCCCTTTTTTCCTCCCCCCTCACTATTGATTGTAAAAATCATAGTAGTTACGGAGTGGCACAGAAGGGGTTGTATTCATCAGGCTTTTGTTGTGCATTTTTTAATAACTTATGACTGGCCATATATTACACTAAACATGAATGGCAAAGATGCCTTGTATTTTTCTATTAATTATCCTTAATTTTGTTATGTGTTTATAGAGAAGAGTATTCAGCTATTGCTGTATAAATTCATATGCAATATCAACTTTGTGCAAAATTTTAATTCATTTACTTTATAAACTTTTTATAGAAATATATATTGCAAGAAAACTGGGACTGCTGCTCTCTCTTTTAATATCCTGTAATATAAAAGTTGTCTTATGATGTAGTATGGCTTAAGTAAGTTGCATGTGGTATTTCCTAACTGTCTGTATTATCTTAAATCCCAATTTGCAAAAGAAAAAAATCCTAAATCATCCTCAAATAGCAAGGATACTATTTATACAAATAATTTGAATGGGTCAATATCAAAGTTTTAGTCATTGTTCATACTAGATATAATGCTAGTTGAATCTTCTGAATATAAATTCCATGCAGGTAGTAGAATCACATTTTCCTTCCCACTTTGTTCATGTCATTCATTCATCAAGGAAAAAGCAGGTCTCAATCTCTGGGACACTGAAACCTGCAGAGCTAAATGTCCAAATATTTCCATTTCATAGGAACAGTGATGCCACATTACTTGCACCCTTCATACAGCCCAGTTACACCGAGGTAGGAACTGGGCACAGAAAATACTTTTTTAAATATACAAAGTTCATGTGTCAGCAAGTATTTGTGAGCAGTTTTGATCTGGAAAAAACAGAGGTGGGATACGGATAAAAGGCCTGAGATCCAGTGAGATACAGAGCCAGAGTGGGAAGGGTGGGGCCTGTGCTGTGAGTAGAAGGCAAGTTTGGAGGAAGAACAGCATGGTAGCGGGTAGCAGACATGAGTTGAAGCTCTGCTTTGGGTAAGAAGGTAGGTAAAGCCACAGTATGAGGGTTCAGTTTTATGCTGCTGGACCAAAGAGCACAAAGAATGTGAACGGAGCTGCAGCTGCCATCACTTGTGCAAACTCTATTTGGGAACATTAGTGCAGGTATTAGGACTGTCAGTCAAGGATATGGCCTGCAGTGGATTGATTCTGTTCTCTAGTGAGACTGACAAAAACCTGTATGATGAAAACCATGGCAAGGGGGCTGGACTAGACCTTCAAAGTCCCTTTCAACCCAAACCATCCTGTGATTCTCTATGCTCTCTCTCCCTGAATAGCACTCCCAAGGCTCAGAGGCCCTCAGATTTGCAACCCCACTGCTGACAACATACCACTGCACATTAAAAAAAAAAAAAAAAAAAAAAAAAAAAAAAGGATTCCTCCACTCAGAAAAGAGTGGAAGATTCTGAGCTTAGCTGTTTAGGTACTTACTGCAACTCCCAGAGCTGTTTCTGATTTTTACATTAAATAGTAGTTAACACTTATCCCTCCCAGTGGAACTCCCAGAGCAACCTAAATTTACAAAGTTGTATTACTTTGCTGTCCTAAATAAATTGAAATTACTTTTTGTACTATGACAACTTCCAGTAAGGGCTGCAACATACAGCCATGCATTGCATTGGTGAGGACATACGCCTGAGTGCTGGAATCCTTCACTGCCAGAAAAACAAGGAAGACACCAAATCTATTTCTTATATTTCCTGGGTGATTACTTTACTCATAGGCTATTTTATAACTGAAAGAAGCACACAACTTCCTCTGTCATTGCCAGTATGCCTTTCTCAGTCCTGGAAGGAAACTCAGGCCAGGGTCTCCGATTCTGCTTCCAAGGCACCTCAAATTTTACACCTCACACGAATCTTAGGCATTTAGATCCTCTCTGACCATGAATCACCTTGTATATGTATCTTTCACTATGAATCACCTTGTATATATCTATTTCGATAGCATGACTCTTTCTAGCTATACACTTGTATGACAAGTACAGTATATAGGAAAAGCAGGTATACAGCCCAGGACTGAAGGTCTGTAAACTGCAGAGAAATCTACTGCCAGACCTGCGACCTGGTAGCAAAAGTCTTTTATATAACATCCTTAAATAGAGTGCAAGAAGAACAGGTCTCAAAAGTTGACCTTTATTACCGTTTGTGAAACTATTAATATTGAACCAGCAAGGAACAAGAAAGGTCCAAAGGTAAGACTATCCTAATGTTCTTAAGAGAAAAATAACAAAAGTATTTACTTTGCCTTTCAAATCAATACCAATACAGAAGAGCCACGTAGTAACCAGCCAAAAAACTTTTGCATCAAAAGCCAATGACTATACTTCTCTACAATTTACAAAGTAATTTTGAGGTTGGAAGAGATCAGGAAGAACAGAGGTGTTTTTTTGGCACATATGAAGTACTATAGTTTCATCAGAACAGTAGTTTCTCCCTAAGTGTTCTTAATTACTTCTATTTGCATTTCATATTAGTGTTGTCACATAAGCCTTCTCTTCTACCAAGTGTGGCCCCATAAAATACAGATTTTATTTTCATCTCCCCTGTTCTGAAGAAGAAAACTGGTGACAACTTCTTACACCTTGCTTTTAAGCCATATTTCTAAGGGGGCAACTCTAAATATCACTACCTAGCTCCGCTAGTTTTGTCAGCACTTTTCTTCCTTTCATTAGGCTGAAGGGTAAGTCTGCTCAAGAAAGCATCAAAGCCACAAAAATCACAGAAAATTTCTCTGTTGCACCCAAGTGACACGGAAAGCCTGAGCACGTTGTCAAAGAAGATCAACTAGTATCTTAAACAAACTAGCTGGCAACTGGAGGCTTAGATCCCCAGCCTAGTAAAATCAATCAAAAAATCTTACTGACTGGCTCTGGTTTAGACCTGGGACAGTAAACATAAATGTTTTTCTTGAGAAGCTGAAGCAGAACATATCTGAATAGCTTGTGATCAACTGTCATCCAAATATAGACACCAAATATATAGAACCATCCACTGAACAGTTTAAGATTTAGGTGTAACTTCCCAGTTATATATGTCTATCAACTGGAGCACGCATTCCTTTGCCCTCTTTGGCTTCAACAGGAATTTTGCCTCTGGCTTCAGCTGAAGGAAGAATAGGTCCTGAAAATTTGCTTCTATGATTAAATCCAAGGTCTTAATCTCTGCTTTGAAGCAAATGCCCACTTTAAATTTAATCTCATTAGGATCAAAATTTCCTTTCCTTTCAAACAATCAAGTCTGGTTAGTGAAGTATCCTTGATCATAAGCCACTTTCATTACCTGAAGGGTATCTATTGTTTTACTACTCTAAAATTTATTTACATTCATCTGTGTCTACATACAAATGAATACTGTGTCCTTACTGCTTTTTGCTGCATTCCACAACCAGAGCAGCTGTCTGTAAACACTAGCAGGGTCAGCTGAACTCTAGCCATCCCAGGATAGCAAAGGGGAACAGCACTGCTTTGGCCAGTTTGTTTACTACAGCTGAAAGGAGCAGGTAGCATCGCTTCCCGGCTGCCAAGAAGACTAACCTCACACCGAGGGCACTCTCCTGGAAGCCAGGTGCTGTCGGTTTGAATACACCCTCAGCCTCAGGGTATAACTGGACCTACAGCTGAACTTCATACTGGACCAGTTCCTAAGACACTGACCAGCATGAGAATCTTGCATAGCTGTTTTTGCTAGCAAATATTAACTAAACCTTTCCAGCCTTCACTGAGGTCAGATACAGCCTTTACTACTTAACAGCAGAGTATGGTAGAATGTAAGCAAAGGGATAAGAACTATTTTTCTGCCCTGGTGTATGTGATCAGATTACAAATATGACAAACAATTCTCTGCCAAGGAATACAAGTTAGAGACAACAACAAGTCAAAAGATTGAGAAAAAGACTGGCAAGGTTTAGGAAAATAATGTGAATTAGATGGGAAAACAGAAGTTACTTACTAACTTAGCACTACTTTAAAACTTTTCATCAGTTTTAAATCAAACAAACAATACCATTAAAATAGTCTTTTTTTAATCAAAACCACATTCACAATTATGTAGTTTCTGGAATTCTCTGACACTTACCCTTGGGTATTTTAATAACATACTACTTGTTCAGAAAAGGAAGATGGGGAGACAACAGCTTTCTCCCACCTAAATATCCTAAATGAGGTGAGGTACACAACTTTGTCCTGTGGAACTAATTCTGGACTAAGAGCCAGTTTAGAAAGAAAACAGAACTGTCTGGCACAGCACGCTGGTAGCAAATACATCAACAAGGACTTTACTCCCCAATGGTCTGATTTGCTCAAATCTAAACAGAGACTCGACTAACACACACAATTAAGAGAAAGTGACCACAATCAGTTGCCTCTGTAAGCCCAAGTATCTGCCAACAAAAAAAAAAAAGTCTCTGACAGAATGTAATGCATATGCAGCATGGAAACTGTTAGGTATTAGATCACGCAAACTGGGGAAAATATTTCCAGGCTCTAAGAAATTCTTCTGTACAGCAACTGTTAGCTAAATAATCTTAACAGAAAACTACACTTAGTAAGACTGGTTGAATCAGTCACCTGGGTTATCAACGGCAAAAGAGTCAAAGCACTAATTCAGGGAGCTAAAATACAGCTCCTGTTTTGCAAACAACTACGTTAGTAATGAAGTGGTATTGAAAAGCATTTTAAAGGTTTGCTGTCATTAAGACGCAATAGTATTTCTAAGTAACACAGGAAAAACTCCAGTAAGGCAACCCAGGGGAAACCTCTGGCTACCGACCAGACCACCAAAAGCAGTAGGCGCATAAAACGGAGCCACAACACAGGCTTCAACGTACTCTGCCGCTGCGTGCAGAGCATCTGCAGGACTTTGGAAGAGCTTCTGCTTTTGAGCTCCTGCCACCAGCATTTGCAGCTGCCAGCTACTGCTTCTCACAGAGGCCCAATGCTTCTCCCCAGCGGAGCCGCCACAGCCTGCCGGTGCAAGAGGCAGCAGCAACTGCCCCGCACCCTCCTCTGTGCCTCCCTGCCTGCTGCACACAGAGTATTTTCCCAAGAGAGCTGAAGGGTTTGTGGTTTTTTTGCTCCCGCCCATTGCTGAGATTTCAGGGAAGGCAGACATTACTTCTGCATGAAGCAGGAGCTCTTTATTCCCACTGAGCCTGACAAGTCTGACAAGAGCTTAGATGCAAGCTGCCCCTAATCAAACAAGAAGCTTTTTCCTCTGAAAAGGTTTCTCTTTGGAAAGAAAACACCCACATTTATTAAAAAACAACTCAACAAGAAGTCGACCCACTTCAAGCTACAAAAGAGCAACTGGAGAGGAAAGACACTGGAAACAACAGGTAAAAATCAGCTTAAAAAGAAACCAGAAAGTCACTGTGATAGCATACGCCCCCTTGGCCAGCCCTCCTTTCATGAGGGAAAAACATGTCCCCTTGGCCAACTGCTGTTCACGAGCAAAAACCCAGCAGCTCTCAGGCTTGGTCGGGGGAGTGCTCCCTCTGCCCGGCCTCCAGACTCACCAGGATCACCGCAGGCTGGCGGCCAGAGGAGAAGCGACAGCTTCCAACAGTCACATGGCAGGTCAAGTGCAGGTGGAGGCAAGGGAGAAGCCTCAGGAAACACCTCAGGGGTATGTGACCAAGAGTGGACAACGTGAGCAGCTCTCCCCCTCCGCCAACACCAAAATGGCTGCAGGCAGGGAGGGCAATGTCTCTCCCGCCCTGCCTCCTCACAGCTTGCTGCTGGACTCCTGTGGCCCCACCCTGTCCCCAGTCCAGAATCAGCAATTGGCACCTTCTCCAGGTGGCGCCACCAGGTGAGCCACATCAGCTCTGCCCCACCCACAGCAGGTGGGCCACAAGCCTCCGTGCACCAAGCTTATAAAGTCATCCTCTCAACTCAAGAGTTCAAATGAACACGTATTTCTGTAGATCACACGTAGATTCACGACCTAACATTTATACAAGCTACTCTTTCCTCCTACAGGTTTCTCGAAGCCTCTGGAGCTTTCAAGAAAAGCTGAGAGTTGAGAGACAAAAGGAGATGGGAGAAGGAAGTTAGCAAGTCAGCTAGCACTAATGAATGCTTACAACTGAATAGAATAAAAAAATCTTTATAATATCAAAAATGTTCAGCTGCAAAAAGCTCTTCTTCAAGTTACACTGAAAACTGCTTAAAAAAAAAAAAAAATCAGTTGCATAGCTGATCCCACTGATTTTTTGTCAGAAAGGAACCTGAGGAGAGAGCTGCAAATCATTCTCTTATGGTGATATGCTCCCTTCAGGTTAAAGGGTCTCCAATGCATCCAAGTCAAAGACATCCCAGAAGGAAATACTCCTCGAGCACCAAGTGAAATATTCATTCTAAGGTGTCCAGTACTCTCTGAAGCAGAATGGAGCGTTTCACCTTAAAAGGTTATAAATCTCACCCTGTATCTTTTGTGATAGAAATGAACAATTCTACAAGCCACACAGTAATTTAGCTAGTGTTATCTTTATTTTTATTTGAAAGACCATCATTTTTCAAAGGATTAACACCATTTGTAAAGAATGGGGCAATATCAATACTTTTGAACTTCACTAAAACAGATACAGCTGCCAATAATACTCTGTCTAAAAGAGGCAGCCTTTAACTCACACAGCTAGTACAAGATCACTATTAAATTCCTACCTGTAGTCTCAGTTTTACAAATATATATATCCAAATTCACAGCACTGATCCTTTAGTTTAAATTCTGTAATAAATCCATCAATTTGAATTAATTTAAAATGAGAGTATCAAAAGTCTCACAGCACTAAGATTTAAGTAACAGAACACTATAGATATTCTCCATGTAACTGAAGATAACTGTGTGTGTTATTTGTGTATGAAGATATTAAGCAGTTAAAGTTGCTACTTGCTATTTGTTAGAGGTCAATAGCTAATAACCATCAATAGCTTAGGTTCCCAATGGAGAACATAAAGTGGAGCCATATGCTTGTGGGAATTAGTTCTTCTCTCTCCTCCAGTTAAGAAGGCATGCTAGAGATTTAGTGTTACTCTGACAATGCTATGTTACAGCGCTACATACAATTGAAGCAAGAATTCTTCTACTGCCAGATTAAATGCCCTAGCACTGCTCCTAGACACTGCTGGTGCGCTAGGATGGCTAAGGGTTGGCCAGTTGTTGGCCTCCCCAGTTACTTTGCTTCAGGAAAACTATACCAAATCAGCTGGAACACTGGACATGACCTTCCAGGAGGAAATATTATCAATACCAAATTCAAGATGTATGGGAATTAGCAATTAGAAAATTAAAGATCTCCTAACAAGGTTCTAGATCACAGAAAAACCAGGCCTCACTGACATCTGTTCAGTCTGACGTGCATCTAAAGAAATTACACTATAGCTGCTGTTAAAGTACACATCAACAACTTCCAGTTTACTGACTTCAGCAGAGACTTCTACAGCACTTAAGTCAGAGGTTCCGTCATTCTTGAAAACAAGAGACTTACGACCTAGGCTACTTCACATTGCCTCCTTTTCATTGCTAGGGACCTCACCAGAGTTAAATTAACTTCCTTAAACTCTGTAAATATTAAAAAATAGAAGTATTTTGTTGCTATAAGTGCACTTTCAGAAAGCCTAGATGACTTATCTTATGCGGAGCCATTAAGATACCCAGGTAAGAGGGAGGACTAAAAAGAAAGCATGTTGTTTTCCATTATCAAGTCAGTCTTTGGTTCTGAGTTAAAATCAGAAAACAAAGCAACGTATTTTTATGACATTTATAAAGTTTTGTAGCTTGAACTATTTATTTTTAACAATCTATTTATACAAGCCATTTATTTTGCATAGGACTCAAGGACGTGTATTCTCCAAGTATCAACAGAGTAAGTATTAAATATGGAACTTGAACCTTCATTCAGGCTCACCTCAGATGTAGCCTTTAAAATCAATTCTGGAGCCTCCTGTTCATTTTTTTCTTTTAAAAACCTTAATAAAAAAAGAGCATAAATATGTATGTGTGTATACATACACACACACACACTCTAGTGAAACCAAACACAACTGAAAGGTCAAGTCAGTCATATTTTCATACCATGTACTTTATCTGGAAGGAAAAAAAGTTACACTTATTTTCCCAGCAGGATTTATGTAGACCACCTTATCTGTGTGTTTAGCCTCCCTACAAAAATACCAGTTGCTCAACTGGGATGCATTTTTTTGAGACACCTTTTCTGTGATATGCTAGCTAGAAGGAATGGCAGTCAGCACTGTGTGACCAAGAAGCTTTCCGCTGATTTAAGATGGGAAGTGCTAGAGAAGCACGTAAGAGTACACCAGGACAGAGAGTTCTATCAGCTTTAAAATAAATCAATTAACACAGGAGAAGTGGACAGGGTCTCATAATGTATCCTCAAGCCCACAGAGTTTTTCCACTAGGAAAATCTACCAACTATCTCCTGGCAATAAGTTCTTCCTTAGGATTTCTAAATCAGGGACAGTTCTTGATCAGGGCTTGTTACACCCTTTTTCAGATGTATTTGATATTTATGTAGACAAGATGCTGGACTACAGTCACCACTCATCTGCTTAAAACAGTTCCTACAACAAAAAGCAAGATGGGGAGTAAGTCTGTTAACATCAATCACACACTAAATGCATTATTAAACACATTTAGATATCTTTCCATTCAGGTTCTGAGCGCAAGTCCTTTGGATCTTACTTACAAAAGAGAAGTAAATCAGTTCTTTCATAAGTTGAGGTGTTTTTGCTAAATGAAAACATTTATTTCAGCACTATCATTTTTTCCCCATCACCAGTACTACAGCTCTTCTGTTCTAAAAAACAAAAAACAGATAAAGGTTTTAGCATGTTATATCCCACAATAAACAAACTAAGACTGTATTAGAGCTTACTGTCAATATTCAATAAATGAAGTCTCACTATAGCATTTGATCCACTATGCATTAGTAAACTAAGATGACCGTTAAGATTTCAATTAAGGAAAATAAGCAAATATTTTTTGTTTTACCATTTCAATTTTAATACAATTAAAAAAAAGTAAATGTTATGCATGGCAATGTTTATTAAACAATCACATTTCATTTAAGCATTAAAATGCAGCAGCCTGGAAAAGCTGCCAGAAACAACGTTTGGCTTCAGAAAAGGCGATTATGAAATTACTTCCAATAAAATTCAAATACTCTCTTGTCTGTTGATTAGTTGAATGCTTTAGACTGGAAGGAACAAAAAGTGCAAATCAGCTGAATGTTACTTTCAAAAGTAAAGTCTTAGTGTCCTACAAGCAGTTACTGAAAGGCCTCACCTCAATCTTCATGATAAAGGACAAAATTCTCCCATTTCTATACAATTATAATTTACTGTAACATTTCAAACAACATAACATTATTACTAAAACAAAATTAATTTCAGAATATAACTGCAGTATTCTGACTACCATGAGCACCTTTTTTTCCTTTTTTTTTTTTTTAAATCTAATTTGCTTGACATGAGACGGCATGAGATACATTCTCACTGCAAAACTGGAAACTTACATGGAACAATACAGTTACAACCACTTATAGGAACATGTTCTAGCTTAAGGTAATTTATACCTAAACATACTACTTTTACATGAAAATCTAAGATTCATATTGTGGTATTCTGTTTCTGCTGATACACTTTCAGGAAAGTGACTCATCACAGAGTAGCTAAATGTTGACCTGCACCTTAGCCTTTTGCAAAAAAACCTGCCTTTTTGCACATCCCCTTTATTGGAGGACTTGTAAAGAAATGGACAAAAGTTAATAGATAACATTTGACATACGGGCAAGTTTTAAGGATTTAAAAATGAATTTGTTGTATTTTTTTTTTTTTTTATTCAACACAATGATTCAGCGGCAGTTTGAAATAAAAACAGAGTATCTTTCTGGCTCCTAAATCACTTGAGAATGACTTCATATACAGAGATAGTGAAAAACAGTGTGATTATCATCTTATAAAGGCTCCAAGAAGACACTAGCAATTTTCAATTCTTGTAAAAAATCTTTAAAAATACTGTGGAAACATGTTCTTATATGTGGGTACTGCTGCTTGAAACTGAACAGTTGGTTGACATCCAGACAACTATTACAATTTTTCAAAAGCAAAGCAGCTTATAAGCATAATAAACAAATGGTCATTTTGCTAAAATTTAGACCTAATTTAGTAATTTGTAGAATGACACTTTCAAACTGTGCAACACAAAATAATGTAGCCAACAGTAACATACAGGTACACCATTTAATATTTATTATATGCATTTTATATACATTATTTTTCAACAGCTGTACTTTTGCTATGTGGTACAATCTTAAAAATTTGCTGATTCATAGTTTGTAAAACAGAAACCTTACAAAACTCATCAAAACTCGCAAACTGATCAGAAAAGTTTTGTGGAAGACTAGAAAAAATACTTTATTGTATTAATCATGCATTACACAAACAAAATTTTTAGGTACACCATAAACTGAAGCACATCTGAAAACAAAATAAAAGCAGGGAATAACTAGTCAAAACACAGCAGATTTATGAATCTTGAATCAACTACTTTTGTATTCTATTTGAAACGCAAATAAAAATAATTTTCACTCCAAAAGTTCTGAAAGATTTTTTTTTTTGGAGTGAACGCCACTCCAGGTACATAACCAGAGGAAAAGATTTTCTTGGTTTGCAACTTTAGAATTATCAAAGTCCCATTTTCTCATCTATTTTAGACTGTTCAAAGAGTGCCATAATAGATATACAGGGCCCTTTAACACACTACATAAAAGGATATAAAGACCAACAAAAAGTGAAATAAATAACAATAGGCCATTAGCAAGATGGGTAATCCTTGATAAATAAACTCGTAAATACAGTAAGATGTACAAAATATCACATAGTGATAGGATGCCAAGATTAAATTTTTTTTTTTTTTTTAAAGAGTTCATTCAGGAGTGTTAACCCCTCTGTGTTTCATTTGAACACATTTTACAGTCCTTTATTTATGAAGACAGTTATGCAATGATGATGAATTAGCATCCTTATGCAAGGACTTAGCTGAGCTGTATTAGGCAAAAGAAGGGAAGAGTGTGGTTACACGGCAGCGGGTCAGTGAGATCTCTGTGTTTTAGGGTTCTATAATGCAGAAAAACATTATCAATACAATCTTGAGCACTGTTGTGACAGGCTAAATATATAAAAAGACTTATAAAAACTAGAATTTTATCCAAACATTTTGTGCAACTAATGCTAAAATATTTTAAGTTAAATTTCCTTTTCTTTAAAGCAAAATAAAAGTTTAAAAGGGGAATCTGTGGCATTCAACTGATAAACAGAAGATTACTAAGAGATGAAAAGAAAGCTACTCTTGGAGCTCACTTCCCCCCACAAGAGCACCACATTCCTAACCCTAAGGCAGCACACAGAGTCCAAAATAAAAATTCTTTTGTAAGATCAGACTCCACGTTTGCTTAAAGACACCTAAAGAACAGACATACGCTCAGTTCATATCCAGTCAAGGCTACAAATACTGGTTTTCTTTTTTGTACTTCTCCCCACCCCCCCCAAATACAGTAATTACAGTTAAATGAATGAGCCTGACATTGTTCAACATGTGGTGACTTTTCACCAACTTATACCTGCCCCATGTAAGAGCCTTCACCCAGGCAGATCAGATGTAGTGTCTTATTGGTAACCTTATCATTGATGGCAGTGACGCATTCCCTCTTTTTTGTCCAAACAGACCTGCTGTTATGATGCAGGTTTGTTCTGCTATGTCACACAAATACTTTGGCAAGGGCATCAGCTCCTGCACTGGCAATATATGCTTTTGATGGATGAAATGCTACATCATAAATTGATTCATCCAGCTTTTTCCTATGAGCTGTTATTTCTTGCACACATGTCTTGCTGTCCAAATTCCATAACCTAATGGAACAATCATGGCCTGTTTAGGAAAAAAGGAAAAAAAAAGACAAAAGACAAAGTTAATCAGACTATTAGGTGCATCATAAATGCAAAATTTTTAGAGCATACAGAATATAAGAAAACCCTTACTTCCAGACATTAAATAGATTCCATTAGGATCTACAGCTAGACTTGTGACAGCATCCAAGTGAGCAACCATAGAATGGATCATTTTACCTAAAAGCAAAACAAATAGTGAATTTCCTGTGAAGTATTGTTTCTTTTAAAAATAACATTCCCATTAAAAGCAATATAGAATAAGATGCTTATTTAGATTCCAATAGTATCTGAATGATACAATTCTATTAGAAATTAGAAGTTTCAACTGCAGACTCTTGTATAAGCATATGGGTAAATGACACACAACTCTCAAAAAGACAGTCCCATTATAAGTACTCTTTTTATCCATCTGGCATCTTCACTGGTAGCAATGACAATGAAGATCAATCCTAAAATGACTGGGTGAGAACCTCAATTTTTAGACTCTTAAATGTCCCAATACCTGCCCCAGTAGGAAAAAGTGTTGACAAAGGTTTGTAAAAAGAGACTTACTGAGTCATACCAAAAGTCCATCTATCTCTGTCATTGATAGGAGAGAGGCTATTGGTGACAAACCAGGGAACAAAATAAGAACAATGGCGACTGCAAGTGATACTCGCCCAGAATACTCTCCAGCTTCTAATTATTAACTGTTCACTTATGTCCCAAACCAGAGGTGTTATTCCTGCATTCAACTACATTTAATGCATTTCTTTTCAGTTGACCTTCGTTCCTGGTCTTTTAATAACCTCTTTTAGCATCTTATGATGCTTTTTGGAAGGAGTGCCAAAACGTTTAACTGCACTTAAGAACAATCACCTCTTTCTGTTTTGAACCTGCCGCCTGTTGGGGTTTATCAACTGAACCTCAGCTCATGTATTGGAAAAGAGAGCAAATAAATCCCTCTAAGACCATGAGCAACATGAAGAAAGTGTATCATCTTTGCCCAGTAGTCTGTCTTCCTGAAGATTCTCAGCCTATTTAGTTTCTACGATTCCTCCTGAAGAAGCTAAAAGCTACTGAAGATCTCTGACCATCTTTTTCACCAGTCTCTGAAACATTTTGACTACATCCCTTTTGAGATAAGGGAGCCCGGAGTAACACAAAGTATGCATGTGGATACACCAAGAATTCATACAAAGGTATTAACAATGATTCTTTTTGTTATTTATTCCTTTCCTTTCTCCTAACATTCAATTTGCTGTTCTGACTGCTAAGCAACAGACTGACATTTTCACCCAACCACTACTTTTAACTCCAAGGTTTTACCTTGGGTAAGACTAGTCAACCCAGTGATTATCATTTTATATTATAAAGTTTGTTTTTCCTTACACGCATCATTTCACATTTAGCCACACAGAATTTAATTTGCCTGCTCTTAAGTCTATTAAGATCTTCAGTTCTTCCTTGTCAGCCTTCATCTTTAATACCCTGAATTAAAGAATGTCAGTAAACTGTCAACATACTGTCCCCTGTCCAGATGACTCGTATTATGTTTACTTCTACCTTTTGTTTCCTGTCTTTGATCCAATTATTTGTTCATGCAATATTTCTCTCCTTACTCTACATCTTTGTTTCTTTAAAGTAGTAAATTTTAATTTTAGGACAATCATTGCAACATGTTTAATGACCAAAATTCAAATACGTACATTCATGGCAGGTAAGAAGGGGAAAAAATGTCTAGCTTTTTGCCTTTAAAAACAAAAATCCCAAGAACACCATCCCTCACTCTGCCTAAACCAAACCAAGCACACTTAAAACAGGGTTTCTGCACATGTGCTTACTTGAAGTCAGCTTATGCTGATTTTTTTTTTTTTCTTCCAACTTTGGTAGGGTAACATGCAGGAAGTCACTGATAATTGGACAAACGGGAAGTTTGTGTTCATTCTTACAATTATTCCAGCCTTTTTGTGATGACAGACTGTGCAGTTTTTCCCTATACTCTTCTTCCCCCTCTTTTTTCCAGATCCTTTTCTGTTTTATAAACTTAAATCAGCAACTTTAGTGTAACATAGGATTCTATTACTACAATGAATTTAGGGTTATTCCTTGCCCTAATAGGTACTAAGCAATGTTCTTTACTACTTAGAGGTGAAAAACATAACTGATACATGCTTAGAGTTAAAAGCATGGATATGATGAAGACAGGAGGGAAATGGCAGACATATTCTAAAAATTAGCAAAGCGCTAACTTCAGAACACCTTCTTGTCCCTCACAACTATCTCTCTCTGTTTTGAGAGAGTATTTTCTGACCGGTGAAGTCACAATTGCAACAGATACCACTATTTCATAGAAAAGGTACTGAAGAGGTTCAATCTTACAAATACCAAAAGTTCTCTTTTGTGTAAAACTGCATCACTAGTAAGTTTTCTACAAATGGATTTTCCCTATGTCCATCCAGATTAACTTTCAACATATTCATACATACAAATTAGGTTCTCTTTATCCTTACCCGTTTTGTTGTCAAAAAATTTGATGTGTCTATCTTCGTGTGCTGTAATAGTTACAGGAAGTGTGGGATGACTTACTACCTTGTTAATATGATTATTTGATTGTACACCTGAAAATTAAAAAAAAAAAAAATTCACCTGCCTTAAAGAAAGGGTTAAAGTTAAAATGAGAATATTTTAGCATTACAATTTAGCTTACTATATTAACTAATATTAAATAAATAACACTTTAGGAAGGGCATCAATGAATCTGCCAAGAAATAAATAATAGCTTCTTGCTTTACAGGATGGGGCTAAGCCAGGTAGACTCTAGCCAATGTACTGTAAAGTTAAAGCTGTACAAGTGGTTTATACACATGAAAGATTCTTGAGAGAGAGAGCAAACAAACCAAGTACTGCAGGGCAGCACTAGCCAAGTAGAAACAAACTGTGGCATCTATAATATATGTTTAACACACACCTCTTACACCTCCACATCCAAAAGGATTTAGCTTGGGGGAAAAAAAAAAAAAAGAATCCGAATAATTGAAGTCAACCTAACCTATGAGATTGTCAGATATATTTATGTCTTATTTCAACTTAAAGAAACAACAAATAGTTTAGGATCTCTGTAGAAGTTTTCAGAATAGTCTTTAAAAAACACTTTATCTTTATATGCCAGTGTTGTTCCCTTAACTTCTGTGCTTAGTTTCTGTTGATTCCATTTGAGATTCTCTCTTCAAACTATGAAAGGTATTTCTCCAATTTGTGATGTTGTTTCTTACTGTCAATGCCAGTTTTTGCACAAGCTACCTAGAATATAGCTTTTACACAGTTCTGTAACCCGTGTTGAAGTCTTTATATAACCTTCTTAATACTGTAAGTATAATCACTAAGTAAACTAGACTACTTGGAGAGAAGAAGCAAATTCTCCCCTTGCATTACTCTTTTAGATCTCATTTCATAGAAAGGAATGATCAGAAACTAGAGGTTTTCCTTATGGAACACTTTCATTAGTTCAAGAAAAGAAGGCTCCTCTATCTAGAGTTTCATCAGATACATACAGTTCTTAAAGAGCTACATCTTTGTAGCACCTTATTTACAGCAACAGAATTTCTAATATTAAAAGTTGCACAGGTGTCCTGGTTTTGGCTGGGACAGAGTTAATTGTCTTCCTAGCAGCTGGTGCAGTGCTGTGTGTTGGGTTTAGTATGAGAAGAATGTTGGTAACACCCTGATGTTTTCGGTTGTTGCTAAGTCATGTTTAGACTCAGTCAAGGACTTTTCAGCTTCTCCTGCCCAGCTAGCAAGAAGGCTGGAGGGGCACAGGAAAGTTGGGAGGGGACACAGCCAGGACAGCTGACCCAAACTGGCCAAAGGGGTATTCCATACCTTGGGATGTCATGCCCAGTATAGAAACTGGGGGGAGTTGGCCAGGTGAGGAGCGCTGCTCAGGCATCTGTTGGCAAGTGGTGAGCAATTGCCTTGTGCATCACTTATTTTGTGTATTCCAATCCTTTTATTATTATTGTCACTTTCTTGTTGTTATTAGTGTCACTGTTAAGTTTCTTCCTTTCTGTTGTATTAAACTGTTCTTATCTCAACCCACGAGCTTCACCTTTTTTTTCTGATTCTCTCCCCCATCCCACTGGGTGGGGGGAAGTGAGTGAGCAGCCATGTGGTGCTCAGTTGCTGGCCGGGGTTAAACCACAACAACAGGATAGAGTGTTTAATCACAACCTGTGCAGAATTCTACACTGAACTAACATCTGCTTAATTAACTTATTTACTTATCTTAATATCCTCCATGTCAAGCCTATATAATGAAAACTGTGTTTTAATATACAATTCAGACATCTGAATCTTGAGAAACCTTAGCTTAGAACAAAAACTGTTGCTTTCACTATCTCTAACCATTTTTAAATCCTGCTAATCCACAATCTTTTCAAGCGTGTCTGTTCCAAGCTTCTAACCAACTTTCAAATTGCACAATGCAGAAGAGGAACAAAACTTTTTCATTTACTTCACCATATAATAAAACTTTGATAAAGGCACCTCATCCAAGATGGTTATTTAATACAAAAGAACTTTACTTACCAGATTCTGTTTGTGATGAAAGCATTACCACTGACTGGGATGTTTCTAAATCATAGATGACTGTGCTACCAGTGTTAAAAGATGCCACCATATGAGCAGGGTCACAACCTATAAAGTCAACTGATGTAGGTATTCCATGCTCTAGAAAGAGAGAAAAATGTCTTTAGAAAGAATGAAACACTTTGAAAATTCTTGACAGTTTAAACATTTAGTTTGTTTTATACTCATACTTTAAGGAAAAAATTCGCTTCCTTCTTTAAAGTAATGCTACAGCACCAGGTTTACTTTATTAAAAGATCTTTTCCTTTTAGTCCTGTTAGCTAGCTTTGATAAATGGAGATAATGAGTCTGGACACATCATCAGCTGCCTCATAACAGATTTTCAAAACCACTGCAAAAACTTACCTTTCTCTCCATTGTAAGTGCAAATACAGGGCATTTTTTCTGGTGGGTTCCATAATCTAATAGTGCCATCTGCTGAACAAGATAGTAAATGATTCTTTACACCGCTGTAAGCAAGACCCCAGACTGCATCTGTGTGAGCAATTAATGTGCCAGCTAGAACGTTTGGCTCTGCAAAAAAAATGAAAGTTCAGAAATGAAACCTTTTTAGTGAAGAAACATTAAATAAGTATTTCTTGTACCTCAGTATAAATTAAATTACACTTAAAACTGTGGAACAGCCCTTCCTGTTTAAGCAACAGCTAGAATATTACACAGGAGGTCATTTTGTACAACCGCTGCCATTTTTCTCAAAAAAAAACCCAAAAGAAAAACAAACAAAAAGCCCCAAACCAAACAAAACAAAACTAACCACAGAACCCCCACAAACAACTATGTCCTTTTTTCCAGAAGGATATGTGCTTGTTACCACCCCCCGCTCTGAGGCACTTGCTTCTTCCCTCCAAGTTCACCTTCTTAAAGATGCTTAGTCACAGCCTTTCCTCTGTACAAGGTGCAAACACACCTAACAAAATCAGCTTTCCATTTAAACACTGACACTTAATGCTGTTTTTACTCAGCATACTCTGCTGACACAGAGGCATGCTCTGAAACTCTGAAGCACCCTAATAATTAAATGAAGATTATTTCTGTTGTGGAACAGGTAAATACATTCTTATTTTCTTCTCCCTGATACTTTACAGTTGTCTTTTATAGAGGGGTTTTTAATCTGTTCTCTACCAGGCTTTGAGTAGAGAATTTAGAGAAAAAGGTAAGTGGAATGGAATAAAGCCAGATAAATCACTAAAATTTAGTTTTGCAGAAGATTAAAACCAAGTTGGTCTTGCAACCCAAAACTCTGCTAACAAGCTTCAGAGGGGAAAGGCAGCCTGCTAGAGCTCTATCTTTTAAAAATAACTTTGTCACTGAGTAGAGCCAGTTCTGTCTGAGGCCCATGAAAATTACACCGACAACCCAACAATCCTATGTGCATGAACAAATCGGACCATTTTTAGTGATTAAACTATACTGAATACATATTTAGCAGAGGGGCACAATTTGAGCTATATATTGGTTTTAAGGGACAGGCTGTAGTGGTCTTCCTAAATCTATGCAAGACTGCACTTCTTCCCATCCCTCCCCATCTCACTGCTAGTGATTATGCAGCCTGAGTGTTGTATTAGCTCACTCATTACATTGACACAAGGGAGAAAGGGAGAATTCTTGACTCTGTCCCATTCAAACTTCATTGAACCACAGAACTGCACCCTTCAAATTACATTAAACACAAAATGCTGATCACCATCAATGCCAGGGGAGTGATGCAGTTTTCCAAGCAATTAACAGCTCTTTAGAGACATTGGTTATGGGCACTGAGATGCAAATCAGAAACACAAGGCATAGAATTTGAGTACACTTATCTCAGTTTTCAGAGAAATTCCTATCAGAAGAAATAAATAATAATTCAAAAATTTGGAATTTTGGTTCAAAGTAGCGAGCATGCTTCTTAAAAAATGAGTTATGATTTATTTTTTCTTTACTGTTTAAGCCTCAGAAATTGCCAGTCTTTCTATTACAGTTCTATACAAAGTACACCACCAGTGCAAGTGGGAATAAATAATTAACGTTTGCCACACACAAAAAGTTGAAAACACACAATTTAGTTGACAAACGGCAGCTACATTTCAGAAAAGCTCTAGAAAACAGATTAGCATCAAGCAGAAAATTAATGTTGAAGACAATGGTCATAAATTGTTAATCTTTTAAAAGGTATTTACCATAGGTATCATACGGATCCACATTAGGGCTAGGCATGTTCCACCACTGGATGGTTGCATCAATACCACCACTGAAACACTGTTCTCCATTGGAACTAATTGCCAATGACAATACAGGTCCACTATTGGGAGACAGAGAAAAAGAAGTTTATTGATACTGCCTGTAGGATAGAAGTGAAAATCTGGCTATCTACTTTCAAAAAAAAAAATTGGATTGGATTAAGTAGTTAAAAAAAAATTCAAACTCCAAAGAAACAATTCTTTCAAAACCTTTTTTAAGTCTCAACAAGTGATACCAACCTCTATTAAAATATTTGTAACATATTAACTATCCAAATTCAAGCAATTCAAAGAACACCACCTTATTTGTCAGAAGCAACAGTAACAACACCTACAAATGGTGAGTTTTTACAGTGCATCTATGCCAATCTAATAGCTACCTGTGCTGAAAGAGGTGGTTGTAGCCCCCTCCCCCCCAGTATTTTCTCATCTTATTTTAGGAACTGACAGTAACCTATGCCCCAGTAAACTGGTTCAGAAAAACGTTCCTAGAAAGAGTACTTTTTGGCCAAGGTTAGACTTTTGCTGGTTTAACTTCTTCAGCCTGTTTGCTGTGATTATCAGACACGTACAAGCTGTAACCCAAAGGAAGAAGCAGGTCTGCTCCTTTGGACACACTACTGTAAAACAGTATCCCCGAAATTAGATGCCTGGCTCACTTGATGGGCCGTGCTCAGGATAAACAATCGGTAAACTCTTTAAAAGTGCAGATGAGGAAACTAGAATTACATATTTGAACATGGTGAAAAGGAAGACTATTGGTTGAATCCACCTATGTATTTGGCAAAGTGAAGAACCAAGCTCGGCTGAAAAGGAATGTTGCTCAAAGCCTGCCTGAGGGGAAAAATAGTAAAATTACTTTGTTACCAATCTCACTGGAAGTCACAGGGTAGGGATCAGTTCTGTATCAAAACTTCCCCAAACCTTACCTTTTGGAATTCAGTAACAAAGGCCCAAATAATAGCCCAAATTTAGACAGAGAAAGAGAACTGAAGGAGAATTCAATTGGTCAGTGGCCCTCTATCACTCAAAAGAACACTTGTATTTAAATACGAGGACAAATTAGTCACCCAGTCCTAGGGAAGTGTGTTTTATGCTTTAGCTAATAAGCGCAAAAATAAGACATTATTTCTATCAAGTAAGTGGCTTAAGGGAAGGAGGAGGATGATGATAGTATGTGTAGATTTCCTAATAAAAAAACTACTAATTTCTTTTTTTTTTGTCGAGGCCAGCACAGGAAGTGTTATCCACTTCCACGCTTATCAAAGAGCTCTCATGAAGCTTACCTGCTGACTGGGCTGGAGACTGGATCTTTAGTTACATAAGCAAAGTACACTCAAACTACTGTGACTGGCTATGGACTGCGCATTTTTGTCTTGCCTTCTTATTGGAAGGAAGCAGAATTCAAAATTAGCAACTGAAACTCAGGCAGTAATAAAGCAGTTAATGCGAGTTGAAAAATCACTAGGAGTTTTACAAGTCCCAGCTCAACTTGCAAGTTTTACTAACATTGTTTAATTCAGGTTAGCTCACTGTCACCATCTGCCACAAAGATCTTTCCTTGTTTCAGACTAGTTTGTGCGATCACACACCTTGGGCTGGACCGCAATCAGAAAAGAGAATACATGTTATGGTGTGTAATGAACCACCATCTGCACACAAAGCAGGCAAACTTGAGATGGGAAAGGAGGAAGCCTAGGTTGACATTGCAAGAGAACTGACTGTAGCTATCAGAACTTTACTCAGGTATTAATCAACTTTTTGATTACAACAATTATCTCACTGATTTCCAACTTCCCCCAGCCCTGAGAAGCATATATATGAATTAATACCCATGCCCTATCTACTACTTTGACCTACCCTGGCAATGCAATTTTATCTCAGTCTTGTTCAAGCCTCTAAAAAAATTCGGAATCCTCCTAGTCACTTGCTTGATCTCCTGATTTCTCACTCATTGAATCCGCATTCAATGGGGATTTTTTTTTGGTCCTGGTGATTGCATCTCTACTTGTAATTTCTCAGACCTGTATCTGAAGATACTAGATAAGACTAATAAATTTACCTTATTTATCTTCTTCACATACTACATATAAAATCCACAGTCCAAGACATGGGCATTGCTCAGGTGATTTCATTATCATCTTCTACAGTCTCTCCTTTCCATTGCAACTAACCATATTTGCCACTTCCTGTTCTTCCTGTGTTATCACGGACTGTGCAATTCATGACAGGGACTCAGTATTTACCTGTTTTTACAAAGTATAATGGACCTTGTCTATATGGTGTAAAAATAGAATACATTTGTGGCTTTTACACTGAAGTGTCTTACAAATCTATGAGATAACAATACATTTATCAAGCATTAATTACGTCAAACACTTACATGTGGGCCCTAAATGTGTAGATGGGTTCTACATCTAAAGAGGCACTCCTGAAAGAGAAAGGAAGTTACTACACTACATGAAATCTCTACTTAGAAACTCTCAAAACATTTAAGAGTTTAATCAGTTTCAAAGGCATTTAAAACATAATTGACATTTTATAAAAACCCATATACTTGCTTTTTGGCAGGAACCGTTTTCTGCAAATTCCAAAGTTTTAGAGTATGGTCCTCAGAGGCTGTAACCAGCACAGGCTCTACAGGATGAAAAGCTAATGCCCGCACTCCATCAAAATGACTGCGTAGCGTATACTTAGGGTTCCATGTCTTTCGGAAGGCATCTTTATTAGCTGGCAGCTTAAAAAAAAGAAAAGGGAAGGAGAAATTTTATTTTGGGTTTAAAAATATGTATAATATGTATCCCCCCATATTTTAGGAAAACACGCTATTTTTGATTCAGCTAATACATGTTCAATCATAAATTTGCATTTATCTATTGATCTGTCTATATGCATCTGTAGTTCCCTCCCTGGCATGCAAAGTAGTCTGCAAATTTTTCTACTGTATTAGTTTCTTTCGTCCCGGAGTGGAATGGAGTACAATGCTGAATACACAGCCAAGCCTTGATTTTCAAAATATGGTTTTAATCCTTTTGTGCAATGATACTTTGATTCTTCCTCCCCAAAGAAAGATAAAGGTTTGTTTCCATGCTTATCATGTTGTCTGCACCCAAGGAAGAGATTACAACTGTCAAAAGCTCCTTTATCACTTAAATGCAATAAAAATAAGCTTCAGGTGCCTAGTAAGTGATCTTCCTCACATGAGTAACTTGACTGAAAATGACAGGAAGCATAGGTAATTCTTCAATACTTCTACATGTGAATGTTATGTATGCAGAAATAGGTAAACCAAATTTCAATACACATTTGGCATGATTTTAAACATAACATTACACATAAATATTTTTAAAGCCTTTAATGAGTTTTAAATATATTCATGAGACAATAACTTAATTACTATGTGAAGCAATATATACAAAGCTTTACATTTACTTATTGTGGACATCCAATTCATACTTTCAACCTATAGACTGTTTGGCTAAAATAGAAAAGTTACAGTTGCTTAATATTAATTACAGGTAACTCAGATGAGTTACCAGAAAACTGTGAACTCTTCTAGTGACTGCAAGAGACTAATATAGAGCTTTGAATACAATTTATATTATGCAGAGAGCAGACCCTAAAAAAGACCACATCCAATTTGTCCTAAGCCTCCATCATAAGGAGAAATACATGTGCAGGTACTTCTCTCTTCCCCTCAAGTAATTATAAAGGGAGTTTAGTCAGAGGACCAAAATTAGCAAACTAAGAATGAATGGAAACTAATCCTATCCTCTGCCTTACACACTATCTATTTATTCACCACACAATGGTTAAAGCATGTTTCTCAACTGTAGGCCAGAACCTCTCAGAATCCCAAGATACTTTCAGCAACACTATTAAGAGATTAAAATCTCCTATAGCTAATAAAATCTTAGTACCCTTATGTCTGTCAGGACTGAAAATAAAAATCAGATCATAACGTAACATATACTGTAATAACTATTCTTGGACCAAGTCTATATCCTGGATTGAATTACCACTACTCACTCAAACTGAATTTGATTCTGTCCAATCAAAATAAACAGAAAAGCTCAGAAAATAAAATTTACTGTTCTGAGTTTCAGATGCGCAGACATTTGCTGTTCCCTTATATTAATGTAAATTTCTGGCGTAAGTGCAAACTATGCCAAATTCAGATCAAGCAACAGAAGCTTGTTATATGAGGCATGTAACCTGGCTTTTTTTTTTTTAAAATATCATCCAACAAATACATTTCATTACAAAGCATTTTGTTTCCAATCATCGTACTTCAGAGTATACTGAATACCGCAGTATTTTTATTGAGATTTAAGGTATTTAGCAATACACTGCATATTATATACAAGCTTCATAAAAAGAATAATCTTTTGTTTCAGGGAACAGAGTGGATTTCTGGATAGAAACCTGATAGATTTTTAAACTTGATTGACAGATTTTAAACTTGATAGATTTCAGAACAAACTGCATACTTATTCACCTCCTTGAATCTGGAGCAGGTAAGAGAAGGAGGGGGAAAAAAAAAGAAAAAAAAAAGGATTTTCTAGCAGACAGAGACCCTTGGTATTTTTAATCCTCATTATATAATGTATTCATCCACCTGGCTAACTCATATTGCCTCATGCATTTGTGGTGATCTGGGGCTTAGAGAAATTAAAGCCAAACTTTTGAAACAGCAATGGCTAATTTTAGCACATGTTGTTATGTCCCAGATAGACAGAAGACCTTGATTCTTTGGGTGTGACATGCATCCACACCACACTGATTCCTATTACAGTTGTGATGAAGAGTCATTCAAGAAAACCAGGACTCAATACAGTGGTCCTTATTTTTCAAAGAAAGGAAAAGATTTCATTAAATCTTTTTTGTAAAAATGGCTGTTGCAATGGTAATTTTGTTCTCAGCAGTTCCGAGGAATCTGCTAATATGCAAGGTACAGAATTTACAGAAGTTATGAAAAACAAAGGTACATTTCCTATCTTAAGTATGGCTTTAAAGCCTTGATATTTTTAAACAGACTTGAACATCTCGGTTCTTTTAGAAGGCACTACGTGTACCTTCCTAGAAATCTAGTAATATATATATATAAGCTGATTTTTTTCTTGTTTAATTCTCTTCCCCCATCCACGTTTCTGATGAATCTTGACATCCGTGCTGCAAAAGAACAACTGACACATCTTTAAAAAGGGATCCTTGCAACCTCTAAGAAAAAAAACCTAACCAGTAGTATAGTTCCAAAAAAAAAAAAAAAGCACCTCAGAAAAACACAGTCAAGGACTTGGAAAAGGGATTTACTGATTACAAAGGATAAATGTGAGATACAAAACGGGCCAGAGGTACAATGGAAAAGAAGTAAAATGTGACACTGTATATCAATATTCTAAAGTGTGACATCTCAAAAGCCTCTCAAAACAGAAGGCATGGATGCACTGCCCCACTGAGTCTTAATGTTCTACTGTAAATGCCAAAAGATAAAGTTGTGAGAAGACAGGCTACGGAAGCATGCAGCTTTACTAGCTTCTTCTCCCTTTTTCCCTGACCTTTGGTGGACTACACTAAACAGGACCAAGAGGGATCAGCTGAATCCTTGATCCTAGTCCCCTGTCAGCAAACAGCCACAGAGCAGATGCTTCAAACAGTAGTGTCTACAAAACCCAAGAGTTGTTGCTCCCCAGCCCGAAACCACCCACCAACACCCAAACAAAAACTCTCTCTAGGTCAGGAGACACAAAACACTTTACGTGTCCTAAAAAACCTTTACCACAAAATCTCCTTAAACTTAGAGCAATACCACAAAATCTCCTTAAACTTAGAGCAAAAAAAAAACCCCATACAAACCATACACCACAAGAAATTGCTAGACAGATTAGAGGACCAATCAGAATTGGAAATGCCTGCTTTATAACACTTGCTCAATCTAACCTAATAAAAATCCCTTTTTGTCTTCATTTTGTTTGTCTGTATAGGAACACAGGCAAGCAACCTATTCAT
>JAVKLA010000031.1:7719042-7744651 GCA_034782735.1 Sagittarius serpentarius | reverse complement strand
AAGCAAACTATTCATTCTGCCTTGTAAACCACCAGCAAACGAAACTTAAAGGAACTATGCCTGAGCTAAACAACAAAAAAAACCCACAAAAAAAATCCCCAAACTCCAAACCAAACAAAAAAAGAACCAAAAAATCCCCAACCAAACAAAAAAAACCCAACACACACACAAACCACCACCACACACAAACAAAAAAAAAAAAAAAAAAAAAGAAAAAAGAAAAAAAAGAAGACACCATGGAAGGAAGCTCTTCCTTGCCCCTACAATCAACAGAATCCATACAGCCTATTAAGGAGACACATATTTCCCTATCTCAATCAACTACTCACCTACAGCAAACAGAGGAATTAGAAAGCAATAATTAGTAACTGTAGTCAGTCTTTTAATGTTTTAATGTTATTTTTTTCTTCATAATGTTGTGACTGATTGGGGATTTCCAAATTTAGATGCTCTGATAAATGAGGACTTTCCATGTCACAGCCAGTTCTACAGCAGACAAACGGCACCACCCTGTGCAGCTATGGAATCCAAGAATATACAAATGGAAGCATTTGATTTGGTAACATTACTTCCTCAACTTACAAACAACTACACGCACTGAGGTAAATATAAAGAACTAGATATCGAAAAAGACATGACTTGAGATGATTGTACTTACTACAGATGACTAGTCTTGGGGACAAGTTGTGCACTAAATCATTCACATACAGAAAAATTTCCAGCTGTAGTTGAAATTCTTAAAGATTTAAAACTTAATCCCCATCCTGTCCACATATCCTCTCCTTTTCAAAACACAACACTCATCAAGGAGCGATACATGAAATCTAGTGGAACCCTGTTGTGGCTTTATTTATTTATGCACTATAATGGCTCATACAAGCTATTTGAAGACGATGGACCTGTTGGAAGGAAAATGCAAGAAGTGGGAATATTAAGTGTTTTGGGGCTTTTTTGTTGCTTTACTTCACATCAAAGTAAGACATGGTCTTACTGCACTGCAGATCCACAGTTACGTGTAAACAACTTCAGAAATTAAGAACTATCAGGGAATTTTTAACCTGAAGGAACAATGTGATGGAAAACTAATAGCAGCTGAATTTCAGATTCTTCAGATACACGACAGGACAGAGATTCCCTTCTTAAATAAAAATATTAAAAAAATTCTTTCCATCTGTGTTATTTTTTCTGACACATGAAAAAGTCAGAAGCCACCACACACTTTTCAGATACGCTTTAAAAGATAGCAGATATACTGAGAGCACTGCGAAAGGACTGCATAGGAAGCCAGGAAACGGAGTGACAATTATGGTGAATGACTATTTGGTGAGTGATCCAGTAAGAAAGCAAAAATTTCTGTCTTTTGTCTCCTGTATCAGGCAGATATTAAAGTGTGAGATAACCTCTCCCCACACACCTCCCAAATCAAGCTGTAATTAAAGAGCCTCTAATGAAGGGTGTCAATGAGAAAATTTTAAAAATTCAACTACACTGAACCAAGATGATCATCTTCATCTACAGGATCACTGACACCTTCAAACCTTCAACAAATCTGTGAAGTACTGCCTTCTGCTGCAAATCTCTTATTAGCTCAGGCAGTATTTCATACCTGCATATTTATCACCTCTATTCTCTGCTTTAAGTTTCCCAAGAGCAAAGGCAACTCCAAGTTATACTCCGCATTGCTCTTTGCACAATAAAAACTGTATTATCAGGTTTGTCACTGGTACCACAGATTCTCCTGAAAGTTTGATCAGTTGGTATCAATTATATTATTCATTGTAATGCTTCCTGAGTTTGTCTTGGTTTACCTGTAAATACTCCTCCTTCTTGGAATAAGCAACACAGCTACACAGTTTTATGGAGAAGCTGTACTTCACAAAAGAGTAATACATTGCAAAGCTGCAATGTTGCAGTCAAGCATGACATTTTCTTCAAAACCAGTCTTGCTTCTGAAAGTCTCTCACAGGCCATCCTCTACAGACCAACCTTCCCTACACTACTAGAGTTCTTGAAGGAGACATCACAAATTCCTTCTTTTACATCAAAGACATTCTTGCAACCTCTTTAGCATAGAAAGAAGTATGGCATATATTTGCCATTATGGCATCAGAACATATTAACGATTGCATTATTTTGATCTAAGATCCTTCTAGCTCAGCATTGGTCTCTGATAGTAGCTAAAACCAACCAAAAATGGCTAAGAAAAAGTACAAGAATAGTGATGCTGCTTCTCACTGTTCTTCCAGACTGCTATCATTTCAGCCCAGGAACTACTTGTTCCTTCCATGTACATAGTAATTCTCAATGGAGAGCTAATGGGAGAACAATAGATAATTATGACCTATACCAGAGAAATAAATTATTCTGCTAATACTGGAGTTGTACAGATACTGGAATTTATGCTATTACATTGTGATTGATAATCATTCTCATTACTTTAAAAATTGCCAACCAAGAATGGAGCCATTCAAAATACAGTATTACAGACCAACCCTAAGGGTCACCATACTATTAACTGTGCAGCATACAGGCTGACTTGGGATTTTGGTGGGCAGAAGAGGGAAGAAGGGTGCTTAACAAATATTTTAGATTTTTAAAAGCAAAAAGAATCAGAAAATTCTGTGGTTACAAACATCCACCTTAAGAACCAAATCCTGTCACGTTACCTTTACAAATTTAATGAAGGGCAAGCATGACCCACCAGACCTTGATACTCCAAAGTTCTGAACTCAGGAACAGGACAGAGATAGAATGTAATGCAACTGCAAAAGCAATTTGTGATCTAATCTCACAACTGTAGCTGTCTCACTGCTGAAAGTATACAGTTCAGTTTTTTGATGCCTCATATTTACTGTCAGTAAAAGGGGAATAACACGGAAAATAAAATAATCAATTGACAAGTTCAAAAGCTTGATTTGAGATTCTAAACTGCTTTAAAATAAATATTTTTTCCTCATGCAAGTTAGCATTGAACCAAACTTTTCTTAATTCTTCGATGAAGATACAGGCAGGAACATTTAGAAGTTATTCAACCAAGTAAATACAGCATTACATAAAACAAACCCCCAAACTATTCAACTTCGTAATTCCTAGGGGAATTTACTACTAGTTAGGAGTAGTAGTTGAGAACACCCAGTTCTGGATGTTTCAAATTTAAGCTGCCTTAAAGCATTTACAATTGAAGCTTTTGGAAAAACTTTTCTTTGAAGTCTACTTGTTCATAGATTTCACTGGAACTTTTTAAAAAGTGATAATTTTCTGAAAAATTATACATGACCCTCAAGTCAGACATTTTACATGTGATTACACAACAGATTTAGCTAGACAGAAGGCAAAATCCTGAGAAAGTTAAGATGAAAAAAACTGCAACTGAACTTTGATATTAAGTTATCTGATTTCCTAGAAGTGTTATGTCATTTGAAATGAAACAGACAACCTGAAAATTAATCTTTACTGTGAACAGAATGATATATTATACAAATTTAGAAAGTACTCCAAATATTTAAAAAAGCTCTTTCATTTATTTTTATACAGTCCAGTAATAGAAGAATGGATAATTAACATTTTCATTTGTTTTTCAGGAAATAGAACTATGTAACATAACACCTTGCAATAACAGAGAAATGTAAGTATTAGCTCTTACTGCATTAAAACAATTAATAATCCTACCAGTTATAAAGACTGAAGGACAACTATGATTTGAAAAGAAAGAGGTGCGTAGTCACACACAAGTTTTTTCAGACCCTGCAAAAACCTGTAAACAATTTCTTTCTTCACTTTTCAGATTCTAAGATTTTAATAAAATCCTTAGTAATGGTTTCCAGTACAAATACCATGTATCTAACTTGAAAAGTTATAGAAACAAACAGAGGTACCTTACCAACAACAACAATAATTAAAAAAACCCAAAACAACCACAATCCAAAACCACAAGACACTTTAGATACAATACAACACAATACATAAGACTTACCTGAACACTTCCCTAACCAGCCATCAAATGTTACTAGCCAATGAAAAATTTGTGTAATGCTATTGGTAGTAGCTTACTGAATATGGTCAAAGGAATGTCAGAACACTCTGGATTATAATAAAAATACACCCTAAAAGCTTACATCTGAAATGTACTACTATTTATAGTCTATGCTGTTAACACTACATAAACACAAAGGGGAGAGCAAAAAAGTAAGTTGATATCGATATTTGTGTTTCATGCCATGTCTTCTCAATACTCCATATCAGTGTATAATTGCCATTTTTGTTCAAACAAGTTCACGTTAAGATGGCAATCTATTTTATATCCTAACACATTCCCCTCAGTGACAAAATCTGAATTAAATTATTTAAGTAGAAAACAAACAAGTCATCTCACTGAATTCTGATTACCCAGATTACTTAGCCCATTCGAAAGGTGCTCCCTCCTCCTCCCAAGTAATAGTTTTTGCTAATGAAACCTCTGTTCTCTGCATCTGTAACGTTCAGGGTGGGGTAGAGGGGACCCAACTCTTATTGATTAAAATGTATAAAGAATTTTAAAATAAAATTGCACTTACATCATAACTATAGTCTGCATCATTTGTTACTGTCAAGTCTGCAAGGTCTCCAAGGCCCAGTACACTTAACAACACATCATCAGAACCCATAATAAATGACTTGCCTCCTCCAGGTGGAAACGTTATTGGCTCAGCTACAAAGAACAAAACAGTTTCTTTAAGTCTCAATGTAATAATTCAAACTGATGAAAAACTGCATTATAATCACTTAAAAGCAAAGCAGAGTTTAAAACTGAACTTGTATGTACTGCATACTGCCCCAACTAAAAAAAAAAGAGAGCATGAAGACACGCACACATGTGCAAACACACATACATATACTAAATACACAATTCTTATATCATGCTTTGTCATTTGATTTCACCTTACTTTACAGAAGTGTTCAATACTACTGAGAAGTAACTTGACTG
This sequence comes from Sagittarius serpentarius, assembly GCA_034782735.1. Taxonomy (NCBI): domain Eukaryota; kingdom Metazoa; phylum Chordata; class Aves; order Accipitriformes; family Sagittariidae; genus Sagittarius; species Sagittarius serpentarius. The sequence goes on along the minus strand of JAVKLA010000031.1, from coordinate 7,739,688 downwards.
ACATTACTTTAAATCACAAAATCAAACGTACGTCCCAGGTCTCCAAATTCTCAGTTAAATATTTCATTCACTAAACCATGCTACCCGCCTTCTATCCATTTGCAAATAAGTCTCTGTGCTTTATACTAGTCAAATATCTCTACTTGCATGTGTATTTATCATCTCTCAGCCTAAAGGCCTCCTGCAAAACATCTCTTCTACTTTGATTTTTTTCAGATTTAAAAAATGAAAACATCTGTTATTCATGAATTCCCTTTCTTACTTTCTCAGCATGATTTTGGATTCTCATTTAAAATACACTCAACTGATATTTATCATTGCTAGCTGTGCCCTCCCCAAACTAAAATTTAACATTTCTGTTAATTATCATTCAGAATGAATACAAATTATATAAAACATTCATTCTGACTTCCCATCTGAATAATAAAGTTTCAAATACTGACCCATATTTTTTACATTCTTCAACAATTCTGTATATCTCCTCCTACCCACAAATATAAATTTAGCAGTAAGGAATAGGAATAAAGGCTTAAATGTTGTAATACTTTAGCATACTTTAGAAGCTGCTTTTACTTATCAGTATTCCTTTCCGTGAAAAAATTGGGACACTTGTTAGGTAGAGTAGTTTAACTATGTGTGAACTTTAGCTAAGTGCAAACATCTGCAATATGTGTTAAATCATATTTGACATCTTTAAAAATTAAACTTGCTTGACTTTTGGATTTCATTGATTTGGCAGAGAGAGTTATGGTCTCACTTTAATGCCACCCCTTGTTTGTAATCCTCTCAGAAATACTTTGAGAAGAAAATAAAGTTTCCGGATCTGAAAACATCCATATCCTGGTTTTTGTCTGACAAAAATTGTTCCAAACAAGAGGACTAATGATCAACACATTCCTGTTTAGAACGTGCATCTTTATTATTCTGTATCATCACTATCTGAATGGTAACCTAGTTATGTTCCACTCCAGCTGAAGAAAAGTAACTAAGACCAGGTGTAAAGTTATAGATGTCTGGCATCATTGCTATGGCTACACAAAGAGGAGCCAGCCCAGCTAGATCAAACAAATCACTTCTCAGGAATAAAACAAGTTCCAATGTTTGAGAACAACTGTATTATTAAAATGTAACCTTATTGGCACAGGCAACACAGCTGTATGTGAGAATCTAAGAATATCATCTATGTAAGAATAAAGACTACTGTTCCTACAATCGCATAAAAAGAGCAAATAGTATTCTAACTATGCACAATCACCTTTCTTTAAAACATTCATAATCCATACAAAGGTCTTGACTCATCAGAATGCTATATTACACTAACAGCCTAAAATAGCTTACCATGCCCTTATATGAATAAGCTTTTCATTTCTGTTAGTATATTACTAAAACCCTCAATTTGACAGTCTATTTCCCTTATTAATGGGTTTTGGGCTTTTTTTGCGGGGGGGGGGGTGGGGGGTATCCAGTCATCCATGCTTATTAGATGACATCAGAATTTCTAAGGACTGATTTCTTAGTGAAAGCTGAGTATAAAAGGAGATACAAACAATACTTTATATGAAGCAAGAAATAAAGTAACATCACAAACATTCTCTGGGCAAACAGAAATTGTGAAATCCTCAAATGAATAACAATTAGCCCCTCATTTACTTCAGAGACCAAGTTTTTCCTGGTTCTTTTCCGACAGAAAAAGAGTGGCAGAAAAAAAAAATTATAAAGGCTACAAAAGAAAGAGAGGGGGGTTTTACAGTTTGTTGGTGTTGTTATCGTTGTTTGGTTGGTTTTGTGTTTGGTTTGGGGTTTTTGTTTGTTTGTTTTTCTTTTCTTTTGACTGCCACAGAAAGACTCTAATACTTTTATCTGGAATTTCCAAAACTGGCTCGCCTCTACTGTCTTGACAAGGTCTCAGCCTCCCAAATACAAGTGTCCATTTACAAGCCCAAGCTCCCAAGTCATTATAGAACAGAGCTGCTAATCACAGGGGAAAGGAGGCAATATGCTCATTTTAAACTTGAGGCCACTTTCCATCCCTGCTGTGATGCTGTGACTCCTATTTGATCTTTAGAACAGGCCCACAAGGTTTAAATAAGCCCCTGAACTTGTCATACTAATTCTTTGTGAAATTAATGTCATCTGTCCTTAAGAGATCAACTTTCATATGCTTTATACTAAAAATGGAGCACTACCACAGAAAAACACCACCACATTAAGAGTCTATATTACAAATTCATCAAGCTTTATTTGCATCAGAGGTGAAAATCCCTTTATTTAAAGCTTCAAAATTAATGCTATGCAAAATTCAGAAGCATATTTCTCAATATTAGTTGTCAATATGCACGTATATGTTGTATTACTATATGTTTTACTTGCACATTTTACTATTTTAAAATAAGACATATTCAAAGAAGTTTAAAAAATGGTTGCAAGCTGTTTTTATAAAAACAAGAAAAGGCAGGAAAGTAACACAATGAAAGATGCATGTAGTTAAAGCTACTAAAAATAAAGACCGACAACTCTGCATATCAAAACCAATGCATCAATAGATATATGCAAACGATAAAGTTAAATTACTTACAGAATGCTTTTCATCTTAAAAAAAAAAAAACCCAGGCATTTTTCTGACACACATAGCACAATCTTATCTTATCCTCATAGCATAATATATATGTTTAACTGAGTTTGCAATCAATAAATATCAAGTAAAAATGTAAGTGATGGTACACGTTTCTTTGTACGTGAAACTAGGTGAAAAAAGTGCAATGATTAAGTATTTGCTTGGCCAATCCTAACCAGCACTTCTTACCCTCAAGTTCTTGACATCATAAATAATCAAGTCAAAATCAAGCAGTAATATTTGCACAGACTGAAACTGCTTTAATCTCTAGTCAGATATGTATGTTCATATATGCTGCTGTTGTCTACTGTACGACAGGGACATCTTAATCTTGTTTTCCAGAAAGTTAACACATGGTACACCAAAAGCAGCAGTTAATGGCTGAACAATTAGCTGTTACTGCTATTTTTTTGTCAATCTATAGACTGACAGCCCCACAATCTATAGATATTAAAAAAGAAAAACAACCTGTGAAAATAATAATTCTCTGTACAATACACTGAATGGAGAATCTGGCTGCAGTTGATTCTGTTTCTGAAAGTCATTCAGAAGTGAAATGGAAATCCCAGTTTCTTATGGCCAAAACTATAAAATGTAATTACAGCATAACAATTTTCTCATCATGTTTAACCAGGCACTTGAGAGTGGTGGGAGGGGAAAAACCAAACCCAAAACCCAAACAAAAACCCACACCTTTAGAGGTATAAAAGATACATTCCCAGCCAATTAGAACCATAGTTTACCTTCCTCCCTGAACCCCCTCCTCCCTTCAAGGAAAAAAAAAAAGTGAGCTAATTAACACTTTGTTCTTTATATGAAAACAAAATTATTAGACACTATCTTAGAACTGTAACACTTCAGATTGTAGCATAAACCTTACGTACAGTCGCAAGAACTTTATGGCTTGGTATTCATCAGCACAGGCTAGTATGTCCCAGCAAGAAAGCCTAAAGTTGTCTGCAAAACCCTCAGGTTTCAAAACACAGCTGAATAAGTAATCTGCATTTGGTCTTGTTAACAAAAGACAGATATAGAAGGAATTCAAAGACAACACTAAGCCTGTTTGCTTGCAGCTTTGCACCATACAGTGCAGACAAAAACCTCAAAAAGCTGTGTAGTATTCAGGATAGAATTTCTGATTAAAGAGCAAGATTTACACTCTAATATTCAAGTTTAAATGTTATGCAGAAACCACAATTAGCAGATATGATGGCAGAGATACTCATACTACTACTCTTAATGAATAAAGCCCAAACTACACTGATAAGCTGAAAACATATGAACACATTAAATAGCATGAAAATATAATCCTGAAGGCACAGTTTATTTGAAAATAGTGTGGACAATATTTATTTGAAGTGTAGCACAGTGTTTGTGCTACAGGAACCGGGCAATAAAAGTAAGTCCCTATCAAATTTAGCATCTACTGCTTCAGAAAAATTGTTTTGTCCAATATTATTTTAGATGAAAAGTCTCTAGAAGAGACAACAGCTATATGGCTTATCCTTGACAATGAATATCTACGTTCCTTTGCACAACATGTACGGCCTAAGAAAAATAGCCTAGAACAGACCAAGGTAACTGTAACTGTAGGGTCACATGACCTTAATACCTTAACAAGGTTAAAAGGCAACCTAAAGCATTTAAATACTAAACCTAAATACAACCTAAATGTACCTCTACAAGTTTTAGCAAGTGGAACGTCACCAGTAGGTTTTTCAGTTGCACTCCACAGGTAAATTTGATACTTAATACAATTTTAAGTCGTAAATAAAAACAAAGATGAAAAGGAAGGCAGTAAAAGAGAAGGTGTGAAGACAAACACTTTTGTAAAATAATAGTTTGGGAGAGCAACGAAAAAAAAACAACCTCCAAAATTTCTATGTTTCTGCTTGCCTGGTGACAGGCATTTGTGGCATCAGGGGTGAAGGAAGAACAGGAGAACCAAAAGATTATCAGGATCAATAATAATAATGCAAATTCTTCCCACTTCTGGTATAGCTGATATCACGCCAGGGCTTACGGGTCAAAAATCATCATAAAGGAGCCAAATCTGAATTCAGCAAAGTATTTTAAATGAATATGTTCTGAGTAGAGGGCAGAATTTACATAACGGTATTCTAATCTCAAAGTTAATACAAGGAAAATAATTCCTTTAAAACAAAAAACTTAAAAGCTGAATACAAGATTTTGGACTATTTAGATAATAGTTTGCCATTAACTTCCATTGCCTAAGATAATTCTGAAATTGAAACCAGTACTTTGTAAATAAATAAATAGTGTCTTTGTACAAGACCAAGAGAATTAAAAAAAAAAAATTTAAAATTGAGGAATAGAGACAAATTAGTTTCACAACTTAACCACTTTTAAATTTCACTTTAAAATGCACACTGTGTATCAAATGTTAATACTCACCTTTTTCCCCCTCAATCAGTAACAGTCTAATTGTAAAGGTTTTGCTAACTTGGGGGGGGGTGTGTGTGGGGGTGTGTGTGTGTGTGTCTGCAAACAGGGATTTAATAGTGAATAGTTTCAGAACACACTGCTGTACATAAAGTTGTTTAAAAATACTTATGAAATAATGATGAGTTACGATAAGCCACAGAAACTCAAGCCATATTCTCATAAAACCATTTGGGAAGAATTGCAAATAAAATAATGTGGCAATCTGCAATTGCATTAAGCTTTATAGAGGGGACAGTAAATTACAGTGTGTGCTTTCTAAAAGAAATCTCCTGAAATATAATAAGTAGCTGAATTTTTTGTACCTTCCTCTGCTCTTGCACCTTCATGATCAGTCATTCTAGAAGAGGGTGACCTAGATTGATTAATGATTCCTGAAGGGATGTGGGGTATCTCATCATCGCCCAGATCAGCTATCATGTCGTGAAGTTTTGTCCTGTTGACTCCTGTAAATTAATGTCAGCAGCAAAGATTCATTTGATTGCTACCGCTTGACTTGACTGAAGTCTAAAAATCCATTAAACAAGAATAATTACTGATGGGACCCCCTTGAAATAAATACAATGCTTTGCTTTTGTCTTAGTATATTAATAAAATTGATCTTTTGGAAATCAAAAGAAGGAGTTAACACATCAAATCTGAGAACTACATGCAAACAGTTTTAATTCACTAAATCAAAGAATAACTCCTTTGTGTTCTGCAGAACTATTCTACAATTTCCTGTAGGAGAGAAAAAAAAAATAATCTTACAGCCCTACTGAGAAGTCAAGCCAAATATTAAAAGAACATTAACTATTAAACAAAATGCATACGAATTAAACATTTGCGAATAATATTACACAACTTCAACTATACTAAACAATTAAACACTGAAAAACAGGGTGCAAATAAAAAATAAGCTTAAAAATGAGGGAAGAAGTACAGACAACTCATAATGGGGGTGCAACGAACAATTAACTTTCCCTGCTTTTGAATGGTATTTAAATTGTACAAAGTGTTTATTAAACACAAGAGCAAGAATGCTTCCACCACTGTATGAAACTGCAGATGTATATTATACAAGCATGCCTCTAGAAACAAAGCATACTGAATTATGTGCATTAAATTCATGATGTTCACTAGTGTCTACAAGGATATTATGTTATAATTTAAATTTTTTTAATTAATAAATTTATTCCTGCTTCCACCTTACAGCTTGGATGTCAAAAAGTCAAGCTTCCATCATAACATGAAATTTCAGTGACAGAACCTCTTTAGAGAAAACAATCCACAACAATGCAAGACATAACCAGCTTTTAATCGATAAGAGTTCTTCCTGGGACTGCAGGCAGTTTTATTGTAGAACATTTAAAATAAAAAACCCACCACCCCACAAACAAAACCTATGCTTTCAAACTTGCTAAAATATAAGTGTTTACTATCTTTAAAAAGGCACATTAGAACTTAAATAATTTTTACATATGTCCTTTTTGTTAGTGAAGGAAGCATTAGGAAACAATTTCTTATACTCTGAGGTGACATGTACCACTTTTATTAAAAAGGAAATCAAAACTAAAACAAAGCCTGTATTGTCAAAGAAGTAAAGGTAAACACTGTAATTACAGGTGACTTACCAAAGGCAGAACTGTTTGTTTAAACAGTTAAACACTAAAAGACATGCTTTCAAATAATATCTGATAATTTCCATTTTTAGATCTTACTGACAAAAATGCTTAAAATTCACGTGTTCAAAAATAAGTATCCATCAATAATTTAATTCTCTGGAGATAATGGAGAATTCTCTGGAGAGAGTGATGACAATGAAAAATATTTCTGGAAGCAGAATCATAGTAAAAGTATACCACGCACACCTCAGGAGGGATGCTATATAACTATTCTCATTAATACCTGCAAAACATTTTCATTTTGCCAAATAATACAGAACTCCCTATATTTTTTTTTGTGCTTTTGATGTTTTTCTTTCTTTTACAGAACATTTAGTATTCCAATTAAATCTACAAAGGCTACCCGGAAGTAGTTTGAGAATAAAATGGCTTTCAAAAGTTTCCCTTATACAACAGAACAGATTTCTTCAGTGGTTGTTTCATTTCACAGTCATGTAGAAGTGAGTCCAGAAACTTGTGACCTCAGCTAATGAAGTGAGTGTAAAATATTAAAAATGAGGAATGTCTCTTTTGCACCAACACTTTTTTCTAATAGCCACTAGACTGATAGGATTTCATTTCAAAGGTACAATACTTAATTGCAGTCAGCAGGTGAGATATATAAAAAAAAGTCATTCTTAAAATGGCCAGGTCTCTACCATACAGACCACAAAGCTTGCTTTTGTCTTTATTCCAGTTGGCTGTCAGGCAGCCACCTCCAGTGACCAGCAGCAGATACGTTCTTGAAAATATTATAGAGAAATCAATAAATGACATGATAAAAGTCATGACTGGTACCCTAACCTTGTCTACTTTAATATACCCTTGTTTTTCAGAAGAAAACCCATGTCTTCTCCATGTCAATATGCATGAACTGCTCAACACATGGATGGAAAATGCCAAAAATGGCTTATAAACTCTTACATCCAAACTGCAAGCATCTTTTGGAGGTGCTTTCACACTAAACATACAGGCATAAGAAGTTTGTCTAAGAGCACACTCTAGAAGTAACTAGAAGTAGCCCCCCCTGCTCTGCTACCTCAAACCAGCCAGTCATTAGAGGATTGTCAGCCTTGCCTTTTAATGTTTTTTAGTATGTTTAGTCACTTCTTGTCCTTCAGGCATAACCTCAGAACAGCCCTCAATCCATCATACAATACAGAGAGAAACTTCTTTCTGAAGTTTACAAAAGAGCAGCTGCTGTTTCCAACAATTTCTCTGTATTCCATGCCGGAAAAGTTGAATATTCAAGATTGTGCCACCACCACCGAATACTGTGCAGATTTCTGCTTTCAAGTAAGTGCAAGTGTTCCTTCATGTTAACTGTTGAAGTATTTTAAATGTTAAAGATTTTCAAGGATAAGAATGTGCTGTCTCTGCATAAGCAGCTATGTTCAAAGCACAAACTGGATGACTGTGTTTTATCTTCAAGACAAGACTAGAACGAAAAAAAAAAAAATCAGTAAACATGAACCTGTTATGAACAAAAGCAAAACACCTACATTCCCATCTCAGTGTATCCTCCTTCAGAGATCAAAAGTGAAAAAGGTAATTGAATATTCAGTGCTGAAAAATTCTAGTCTGAGAATCCACAAGCAGATTTCTATTAGCTCCAAGATGTAACAGCCCAAGTCTGAATACAACAGAGGGATCCTTCTGTATCAACAGGTGATGGTAATGAAGATGGTAAAATCCCAATCTATTTTCATGCCTATCAACTGTTACACTGTATTTCCAGAAATCAAGGCTAGCAAAGTGAATGGGACAGATAATGTTTCATAAATACAGAACAATTATAGACTGATGTAAAAGAGCAGGAAAGTAAAAAAATGAGAAAAGTTTCAAGGAAACAAAGGAAAATCAGTAAAAGGATCTCCATTTTAACAGGAATGCACACCTATAATTTAAGATGTGAAAACCATTTTTCAAATTGCTGAGAACACATTACGCTGACCTGACAGTATGAAATGAGATATGCATCATCTCCACTATTACATTCTGAAAACGTGACAGACTGCATCTGAAAAAATCATCCCCCGATATACCCACCAAAACTCATCTTTTAACTTGAGCAAGAAACTGGCCTTAAATTCAGCATATTACTATAAAAGCTAAGCCTGGTTTTGTAGAAATCAAACTTAACTCCTTATCTATTTATCACAATGAAGTCCAGAATAGGTTGAGGTTGGTTTATGGTTTTTTGGTTTCGGTATGGTGTGGTCTTTTTTTTTTTTTTTTTTTAATAGAAGAATGTTTCAATAAACAGGTTTGGGGATATTTTACAGCTGGTATTATAAAGGCAATTGAAATGTGGGGTGGGTTTCAGTTTGGTTTCGATTTTGGGGGTTTTTTGGGGGTTTTTTTTGTGTGTGTGTTTTTTTTTAAAGATCCTTTCATAAGGAAGTGCTATTTCCACATAACATGGTGACTATCATGTCAGGAGGGGAAAGAAAAACCACAAAAAAACAAAGAATACATATTACATTATGAAAACGTATGTGCTGACAGAAGATGACCTAAATTAAGGTGTTCTACCCAAAACATGAATGCAGACTACAGAAGTATTAAAATAGAATCAAATCTACTTCTGTCCACTTATTTATCTCTACATTTACAATGAAAGTTACCATACCTGGGCCAGGGCTATGAAAACCCTGTTATGAAGACAACAGCCTAAATGCCAGTCATGGTAGTTACCAGATGCATATCCAACAAAAGAACCTGTTAGAATGTCTGCCCTGTTATGCTGTCCTCAAAGAACTGCAAGAGGTGATAGTCAATGCACATTTATTTGATCTTTATGATGACACGTATACTGCCATGCAGATAAACTCTGGTATTGCTCGAAATAAATTCTGATAGAAGTCTGACAATACACTGAAGAGCAAAGAGATGAATATTCAGAATGAAGTTCGCAAATGATCAGACATGAGAAGCAGGAATAAAGAAGGCCTTTGACATTATTTTCAGTCTCAGAATGTTAAAAAAAGCTGAGAAAAAAGTCTACGAATCAAATAAACAGAATTTAAATAAACCTGCCCAACCTTAAATGCATACTTTTACTGTGTGTGGAGTTATCTCATTCAATTAGCTCAGTCATTTAGAGGCCAATTTTTCATCAGAAATCACTATTACGAATGTGACACAAGTGCAGAATCTCACAAACCACCCTTTGATACTACCTATATGAGCTCAGGGTCTCCCAAAGAAGAATTTAAACTTAAAACCCCAAATGCTACACAGTGACTTACGTGACCTCACAGCACTGTGACATACAGTTGTCTCCTAAATATTCCCTTATATGAACATAAGCAGGTTTCAACTTTACTTTAGATGAAGAAAATACTCCTGTAAGTTTTGATAGTGGAACACACATTTTCAAAAGACAATATACATCAAACAATAATTTACAGCCAACATGTCACGCCACTCATAGTACAAAACAATGTTATACCGTTCGCAGCAACTGCAGGAAAGTGGACAGGAAAGAAAGTTTTGATAATAATGTTGCAAAGTTTTAAATTTTGCAACAGGACATTTCAGAGTAATTACGATTTTAAATGACGGTCACAACCAATTTAATCGGCAATGTAGACCATTAAAATGCCATTTTTTTTTACAAAGCAGTTGGTTTTGGTGGGTGAGAATTATGGTCCTTTTCTGGAAATTTTAAGATTTACAAATGGAAAAACAAAAAGATAATAGAAATTCTTGATTGCATAGCAGTCAAGGAAGCAACAAGTGCAGGAAAGAGAAATCCTTTCTAGACAAGCCAAAATAATGACAATAAAACAAATTTGGAGGCCCGAAAAGAGTTTTTCATACAATTTATAATCCTAGAACAACACTACTTGTCCCTGTTTTACAGCTGCTTACCTTGTATAAGCCAGAAAGTAGAAACCACTTGGTGTGGTGGGTGTGAAAAGATTAGAATCAAAATAAAAGCATGGTTTCAAGAACTTTCTGTGTGTGATAACCTAATGGCACAATTTTTAAGAAATACAAAAATCCCCTGAATAATTACCTTTTTTCCCCAGAATTCAAAACATCTGCTGTTATTTTGCAGCCACTGTGCTTCCAAAAGTCTAAAATGTGAAGTTTAATAAGAAAATTTCAAATAAAAGAACTCCATTTTAGTGTTAAAAGGAAGTTTCTAACCCTACAAAATACTTCATGTGAATTTGGTGTCAACTGCTGATTTACTACTGTAAGTTCTAATTAAACCAAAGAGTAGATAAAGATCTTCACTTCAAAGATTTTATATTTGTGTATGTGTACATATATTTGTGTACGTGTATTTATATGCGCGTATGTACGTGCAAGTCATGCAAAATTGCTGATAAAACAATCAACAGGCACAAACTTAATCTTGTTAGATGTTACAAAGTGAATTCAAATCTTAGTACTTCCAGAATTCTTCATGAAGTGTTATATTTTAATTATCACTTAATTTAGTTAGTACATATTCACACAATTTTTGAAAGAGAGTAAAAAAGTAGTTTTTACTAAATATCGCCAGAAACTGTTGTAACATACTTTCAAAATAAAAACACTGCGATCAAGGGAGCTTCTCTAGAATGACATTGATTTAAGAACACTTTGTCCACTAAGAGCTTTGTATAGTTGATGACATAAGTTACAAAAGCATTTGCACCAGATACTTCAATATTGAAATTTGGTTTAACTTACATAGCTCAAACAGGTCAACTGGTCTGAAAACTCTTAAAGAGTGAAGAGGTGTCAAGCAAAATGTGGTAACTGAACAGAAAAGTGAAGGGCACCATAAAATAAAGATTATGTCCTAAAGAAAGTTACAAAAAAGGTTTGTATTTACATTACAGGCATTTTTTTATTCTCATTGCCTTAGATTGTAAAAATAATTACACACCCATAAATAGCAATTATACCTTGATTTAAGCTCATGTGAAAAAAACCAAAAAAGCCCAACAACACCCCCTCAAACAGTACCATAATATTGTACTTCAAGAAGCAGATAAAAGTTTAAATCTTTCAGAAACTTCTCAGAGTAGCAGTATCCTCAAAATGCATGTTGTTCATTAATTTTACACTCGCATTTCAAAGCATTTGGCTCTCTTTACCTATTGAACCCTGAATTTTTAACGTGTTTTCAACATTTCTCATCTAGGAAATGGCTGTCAAAGGTTTTGACATATTCACATTCAGCAGGTAGAAAGTTAAAGTTGGTTGCCCCCGTTACAGAAAATGATGCTTAATGAAAAAAAGCAAGAACAGAACTTGTGAGAAAAAATGTCTTCTATAAAGATAGGCAAAAAAGCGTTGCATTACAAGATTCAGAATCTGCACTTACTCTTTACCCCTTTCTTCCCCTTTCGTTCCTTCTTGTACTGTTCCTTCAGTTTACTTATTAGTCCCTGGTCTACATCCCAAACCTCAGCAGTTGGGGACAGGTCATCTTTGTCTACATGCAGCATATTATTAAAAGAAAAAAAATCAGCGATTGGCAATGCAAGCTGTTGGTGATTTACTATCATAGCTGTATAAGAGCATTAATAAAAGTTCTTAATAAATCTTTACTTTAAAGGTGCAGTCTCAGTTTTAAGTTTACAAAACACTAAGCCTCATTTCATAGTTTTCCAAGGCACTGTATAATATCAGTCACATATTTGAAAATTGTATGTTAATTTGTTACTAAGTAGCAAACAAATTAAGTTTCATAAGTAACTATGTTAGATACTACTAAATACACAAAAATTCATTGGTGTTCAGAAACGATTACTGCATCTTTAGAAAGACAGTGTTAAGAAATTATTCAGCCAGTGTTTAATAAGCAAATAAAAGTATTCATGCTACATCTCTCATGAAAATGCAAGCTAAGTCAGTGCCAGTTTATTCATGAAGACCCACCATGCATCCTCTCGCACTCATTCTACATGCATAAGAAAGAAACCTTGGTCCTACATATAACCAGTGAAACGAGTCTATTAAAATACAGCTTTTTACATAAAGATGAAAAGTAATTTGCATAGGTGAATAAATTGACAACCCACTGCATCCCAGCAATTAAATTATAATTAGCAGAAATACAACATTCCACGGTAGTTTCAGAAGACATGTCTTTTTTTTCTGTTTGACAAATATTGCAGAGTTAATTATTCTCCAATAAAAGTCAAGTTTCCACTTTTCTAACCTACCCATCTCAAACATTTCTGGAAACACAGGATTAATAAAAGGATAAACTTTTTTCTAAGACAAGGTGAATGTAACATTTGCATAAGCACTTTTGCTAGCAGACAAACTAGGCAGCAACCAAATTTGGTTTGTGCGCCAGTTAAGCTTACGCTCACAAATTCTTTAGGCAGAAAATAATAAAACTAATTTCCTCAGCTTCCAACTTCCAATCATACCTATGATAGCAGTGTTTCCATAAAACAGCAATTTTCAAAGTTATAACCATTACAGTCATAAAAGTGCACAAGAGGAGCCATACACAGCAGAAACAAAGAAACATGCATTTAGGATGCAAACCAGTAGGAGTTATTCCAAGTACATGTTTCATGACAAAACATGACAACAAATGAGAAGATAGCCTAGGATATTGATGCATCTACCATCATTCAAATAGGGCTGATCATGACAGAAATAAACAATCTTGATCAAAGAGGTGGAATACAGAAACAGCAAGGGTAGTGAAGGCATGAAACAGGCAACATAACAGCAAACTCCCCTCAGCTATCCACAAATAACTGTAGAGAATGGAACAGAACAATGCCATCCTACACCAAACTGCAAACACAAAGACCTCAGTCTTCATGATCGTAGGGCCAAAACATTGACAGAGAATAGTGATTAGTCAGAAAAAACATGAGGCAAGAAAGATAAGACAGAGAATATGCCCAACCAGAAGAGGAAGGAAATTAGGAAAAACAAACAAAAACCCCAAACCCTAAAACCCAATGAAAGGAAATTGTTAAGAACAAATAAAAAAAAAAAAAAAAAATCCAAAGCACCATTAATAAAAGGAAAATAATCAGCTAGGTTGTAGCATTGCAGAGAAAGATTTGGAAATTAAACTGAACCAGAAGCTGACCATACATAACAGCAATGTAATGCTGTTAAAAAAAAAAAAAAAAAAAGAGCCACAACTAAACTGTCATTCGGGTATGTTTTAAAAGGTGTGGTGTATTAAACCAGGAGTAGTCCACATAATTCAGTGATGGTGATGACAAAATTGAAGTAACATGTCCAGTCTGTGTTCTACACTAGAAGTTTAGAAAACGTCTGTAGATTGCAAAACAGATGGCATTAAGTATCAAGAGAACGAATTTGAAGGATCTGGGCTCATTCAGTCAACAGAAAACAGGAAAAATGTAAGCCTGCAAACATAAATACTCAAGAACAATGCTATTGGCTGCTGAAATATAGGTCATAAATAGAAAACTAGTTAAAACACTAACTGATTAACCAGAGAGGCTGTGAAATGAATTTCAATGAAGATTTTTAGGAAAACCCAGCAGTGTTTCTCTCAGGTACGCCTAGATATACTTAACTATTTCAGAACAGAGCCATGTAACTAGAAGACCTCTGTAATTCCCCTCTAGTTCCTGAAACTGCCTGCAGTGTTTATAACCCACACTAAACTGACATCAGGACAGTGCAGAGGATCCAGGATGTCCACTAGCCAGTTCCATTTAGTGGAGAAAGGATTTTTTAATTTATTATTTATTTATTTTTATTTAAAAGATGACCCAAGAGACTCCGAATTCCAGTCACACTCTGCCACCCAGAATTCTGGGCACTGTCAGTCATTCTCTGACTCATGGTCCATCTGTAAACAGAACTCCTGTGTTTCACAGAGAGGAGAAATTCAGTGATGAACACAGTCAGTCACCAAAATCATAAGCAGAATAAAAAGACTACATAATATGTAACATCTGTAATATGTAACATAATATATAACAATATGTATTTATTGCTGTTTGCTTAAGCAAACAGAAGTTCTATATGCATCTTTTTCTTGATACTGTATCACCACAAGACATTTATAAATCTTTTAATCTAAAAATGTACATTCATTTTCTAATGTGCTGCACACTTTAATTCTTTATTTAACACTGTTTGAATTTGCTCATCTTTCAGTATTTTGAAAATAAGCCGTTCCTAAGTAAAACATGTTGCATGACAGAACACTTAAATTATTTTCAAAGATTGTGATTTAAAGATTCAAAGTATATTAAATGAGGCACTTACAAAAAAAAAATGTGTTCACAAAAAGCCATATTATAGGAAGGAAAAAAACAGCAACCCAAACTTCCACACTCGGCAGCTGGTTTGCAGAAGCATCCAATAGCAAAAATGTAACCATCAAACTTGGCAATTAAATATTTTAGTGTATCTGAAGTTAGACCTACAGATAATATTTTGATGATTAAGTACTGAAAGTAATAATAAAGCAAGACTAGGCAATAGGTTTAGAGCCTAAACATCAGAAGTTTGGTTTCCAGATACTAGATAAAAGTATTATAAAGAAATACACATGTAAACATTTACATTTTTTCAAAGCCTAAATCTTTGCAAGAGTAAGAAGTGACAGAAGAATGCCAATGACAGGAAAACTAAAACAGGAATCAAAAAAAGCTGAGAAGAAAACAGAACACAGCAACTGTTTACGTTATGAAGAAAAATATGAATTTTAACTGAAATACTAAAGTTGATGGGTTCAAAATGATGTGACAGGCTAAAATAAATTGGTTTAGGCAATGTATTATTTTATTTTAGAAGGCATTTAAGTGGGACAATATTTGAAATGTTATTTTTCAAAGGCAATAAAGAAGCATTGCCTTTAAATATTTTAAATTTACACAGTGATCTTTTAAAAAGTGACACTTCACCCCAAGACCTGATAGATTGTATCCTTAAACATCCATTTAAGGAAAGAACAGCTGTACTAAAATTGGTGACATACTATGAAAAAAGCGTTGCTACTACAGTTGGAAGTATGTCTTCTGACCCATTTAAATAGCCAGTTAATACAAAGTATAAAACAAATTTATGGATATTGTCTTCATATGGCAAAACTTAGAACACGTACTTTTTAAGATGAAAGTAAGTTTATTTCTTCCTCCCCACTTCCTTGCCTCAGACATGAATGTTTTGGTAACAATGGAATTACTGCAGTTAAACTAGCTGTCACAAAAAAGCTGTCACAAGTGTGTAGAAACTCCTAGATGCTCTGCCTCACTTTAGCTATGGGTTCACTAAAACTGTAATAAAGGACATTCAAACTGCTCTCTGAAAAGTGCTGTGGGTCAATTTGATTTTTAAAACAGATTTTTAAATTTTATTTTATTTTTAAGTTTGTGACCGCAACTGAACTGCTCGAAAACAAGTTTGAAAAAATTTAGCTTGCAAAGTCAGCACTGCAAATGAATCGGAATCCTCCCGTTCTGGGTAACTATGTGAGAAGATGACAGAGATACAACACGCTGGAAAAGTAATCTTGGAAAGCAGTAACTTGAAATTTGAACGGACAAGCTAGTTCAGTAAGTTTCAGCAGTCTGCTCTAAAAAAAATGGATAAATCTTTGCATGAATTATAGTATCAAGCTGACTTTCCTTCTATATACAATAGTGTTAAGACTGATGCTAGAACCAGAACTTTCTGCATCACTATACATTTGAAGGGATGCTGCAAACTGAAGGTCAAAACCTTGGCTTCAGGACCTCTGAGACATCTTATACCAAGAGATTTGCCTGTTTGGCTAAATAAAAAGATGATCAAGAAACGAATCAAATAACATCGCCTTCATAGGGGAACACCCCCAAGCAACTAAAACGCATCTAAAAATAGATACGTATTATCAAAACTAAAGGTAATAGTTTGCCTGGCTTCATCTTCCAATTAGAAATAAGACTGAGTTTCAAAAATAAAAGGTCACTAACCCTTTGATACTAATTTCCAGGAAGGAATGCTTTCTAATCCTTGGTACCTTCAAAATCAGGACTGGATGATTTTCCTGGAAGATGTGCCAGTATTTTGGTTTCTGTAGATCTTAATATTCTCTTTGCTCACCAAGGGGTTTATCCAAGTATGACAAATTCATTAAAAAAGTTTCAGCATCCAATACACTATTATCTAAGCATCAGCATTTGATCATCACAATCATCCACACATCCATACTATCTTAGTAGGTATTGCAACTCTTATGTGCTATCATTAACAAGTACTCCTTTATTTCTAAAGGCTTTTGTTAGCATCTTACCCCACTCCGTTCCATCTCCTGAACTTCGAGCTTCTCCAGCTCCCTCACCATCTTCAGCTGTCACTAAAAAATCAAATTCTTTCAAAGCTTCTTCAGTATCGGGGTCATCTGTAAGGTCAGCAGCTAAACCTTCATTACCAATCTGCAAGCAGATAAACATTTTTCTGCATTTGAATCGTGAACAGATTTTTACTCAAGTATTTAGGTTAAAAATGATATAGATAACTTTCACTGAGTATTTGGTTGCAGGGGAAAACATTTTTCAACATGAAATGCAGAAAAATACACTTAGATGTAGTCAGATCTAGAGCTGATTAAAAAAAGTGCACAGTGCTGTCTAGTGATCACTAGGAAATGAAAAGAATACTGACACTAGGTTTAGCAACAAAAACAATCCCATATATCCCAGTCTTCATTTTTTATTTAAAACATATCATTTGGAAAATTTTGTTGATTTTCTCACAATATCAATAGCTCTGCAGAGAAGCTTTACAAACAAACTGTGTTTTCTGCTGGTCCAGAAGCCTTTTTTCCTTTTTGCTTTCCAGTTCTATTTCAGTGTTAAGCATAGGCCTGGAAACGGTGGTGTTTTCAGACTAGTTCTACCACATCTGCACCTTAAACAAAACAAACAACCCCCTACCAAGGCATCAGTGAAAAATTTTATTTCATTCTGCAGGTGAAGAAAATTTCCACACGGGGTTAGGTTTCTATGACTTGCACAATATTCTTACACTTTGCAGAAAGAGACAATTTTTACAAACATAACTATAAATGAACCCTCTACCTTCTATAAACAAGCTTTGCCAAGAGTCAAAAAATGAGTGTGAGGTCTTCATATGTGCTTGGAGATTTACTCATTAGATAGTCTGATAAAAAAAAAATTATCTACTGCCTTCGAACAAAAAAGATTCAACTGATTGCTTGATTAATCTATTTACCAGAAGTACAAGTCAGTACCAAAGGTACGGTGGAAAACCCTTCCTGACGAGTCAAGCTGGGCAACTAAGACTTGCATCAAGCTGACCTAACGCTGCTAGCTATTTAACAAAATTAATGCTGCCAGAGGGGTCATCACGCTATAGAATACCCTACAGAGCAAAAAGTACTAAAACTGTCAGTACAACATTCATAAATCAACCTCTTTACATAAAGAAACCCCACTGACAGGGAGACTCTCCCAGTACAGGAGAAAAAGAACTAAGAAGAGTCAGGTAATACAGCCTAACCTACCTAGAAAGCTGCTCACAGAATGGAAAACTAAAGAGGAAAATAGAACAAAACTTAATTGAACCTTAAACAGAAGGTTACTGGAGACAAGTCTCTGCTAGGCTCTTAACATATTTAGTAAAAAGCTGCATAAAAGGAAGAATTACACATATATTTTACATGGAACTGAGGGGTTTTTTTTCCCATTACATGATTTAGTTTCTTCTAAGAAACTGTCCCTACCTTCTCCACAATTCAGAAAGGATGCACATTGTATTGTGCTAAATTTGCCTCAAAAGGACTCGAAAGGATGCAGAGAAGCTGAGATGGGCAAATTGGGTATATCTTTCAGCAATTAATTCACACTTGCTAACAGGCTGTTTGTTTGTTTTTAAGTTTGAGGTAACATATTAACTAAACCACCAAATTTACCAATAACGCATCTGCTTACAATCGATTTGGATAATGAAGGTACAAATATTTTAACATGACACATAATCATCTGGAAAAAAAAGATTTCCCTTTTTAAAGGGGATTTCAGATCTATATAGTAAAGAAAAAAAAATCTTTTACCTTGTGTTTCTTATTTATCCGGTGCTTTTCTTTTCCTTCTGCAATATCTTCTATCATGTCACTCTCTTCTTCTTCATCACTATCATCTGCATTTTCTAAGAAGTTAAATGTTTCAAGAACATCACCAGAATTCCTACGTAAATAAAAACATTAACAGAGAATCTATTTTACTTTCTGAAGAGATTTTAGAAGATTAATCAGATTAAATGCAATTGGTACCTAACAGTTTAAGAGCCTTAAAACTAGCAAAACAAGAAATGGCTGTATGAAGAAGTTTCTACAGCTGCCCAATTCCTTATTACAGAAGCACTCAACAGAATCTGTCATTAAAATAACTCCAATGTGGTTATATGACATAAATTCAACTTCCAATACACTATGTATTTTCCTGTATATAAGACATATGTATAATATACATATATGTATGTAATACAGATACATATGTTCCTATGTATAATCAATTTCAGTTAATTCATAATCATTTGTAGTCAGCTTCACTCACAGGTGTTCAGAGACTCTAGAGTTGGAAGTTCAATGTGAACTGACAAATAGTTATCAATGATTAAGTAAAACAAACTTTATGCACTTATCTCTTTGCTTACCTTTTGATTTCCTGTCCCTTTTGTTTTGATGAAGGAGATTCACCTCCATTAAGGATCTGTTCTAAGTTCTTTGTCTCTACTGAACCGTTTGGTTCTGAATTGGACAGCCCGAGCAAAGACCTTACTCGCTGGGAGCGTACATCCAGTATTGTATCTGTATAACCTACTTCCTGAAGATACCTAGATGCATTAAGAGAAGAAATAGGAAAGCATATTTGAGGGAAAAGGAAAGAAATTAGTACTGATTGTTAAAAATGAATGCCACTATTATAGCATTTATGGAAAAATAAGCTTCATCGCTATCCACCTCATATGGAAAACCTTACTCTATACTGCTTAAAGCTCAAAACTATGAAGTCCTGAAAAATGAGCCACTATTTGCCCACCTCAATTACTTTGTTTCATAGAGCATGCATATATACAGCTCCTCATACTTCAGGGAAAAGTTTGAATATACCAATATTCAAAAATGTTACTTACTGTCTCAGTAACTGTCTGCCTTGCTTCCAGGTCAATTGGCTATTTTGAGGTACTGCAGGAACCTCCGTATCTTTGGTTTCTTCTGAAAGATACAGTGTCATAGTTGGGTATGGTTTTTTGTTTGTTTGGTTAGGGGTTTCTTGTTTTGTTTTTTTTAAAGAGATCAATTTACTTTTTACAAGATACCAATGAACCTAAAAGTAAATCTTAATAAAAGCTTTAAATTAGATGCAGTCTTATGCAGTGTTTGTTAATTAAAAAAAAAATTTTTCTAATTCTTTGCTGAAGCATCAAGCAAATAATTTAACAGAATCAGTTAAAAAAATGCTGATCCCATACAGGCAAAAAAGAAACTAGAAAAATACTTAACTTGTACACAAAAGAAAACCTTGCCCTGATCAACTGAAGTGTTAACTGCTAAGAAAATAGGCTGTATCTCTTTAACAAAGCAAAGATGCTTAGCAAGCAACATGGAAAATATGGTTGAAATATGAGAAGCAGTAACATGTATCAGCATTTGGACAAAACAAACATGTCAAGTTCAACACAAATTCCATCAGTTTACTACCAACAATTAAAATCTAGACCCACTGCATTTTCACTATGGCAGAGACTATAAAACATGGTACAAACTAATAGTTTAAGGATTTTAACATCTAACATACTGCTTTTAAACATAGACGAAAAATTCCATCATGCAAGAAGTGTGAATCATGATCTCTAGTTTCAACCGGGTATGAAAGTACCCAAAACGTGGCACTTCTAAAGCAGAAGAAAACAAACAAATAAAAAAAAGGGGGGGGGGGGGCGCACCAAATTCGG
>JAVKLA010000031.1:7691691-7712643 GCA_034782735.1 Sagittarius serpentarius | reverse complement strand
AAAGACGAGGAAAGACGAGGAAAGACGAGGAAAGACGAGGAAAGACGAGGAAAGACGAGGAAAGACGAGGAAAACTCTTTTGCATTAATCACTTCAGTCAGTCATTAACAAGAAAAATCTTTCTGCCCTAGAGACTGAGTATTATTTTCTGTTCAAAAATGACGGGGTTTGCCTTGAAAGAAAGGTATTAAAGGTAGTAACTCCAAAAGACGGCACAAACAGCAGTCATATTAAACATTTTCATATTAAACATTTTTGTCTTTATGGAATTGTTAGCATAAATTTTATTACCCATTTTCTTCTAAACCCAAAACCATATTAAAATAATTACACAGCATACTTTTAAGGAATTTAGTTTTTAATGCCAATATATTGAACAGATTAAGGAATGGTCACAGGAATTCACATACAGAATTTACAAATCCATTGTACAGGAAACAACTGTATTTTATGGATTCACATTTTACTTACTAGTGAAGACAGCTCAAGGTTAGAATATCAAGGAAGAATTGGTTTTAGTGTGCTGTTCTATACAGACAAAAATAATGCTTTTTTTTTAAAGCATCAATCATATTACCCACCTAACTTACAAAGAAGCAATGAGGCTTCCCACTTGCCTGCTAACCTAGCAGATAACAATAGATTTAGTAGAACATACAAGCTATCTCAACTAGTGCAAAAGGTCTAGTGGAAAACTTTGAAGTAGTTGAAAAATAAAGGTAGTAAGTTTGTTGAGAAAAAAGTAGTCTCTTCACTGCAAAGTGAAGGGCTTATATTTTGCCTTTTACAAGCCAAAATCCTAGGGAAGGCAAGGAACTTTGCAGATGTGAATACAAATTTTAAACAATTAACAACATTACTGAATTGGCCATAATTACAGGAAGCCACAAACTCATTTATCCTCATTATGACTTTAAAAATTGACTGAAGTCATTGGATAGATAATTCAAGACAAGATTCAATATAAAATTTTCTTAGAAGAGGGACTGAAAAGACTAGAATAAGGAGAGCAAAGTAGAGACCACAATGCTCTACAGAGCTTAAGAGAGCTTAAGATCAACAACACAATGTCATTATTAAAGGAGGCACAATAAAAAGAAAAAAAAAGCAGAGGTATAATCGGCACCTAATCTATCCTTGAAGATTTTTTAAAGGGAGTGGTTGTACATTTTTATTACTCTGTGGTTAGAGCCTGAAATAGTCTAACCAGGAGGACAGCATTCTTGCATTGCTCCTTTCTCAAGACTAAGTGATATCACCATATAAAACTTCAGACGTCGGCCCTGATTTTAGCCCCTCTGGCCTTGTGCTCTGTGGCAAACCAAATTAAAATGCATTCTTTTACCTTGCATTAGCTAACTAGTTACTAATCAATCAAAATTTAAAATCCTAGTGAGCACAAGGCAGTTATGAGTATTGCAGTTAGAAGTCTGTCATGAAAGTACTCTCAACTAACCACTGCCATTTGGTGAGAAAAGAGTAATGCACCAAACAGTGCATGGTAATAAGAATAAAAAAAAGTAAATACAGACTTTGTAATGATTCCACAGGTATTTCAAGATAAAAGGTAGAGACCAAGATCCAGAATCAGCTATTTTAAACAGTGTTCTCCCAATGGAAGGAGACAGAGGGAGCTGAGCAAACCCAACAACTATACTCAGCTGCAATTATGTTACTTAGATTCTAAAAAATACTATAAAACTGACTCTAAACCAATAGAAACTTAACAGCCTTCTTAAGAAAACTACATTTATACATAATTTGCACTCCTCTAGTATCTAAGGCAGCAAATGACCAGACAGTTTCACAAGCTGAACTTGTTATCCCAGTTTTCACTAGCCAAGGATAAGACAACAAAAAGTATACAGTGTCCTTACACATCAATACAAAAGTACACATAAAATAGTTATAAAAGTAGGCTTTTTTTTAAAAAGTAGTATGTTACATGCACATATGCGCAACACCATACTTCAAACATTTGGAAGTTACTGCATGCGCACAGGCTCTCTTTACAAATATAAACCCAGAACTAAATACTTCGATAATTATCATCTAAGGAAGGTTATGAAAGCTCTTATGCTTCCTGACTTGAATGAAGTTCTCAACTCTTTCCAAAATGCAGGTCATCTGTAAGTGATGGTCTTCTCCCCTTCTATTAGTCTTCTTTCATTGGCTAGCACCCTTTTATAACTATTTGACAAATCTTAGTTGCCAGCTGTAACTCTTGAGCTTTATTTCATCCTCAGTCTGCTGATAATGGAGAGGAAAATAATATAGCTGCAATCATACACAGAGGGAGGCATCTGCCTTCTAAATGCTCACAGCCGAATTATTTCCTTCTTCTGGAAATATTTCTAGAGTACTTGGCCAAACAGAACCAAGTCTCCATATTTACTAGGTATTGCCTAGATCTCATACTTTTCAACCAGACAGGTTAATAAGCTAAGTGATCTTGAGAATCACTAGGCTACAGAAATGTTATGAAAATAAAAACGAACAAAACCCAAAAATTCACTTTACAAAAAAAGCCCTCGAAAAATCTTTTATATGCAAGAGTATTTATAACAATCTTCACAGGGTCCAAAAGGTTGAACAGAAAGGTTGCCACACACACATTTTTGTCAATATTAGCAGACTACTTCTAGCCATCACTTTCTGTAATTGCTTGTATACACAATTGACTTATTTTAGGTTTTTTTTTTTTCTCCATTGTAATCGTCACATGGCTAAAACGTAACAGAAGTTATCCATGCAGAAGTTAAGAGCTTGATCTTTAGAAATTTGGAAAATTAATTTAGACTTTAGGAACATTTAGTCATCAAGACCCTCAATACAAAACCAAGAATAAGATCACTGCAGATTTGCTGTATAAATGACATTAATCAACTTGCTTCCTTAAGTCTTGAACTGAGAAATGAGGAGTGTCAAAACTATCACTTGAGTACTGCATGACTAAGAGCCCTAAGAATTAACACACAATTTCCCAACACTGACTTTTTTGAAAAGCAGTAAATCTCAGGTTCGATAAAAACAGATAAAGTAAACAAATCAGTCTCCCTCAGGGTTGTTGTACTAACTTAGGTTCCACACACAAACGCTTAAGAAACACTCTCTACATAACAACTTTCTCATTCCTTAGATATTCCTTTCCTTTGAAACAATTCTTGGGAGAGCTAGATTCAATATGATTTATAACTATACTGATGATTAAAAGATTGACTGGCACTAAAATTGGGAAACAAAATGGCACAAAATAATTTGGTACTCACCTTCCCTCCCAGTTACGACAGAATTCTTTTCATTGTCTTAAACCAATTTATAAGTCCCCAAGTTGATACTACGAGGAGCAGTCCTCCTCCTCCTATTTCTGTTCCCTCTACTGTGCTGACTTAGCTGCTTCTGCTGCCACACATTAAGTCTACTGAGGAAATAATTCTATTTATTTCTTACTCAATTCTGAATTACATCAGTTTCCTGATCCTACTCTGTATAGCCATGGGAGTACTTAGACTGCTACAGGGGATGCAAACAGGATACTGAAGTAACAGCTCCTTTCAGTGACAACATGGTCTTAGACCAGCCTAAACTGACCATGATATCATAACCTGCATGTCCAGGGCACAAGAATTGCTAAACCAAGAGTAGAGAGACTAAGAAAGTCAAATACAAAGATAACTCTTAACTCTTTTGAACTACAAATTCAATCAAAACATATTTTTTGAAGTGTATTAGCAAGACCATTTCTTAAGGAGGAGAAAACATGCTATTTTACAGAACAAGTATAAAACACTAGTTCTGTAAGCAAAAATACAGCCTCCCATGGCTTTAAAAAACCCCAGCTGAATTTAGTTGTGTACAGATTCTGTTATATTTTTCCCTACAGATAAGGCTACGCTTCAGATTCTTCGAACAAGCTCAATGAGGAGCTTCTTTTTTCAGGACAGATTCCTCCTCTCCTACCAGCCTGTCCATTTTCTTATTTATTTTCACAGATCTCTGAGATCCACTATCTTTCTACAAAATTCAGTGACACTTGATACCTCTGGGCTCCGTCTACACCTTGGCCCTCAGCTGTAAATGAAGAGTACCACCACATGAATGTGCCCAGTTTTATTACGAAAGTGTTCAGGGAGCTCTGAGAAGCAGTTAGTGTGACACATACTTTGTATTTGTGCAAGGACGCATGAAATAACGCCTGAAACTAGGCAAGATAGAATACAAGGATAAAAAGAATAATTGAACAGCTACTTGAATAGTATGGATCCCATGAAAAAGAATTGTCTGAGGTTAAATGACTATAGAATGCACATATAGAAGGAGACAAATAAAAACCCTAACACCTAATACTCTAGACTTTGTAAAGTTAATATTGTTTTAATGGCATGTTGCATTTCAGACATACATGCACTACATTTTGTAGTTGGAAGGGGTTTTATCTTTTAAATAGGAAGTCTGACCATGTGCAAAACGGACAACAGATTTTCACCCAGCAAACTCCAAGATCTCAGATAAGAAACTGCAGATTTCCTTTAACAGTAGGAATAAGTAAATCACTGATTACACTGACATTCCACATCCCTAGCATGCAATTACACTGCTTGATCAAAGTGTAATAGAACATTTAAAGTTGTTTACTAGAGAACTTCCACGTTACTTTAAATTATTAAAAATACTGCATTTCACATAGAAGTTGATAACTAAAAATCTAAAGAAGAAATGTCTTCTGAGAAGAAAATGAGGATTTTTTTTCCTTCTTTTTAAAGAAGCTTGAAAGGTCCTAAAACTTAAGAATTATTGCTCTACATTTCATACAACACTACCCATAATAGCAGCATTCATACTAAAACTGCATTTTATTGCCTCAACTGCACAGAAAAGCCTGACTTAATGACAATCCTTACATTGATCAAACATATTTCTCTTAGGTACCGAGGAGAAAGGACGGAAGTTATTACAGCATTTTGGGCAGGTAAAATTGCATTTGCAACCTAAAGGTTATATAATAACTACATACAGGATTTCATAGACTTATTAATGAATCCCGATATGCAGTATCTGAAATATCCACCCAACATCTCAAACCTAGCAACATATCAAAGGGAAAAAGAGGCACGAAACCTGAATGGTAAAGCATGTAAGACTGATTAAAGGACTTACCTTACACTGTTGAAACACTAGGCTTTCCTGTACAATTCAAACAATCAAATTCTAACAGATTTACCAATACAGGAACACACTAAGTGTGTATACTTTCTTTCCGTTTCAGTTGTAAACATTGCTCACTCTCAGACTCCAGAAGTGTATTTCGAAAAAATTCAACTATAGGTAAAGCAATGCCAGGTGCAATGCAATGCTTGTGTTTTGTTTTTCTGAAGTCCATTCAGACTTCTAGAAGGAAGGAAGGAAATGCCTGCAGTATTTTTCAAAGAAATGCAACACACTGAAGCAGCTTCAATACACATACCCAGTGCACACATAAGTGTATGCGTATCCTACTAGGGCATGTCACAAACCTCAAAACAATAGTTAGATTTTTTTTTTAAACATTGTTTTAATCATAAAATTATTATCACACAAAAAAGACTAACCGAATCTTCATATTTAGATGTTCATTATGCCAAAGATGAAGCAGAACACTGCTCTGGAAAACTGAAAAATACTGGGGAGATGGAAGATTTGACTCATAGCAGTATTTAAGAGAGGACACACCTGTGTAGCTACTAATGTTCTATCTAGTTCCTGTTCACAAAAGGTGTCACTGGACATATCAGGATCATGCATGTTTCAAAGATATACCACTTTTAAAGACCCTGTAGAATAAAAAAAAAAATAATAGGAAGACACAAAAAATTTAGAAACACCAGCTCTCATATGTTAACAGAAAACCTTTACTTCATAAAGAAAGTCCAGGTTAAAGATGCAGAAAAAATATTTCAACAACTAGTTAATACTCGTGTACATTTGAACAACATTTGCAAATAAAGAAGATAATTTTCTGCGGAACGTTATGAACAGTCAGTTAAATATCAGGTCAGCACTTAAAGTAGCAATGGTATTAAGATGTTTCCTGAAGGTTCCCTTTTTTATAGATCATTTTTCCATTTGAGCTGATGATCACTTCTTGTTCCGCAACTGATACTTTTTTCAAAGATTCATCTGATCACTTTCTGATCACTTTTCAAAAGCAATTCCTAACAACTAGAAAAGTGACATCCTTCAGCAACTGTCCCACAAGACTGGTAGATACGAGAAACCCAGCTAGCTCTAAGGAGTAATGCGGCATGTTAAAGACACAACTGGCAGGTATAAGAGAATTTACTCATCCGTAAGTCTCCTTCAGTCCTGCAACAGGCTTGCAAAACTGTCTCCTTCCCTGAATCTGTCCCTCCTTTTTTCCACTACCACAGTATCATCCCCAGTCATTCAGATTCAAAAGTTTGCTTCTTTTCACTACAGGGCCAAGTACTGTCAAGTTGCATCAGCTTCTTGAACAACTTACAGAAAATCCAGCCTTCAATTTCCTCCTCTTCTATGCTAGGGTCACACTTCTAAGCCACGACTTAAACCCGGTATAAGATTGCCTTCATTCTGTCACTACTCCTTACGAGAATTTTTTCATGGAATCATTTCTTTTTGTGCTAGGATTTTTATAGCCACTCCCCTAACCAATGTGGTATTTGGGAACACTAGAGTAACAAAACTCATACAACTCATGGATGTGTTTTTAAAGGCTTACACCCTCTAAATTTCACAGTCTGGAAACTAACTAAACTAATTGTCCATAGAGTCCTATCCACTACACAGAAGCCAGCAGCAGGGAAAAAAAAAATCCAGTCAGTTGAGACTAGTAAGTCCAAAAAACATTAGTAGCCACTAAAAATGATGGATTCAAACTCTGTTACAAAGAGCATTCTCCTCAAAGACTAAAATATACATGTCTAAGAATCAGAAACTAAACAAAATCTTTTTTTTTAATAACAAATGTAAGTGCCTTAGAAGTTTATCATTGACCATTCTTGTACTTACGTTCTTTACGCAACAATAAGCTTCTAAAATTTTGTTTCAGTTAAAAACTTGCAAAATACTGAGCACAGTTTAATTCATAAATAAGTTTTTCTTTCCAATTTCAGTCCCAGAGGCAATCCTTCAAAAAGTAAGTTCTTGCCTAGGAATTTTTAAAAGAACTGTCATCTTCCTGGAAGAAGAGTCTATTCTGTAAGACTGAATTATTACATTAACTTCAGGAAAAGTGAAGTTAATCTGGTCATTATCATCAACATACTGTACGAGGACTACTAAAATGCTCCATGCCACAGTGTTAGAATACCAGCCACTGTCCCTGTATGCAGGCTCTCCTTCTCCCCACACACCTGACAATTTCTGCAGGCATTTTATTTCAGCATTGTTAAAAACTTCTCCACTAGCAAATTTGCATTTTCCTTTGCACCTCACAGGCAAATCATCAAGAACATCAGCAATCTAAGCAAACCCAAGATCCAGCAAATTTTAGCTGAAAGCCATTAAACAGCCATAATTATTTCTTTAATTAATTGACAGTTAACAGGAATGCCTGGAGGTACTAAATAACCTAACCAGACACAAATGCTCATTTTGACCTCAAAAAATGCTCACTCATTTTCACCTCCAAGTTATTCTGTCTTCACCAGTATCAGTACAATCCTACTGAGAAATTACAATCTTTCCATTCAAACATTAAATTGAATGCCATCACTCAAGACAGTTAAACAGCCAAGTAAAACATAAGCAGCAAAACACTATTCTATGAAGAGCCTGGATAGTATATTTCAACTGCATTCTTTTAGCAGGTTGAATAATCTATGAAAGATCTTTGAACACAAGCTCCAAAGACTCTGAGGCAGTCATGTTTCTAGCAATAATTTAAGAAAACTCTGCAAAGAAATGTAAATTAAACTAAGTTCTCTTTACAGTTAGGACTGTTTGAAAACACAAGTATCCATTCCTCAAGAAAGTATGTACTTCCTGAAGATCAAGTCATGTAAAATAAAACTACGAATCCTGTATCTATTTTCTTAACTGACTTGCTATGGGACTTTAATTCATTTCACATCAGTTTTTCCAGTAAATAAAATACAAATATTAGTGTTCATATGCCTTTTACAGAAAACCGTTAATAGAGGATGTTAAATAGTTTTACATAACAACATACTGTCACTTTCAGTGGGACTACAGAAAACTGCAAGACCCTGAGTTATGCAGTTTAACCTGCCAATATGTAGTTTAGTCAATGCCAAAATGTAACGCAAAATACATCCTACATTCATCTCCAGTCAGTGTTTCTTTATGAAACCACCTAGCTGGTCTCTGCCACAATATTCACAATAGCACAAACATCAAAGTTAGTTTTTGTCAATGGCCAAAAAGGACTGCTGCTGAAAGCCTCTCTCACACATTACCAAATGAAGCACGAAGAGTATACAAAGAAAAAAAACAAAAACAAAAAACCACAACATCTCCCAAATTTCTTTATCATTTAATATAGCAACATAGCAGAGCTCCAGAGCATCTACCTAAACAAATCAGTTTCCTTAACAGGTCTTTCACAGATTTAGTACTTCCACTGTCTCAATAGTTTTTACAAAGTCACACAATCTTTCACCAAATATTGGGAATAAATAGAGGACATAAAACATCCTGTGTTTTTGCAGACTCAATGCTACATTCTTTCTTTGCCACACACAGCAGCCAAAAATTAATATTTTTTTCACATATGAAAAGAAATTCTTATTAGGCTACCATTTGGTAAGACATTATTGAAGTTTTGCATTTTTTAAATCAATTAAGTAATTGTATTTTCCAAATGTCTGTGCTAGAAAAAAAACACACAATACAATTGCAACACCAATGTCAAAAGCTGAACCCTTGCCAAAAATACCAGCTATCAACTGTAAGTGCACCCTCAATTAACAAGACTGTATATAGTATTTCCTAAGTAAACTTTCTATTTTGGAACATTTTTTACATTATTCCAGTACGAAATGCTTAAGGGAAGCAAAGCTTGTGAGCACTACCTTTTCTTTGGACAAGCTAATGAAAACAGACACAGACAAGCTTGTGGACAAGCCAGAGTTCAACCACCAGGTTTGATAAGCAACAGCAAAATACACCATAACCACAGATTAGGATGTGTTTTAACCACTTGAGAAATACTCTTGATCATCACAGCTGTAACATCACAGTACAGCAAGTATTTTGAAGACATTTAGCATCATCATAGATGTCAGTTTATTCATGAAATGTTCTATGTAAAGCAATGCTAAAATAATCGCTAAAAAATTTTCACTCGACTTTGAAATCTCTGAAGTACTTTCCTGCCCAGACCCAAACTCTCATATAGTTACCCATACCACAACAATCAGATTCAAAATAAACTGTTGAACATGCTTGTATCTTCTCTATATATCAGTGAAACACAGATATAAGGGTACTACAGACAAGTCCGCAATTTACACACAACACTACGTAATGGTTCTAACTTACAGCACAAACTGATTGCGCAACACAGATTGCAACCAGAGCAATTGTAAGAGGGCTTCTTAAAGTAAGGTCAAGATTATTTTGCAATTGGGAGTCTTAGAATTTACATTGCAAGGGTTCTTGTACATTTTCTTCTGATTTTGATTTTTCAAGAACAGCTTCTAGCCCTGGACAGGCATATTCAACAACCCACCAACAAACTACTAAACTACTGTACTTTGATACTGGCTATCGGTAATCTGGTTAGGTCTCTATTTTAATTAATAAACGAAAAGGTCACTGCTGTTCTTAGCAGAAACTAGTTATGTTGAGTGTATTTCACCTATTACAGATAGCACTGGCTTCCTTTTCATTTAAGACAGCCATTCAATACTGTGAATATGCAAGATTAATCTACAGTACTCTCATGATCAAATTCCTGCTTACTACTGCAGTTTTCTCCATAATTGGATTAGAAAACACAAAGCCAAAGGAGTGATACTGAAAATAAGCAAACTATGCATTTGTGTGGCTGTATGTACTTATATACACACAAATATTTTACTGGAATTTAATTTGGAGAGTAAGATTTTTCTATCCAAACTAGGCAATATATAGCACTTTTTATTTTCAATCATATAATTAAGAAATTTATGTGTGACTCAGCTGCTGGAAACTTAGTTTTACAGAAGTGCAGTGCAGTCAACTGAAAATACATCTATAAATTCTCTATGTTCCAGGAGGAAAACAATAGTCTTCTAGTTTCTCTAACAGGGTAACTGGAGTGGGGGAACCTAGGAAAGCATGTTTTCAAACTAACAATAATGCAAATAAAATTGATTTAAAAGACAAGATGATCAATAAAAGCAGTCTGACATTTAGAAAGACCATACTTTATTCAGTTACCTTTGTCCTGAATGAAATGTTTGACTTACGATGTAAAAAAACAAAAAAAAACAAAACAAAACCAAAAAAACCCCCAAACCAAAAAAAAACCAGAAAGAAAGAAATCCCCTAGTTCCAAGGGTCCAGTTCTTCATTTAAGTATGATGCCTTAAGAAAAAGCATGGAAAGAAGATATAAACTTAATAGCAGTAGATTAGACTACAGAATAATAGATGGCTTATTTTGAATCCATTTATATTTTTTCTGTGTCTTCATGTAGAAAGGATTCATAATTTTTCATTGTACGAAAATTATTTCAGTATGTTTTACACTTGTTGCCTGACTATTTCTTTGGCTGTTCTACCAACAAAAAAAAAAAACAAAAAACAAAAAAACAAACAAACCCCAAAGCAGTTACCCAACTTCACACATAGATCTGTCATATATCTACACCCCTCACTGGGATAATTTTCTTTTTTTAAGGTGAAGTTTCAGTCTGCTGTGTCATACCACTTAAACTAAACAATTTTCTACTTCAAATTAAAAAGCATCTGAATAAGTCTAATACCCAGGGAGGCACCTAATAAGGCTACCTCTCAGACTTCTTTTGATTAGCCAACAAGACTCAATTCTATATAGCTCACTCTTCAAGATATTATTTCCAGCCCTCAAATTGTTTTTGTCAAATATTCAGCATTCTTTTCAAAAATACTACTAAAGAATGGGACATTACATTGCAATATTGACCTTGCCAGTTCTGCACAGATCGCAAGACAGAAAATCACTTCCCAATTCTATATTTATAGCTCCCACTTATAAAGCCACAGATCATTCAGGGGTTTTATGAATTTCTTTTAGCAGGAAACTCACAGCAGTCCTGGAGAAAAGCAACTCAGCATGTTTGTTTCAGCACAAGTTCATCCTCAGGTGCAGTTTCTCATTCTGCCACTACCATCTATATTTTCTACATTTCTCCTAATTGCACGAACCTGGGAAGTAGCATCTTTTAAAAACCAAAAATTGGTTGTACATCTCAGCCCATTTCTATCTAAAAAGATTCACATACAGTCTTTTGAACTGCTGGGCATTTTTTGGAACACATCTAAGCTAGTAAAAAAGTCTTCTTTCCAAGAAGGTCACCACTACAACCAGTAAGACTAATTATACACTGATGGTAACATCAAAACACAGTATTTGAATTCGATAAGATTAAAAATATCTTTACTATCAGCATCACTATACTGGCACATTTTTCCAATAAGATGAAGTTACGTTGTTAAGTTATACAGCTAAAATAAAGTGCCACAGAGCTTCATTAGACACTTAATACTAAATAGAAGTACGAATATTAAGCTCATTCTCTTTATTATTACTACTACTAGTAGAAGAGCACAGAAATCAGCATGAAGTTGTAACTTTGTAGTGTGGCAGGTCCTTACAATCACTATCAAGTGGAAAGGGAAGGAAAAATTGCAGCGTGACAAACATCCTCAAGAACGTATATTTCCTTTCCTAAACCAGGAACATCTATTTGTTATTTAGGAATATATAAGGGGAAAGTATAATCTGCAGCAGACTGCGAACACAGCGACCTAAACTGACCTAGACTGTTCTACTGATGAACACATGCCAATGTTCATCAGCTGCAGGTCAGTAACACACATTCCCAAGGAACAGACAGAAGAAAACAAAAACTACTAAAGTGTTAGAACTAGAATATAAGAAGCCTTCTATATAGACAGAAAAGAATATAGTATTACAGAGTTTAAAGGGCTCTGCATGATTAAGGCAACGGCAATGTTGACAATGAAATCAAATACAGTCAAGTTCATGGAAATAAAAGCTATGAAAAATGAAAGAGTAAGAGTTAAAATGCAAGTGCATAACGTAAAATATTTTAGGAGAGGCATCACAGAAAGTTAATGAACAATGGGTATTTTGCAGCTCCTAAATGTTAATCTAGCCTCCTGGCACAGAATAGTGCCAGAGCTCTCTAATTTACACCACTTTATCCAAGAGTTAACACAGCCAGTAGTCCTGCCTTCTACCAAATCAACTGTACAAATCTTGCTAAAGCTATGAAACAGAATAGTTCTTATAAAATTTGTAAACATGTTTACATGTTTTCCTTGAATACTTCTGAGAGTTCTGTTTGTCCAGGCAGGATCTCTTCCCTTCCCAGGGTCTCAAGGTGTATCCCAGGATTCTGTTCCTGTACCTCAGGGATAGGAGTTAAAGTACCTTATCCTCAAAGAAAGCGAACTATTTTAGTTTCACAACTCTTAAATCGCCAAGTGTTTTAAAGGGTTAAACTCATCTGGCTTGTTACCACTTCTTATTCTCTAATTTGATATACTGTGATACCTGAAATACAAGCAAATGTACTGAAGCTGTCTGCCGGTAAAGTTGGTATCAAGCAAAAGATCATAGTATTCACCCAGAAAATTGTATTTGGAGATAAAATTTACTTTACATAGAAACAAACCACAGTTTTGAGTTAAATACTAGAATCAAGCATTCTCCAGCTTCTTATAGCCGTCAGTGGTATAAAGCCAAGTGGGTTTTTTGTTAGTTTTTTTTGTTTGTTTGTTTGTTTGTTTTCTTCCAGGAGTATTATAGGATCATCAATCTCAAATTTGGTAGCAGTAAAGGAGTGATCATATTTTGGATGAAGAGAAACCAAGGTGAGCAAATGGAAGAAACTTTACAGTAAGTGACCTATTTAAAAAAAAAAAAAAAAAAAAAAGGAAAATCACAAAAAACTTCAGGCATCTGGAATTTCTGAAGTTCATTCCCCATTTCAGCATCATTTCAATCAGCATTCAGGGAAGTACCACTTTTCAGAATGTTACAGCCAACATAGGCAGGATTTTTCAACACAAATATATGCACAAACATGCACAATTCATTCAAAAAGGCTAAGAATGCACTCGATCTCTCAGTACTATTCAGTGGAATTTATCCTGAACTCAGAAAAATGTATTTTTACCCTTAATTGCCAACAGCAGTTACCTCTAATCAGCCATTTTCATAAAAATCCTATCGTTGCAGAAAAAACTACAGACTGCTTGAATCTACACTGTAGGTTCAGGACTGGTCCTGAAGAACAGCCAAGTTCATAATTAGCTCTTAATACCTGTTGAACAGATGAAGGCAGAAAACATCATTAAATTCAATATCCTGCTGAGCCATCACTTAGGATAATTCAAGAACAGTCTGAGTGACAAAAAATAACAATCAGGTCATATATTTGTCCTCAAGATTTGTTAAATTGGTGGAAGATCCAGCCTCCCTAGCCACTCTCTTCTTCATTTAGGAAAAAGAGATCATTATCACTTTCTCCCAGCTTCTTAAACGACAAAAGGATGAAGAACACCCACCACTATCTCAAAACCTACTTTTGGTGTGAAAGAAATTATTATAACACCAGATACTTCCCACCAAAAAAATTCCCCAGAGTGAGATTTCTCAAAGATCCACTAAATATGCATAGGTGTGATAGCAATGAAACCAAGAAATAAAATACATGTCCAGTGGTTAAAAAAAAAAAAAAAAGCAATCCTTTACCAAGAAGTGTTGTATAATTTATCTGCCACATACTTTTAGGCTGTGTCTAAAAGAAAACCTCACCAGAGTAACTGTTATGAAATAACAGTTCTGTGCACTGCTTCTAAGTAAGAGTGACTTTATTCCAAATAATTATTTATGAAAGAGCAATTATTACACAGCAAAACTTTTATCCCAAGTGTTGACAGAGTGGAGTTATTTAGGAACAACATTCCAGAAAAAATTACACAACTACTATACTGATCAATATCTTCCTGTACATAAACCTCATAACTATCCAGGTATTTCCTGTTCAGTTTCTACATGGATCTTTATGTAACTCAATGTCCTGCATTCTTTTATTGTGTTTTCCCTCTATGAGGTGAATACTGCAAGAAAATTATACAGAAATGTTAAAGATCTAAATCAACTATTTAAAAAATAAAATTGAAAGAATGGGGCATAAGCAGAAAAGTGAAAACACTGTTGGTTTTGGTTTTCTTTTATGATGAACACTCTAATCCTTTAGAACCACAAACAGTATCTCAATTTTATAGTTAATATTTAATTTCCTTCACTATGTACCTACCTTCTTTTTGCAGGAGAAAATCTCCTTATTCCTATTTACCCTGAACTATGTCAAGAAACCTCCTTACTCCAAATTTGCATGCATGCCTTTTAGGCAAAGCTCTGATATATAGCAGCTGCCTTTTAATTTACAATCAGGTCTTCTCTGTATAGGTTATTCATCCACAAAAAGGAAGCAACTCTGCACATTTTCAGTTTTGAAGTCTTGCCAAGAAGCCTATAAGGAAGGCAGGATTTACACACACACACACAGAAAAACAGACTTTCAACCTTTAGTAAACAGGCACCTAAAGTTCTACCAGAGGCTATCTGCCTCTAACTCAGTTGACTAAACAGCTTATGGAAAGCCACAGTAGGGAAACCCTTGATTATGTCTAATTGCCCTCTACCCAAAACACACAGAACTCTCAATTCAGTGCTTTAAATTGCAAAAGGGATGTAACTCTGCAAAGTACGTAGCCATTTTCACCATTAGCTTATTAAAATGATTAATGAACAGAAGTTTCTGGGTTTTAACTTCTATACATATTCTATTTTATACTGAAAAAAGTTTCATTATAAAACAAAGGTATTAAATATTCAAGTACTTTATTATGCAAATAAAAATATTTATTTGTACAAAGAGGTACTTCTGCACCCTTGCTACAGCAAGCACCTTAACAGCTTGCATGAACTGAAGTTAGTCATTTCACATGCATGTATTACCCACATACTTCATAACATTTACAAGTATCAAATAAGAATGTTGATCAACTTTTTATAATCTACTTCATTTCATTTTTGGTCAGTGCTGATTAAGTATCCTTTGTTTTTAAGGATGGCTTTGGTAGTTAGTTAAGCTTAATTTCATAATAAATACTGAGATACACCTGTAAGACCCAATGAAATAGCAGTTTATCAATTATGCATATTTCCCAACCTCAACCACCTAGAATGCAACTGAAACAATGCATGTGGTTAAAATACACTGTGCATTTCACAACTGCAGCATCTGCATTTCCTGCCTCTAACCTTTGCATGTTCTATCACAATTAATGTCCTTGATATCAGTTTATTATTTAAGCAAAACAGTATCAAAACAGCACTAAGTGTATTTTCAAACAATCAAACCAAAGCATTTCAAAGCCACCTCACTGGTCAGGAGAATACAAGAATGGCTATGTCTGATCAGACCAACAGACCACCAACCTCAGTATGCCACTTCTAACCACGGGCAAACAGGAAGCTCCATGGGAGCAGCATGAAAACCCGAGAAGAATAAATCTCAAAAGACATTCCAAATCTCCAAAATCTTGTAAATCATAAGTATCCTGAGCCAGAGGTAGTATCTTTGACTTTAGACACCCCTAGGGACTTTTCTTCCGTAAACTCATCCAAACACTTTTTGACCCAAGAACATTTTGGCATCTACAACAGCTCCCTGCACAAAATTCCACTAACTCCTGAAAAGCCAGGTTTTTTTCTGAAAATACTTGATTTTACTTCATGCTTCCTAGTTGCTGAGACACACTGATTCTTTCCTTAACAAACTAATGACCATTCTGCGACCCTCATGATCACTTTCACTTCCAGTCTATCATCAAAATGAATTATTTGCTTGCCAAAAGCAACGTGAAGTCCGTGCTATCAGAAGAATTGTTCCTCCAACTCTGAAATATTCCCAACATTATCCTACCTTCAAACCTGCAACAAAGTAAAACCAAGCTACATGTAGCCAAGTATTTCAGCAATTGATTCTTGCTACACTTGGTAAACACTCAAGCTTTAAAAAATGCTGAAACACTGGATGAGCATATCTACACACCACACATGGTCTCATCTAGTTCATGATATTAACAAATTTACGTATGTTTACATATTTGCAATTACATATAAAGCACCTAATTTAGATAATCACCTCAAATCTGAAAGATTCCCAGGAAGATACACTTTTTTTTTAAAGAACGTCCTATTGGGATGTAATTCTGCAATATTTATGAGGTTCCCAAAGTTCATAAAATTCTTTTAATGAGCTGCTCTTCATTCCCCAGGAGAAGGAAAAAAGAAAAAAAAACAAAAAAAAGAAGAGAAGCATGCAAGTAAAATCTGAAATCTGTGGGTTGTTTTTTCTTAAAAACACTTACATAAAGAACACAAAATGTTAGATAATAAAATGCTCACATAATGTCACTGAAGAGTTGGGAAAAAGAGCATTTGTAAAATTAGGTAAACTAGGAACTTCAGCTGTATATCACTAAAGCTGTCATTTTATATGATGGAAAATGTATTAACAACCATATCAATCTTTATGCACATTTGAGTTACTTAAAAGGATGCATACTGTTTATACTGAAACTGTATATACTTTGTTCTGAGTATTTGTTTCTTAATTATTCTCCCTATTCATTAAAACATTTGGAAGTAGCATCTACTGTTAATTCTCTCTCAACACATTCTTGTGTGATTCTGAAGTACCAGAGAGTACTCAATGTCATTTTTATCTACTTCAGAAGACGTGAAGAGGCTGGACAACTGAGACTTTTATTCCAGCCAAGCATTATCAGCCTGTAAGCCCCAAAAGAAAGGGGAAACTCTACTGATTTTCCCCCAATAGTTGCAAGTTTTCCTATGATACTCCTTTTTGACACAACTTATCTTCCTTCTCTGAGAGTTTCTGTAGTGCATCTCCAAAGTGTTTTCCCATCCACGTTTCTTTTTCTTTTATGAGACTACAGAGCCACTTACCTCCTAAAGGAAACAATTATTTCTAACAAATACGTAACATCCAACAGTACGGGCTTGCTATAACTCCTCTAAAGTGCATAAACATCTTAGAAAACACAGACAATTTATCTCAGTATAACAGCTACCCACTTCAAGGTCATTACATTGACAGATGAAAGTTACAGTTACAACTACACAACACTGTTACAGTGAAAAAAAAAAATCATTCTTTTAGTTCACAGAATAGAGAACAGATCCAGCAATCAACACACCATGCAAGGCCAGACTACTTCCTTTCAACACAGCAGTGAGTAAATGCTAAAAAAGTTACATGGTGGCCAGTATTACAAGGAAAGGAAAAAAGCATATTATGGGTCAAATACTGAACTCCTGATATTTGACATTTCTGTACCTGATACTGATTTGCACGCACAGATTTGGGAAACTATTATGCTGCTTCACTTGTGCACACAGACAAAACAGCCACGCACCTGAATAGTTGGAAAAGATAGTGTAAAATTATCAAGATGCAAGAAGGAATAAACTGTTACTACAGGTCATCAATCCCTGCACCATCACCCCCGTACGCAAAGAGCACTCTTACCAGGGGTGGGCAATTCTTCCAGTCACTTGAACTATACAAGGAAAAAAAAAAGAAAAAGGGGTGGGTGGGGAAATCACTCAGGAGTCCCATTAATTTCATACCGGAGATAAGGAAGTATCTTATTCTT
This sequence comes from Sagittarius serpentarius, assembly GCA_034782735.1. NCBI lineage: Eukaryota > Metazoa > Chordata > Aves > Accipitriformes > Sagittariidae > Sagittarius > Sagittarius serpentarius. The sequence goes on along the minus strand of JAVKLA010000031.1, from coordinate 7,694,695 downwards.
TGGAATAATGAAAGTCAGATTCAGAACAGGTAAATAAAATCACACATATTGCCAAGTCATTTGGTTTTCCACATACTTTTTATAAAGCATCGTTTGCAAAGTTACCAAATTAACTTAGAAAGCACTTGTACTTGACAGCACTGAGAAACGACGTTTAGAGAGTTTACGGTCATGTTGAAAGGAGCAAGAAGTTACCTGCATGAGGAGATCTGCATCTAAACCATCCAACTCTAACACTTCCATATTCATTATCTATTGTCATGCTACGGATTTTTTTTTTTCCTTTCAACCCTGGAGGCCTCAATCATCAAAACACTCACACTTGTACACAGTATCAGACAGATGACTAACACTCTCAGCAGTTTCAATGGACAAAACCATTGTTTGGGGTCCAAACGATTAAGGCTTTACTAGTCACGAACTATACCGGGACCTTACAACTTGAGTTACAGAACAACAAAAAAACGCAGGCCTGGTAAACACCTCTCTTCCAAAAATATTCTCAACACATTCCTGTATCAGTCTTCACCACTGTACAGGTTGACATTTAAAATCCAAAGGTAACGCCCTCCCCCTCTTCTATCCTGGGCTTCCGAAGTTATAAAAAACCCCACCCTCATGCGTACACACTGTGCAGTGACTATGCTGTCTCTGTCCCATGACCTGATCCACACATGAGATAGAGTGAATCAACACATATATAGCCAGAGTCAGAACTACTACGGTATCTTCAGAAATAAGCAACTGAAACAGTACGGTCATGGATGACAAACAGGAATTACAAACACAGCAGACTTGGCAAGAACACATCACAGTGTCTAGAGGCCACATGAGTCCATAGCAGCACTTCTTCAGTCAGATGGAGCTTTCAAAGTCTCCAAACTGAGCTTTACATTACAGTACGGAATGTGGTACTTCATTTTAAAATAACAAGCCTATGCATAAAACAAATATTCCAAGACAGTTTTGTTTGCTGATGGCACTAAGCAACTTATTTATAAACATAGTGCTATATTACTAAGACACTAGAGAAAACAAGAGAAAATGTCAATTGTCCTCCACTAAAAATGCCCACCAATGCTCACCAAACTAATTTTAAAAACAGCCATTCCACAATGCTTAAAATAGGAAGACAGGCAGTAAGTGAAGCAAATAGTGAAACCTCCTCATTTGTCTCCCTTGGTGGTTTTTAGAAACTCTTCCTTAATTATAGTTGTAACAAAAATAGTGCAGATTACATGCTTATTATAGAGCTGAGAAGTCCTGAAAGAATTGCCAAGGCTCAGGTATAGTTCTTGGTTCTGAAATCCGAAAGCAAATACCTCGCAAACACTAGCTTCTGTTGCGGCATGCTATTAAAAACTCTAATTACAGCGCAAGTTGATGGGACGCCACTTCAAAACACTAAGCATTCACTTGACACAGAACTCACCAAAATTCTTCAGAAGCAGTGAAGTTTGTTAACTGTTATTGTCTACATTTCTGTCGTAGAAAAGAATGACGACTCCTATACGGATAACTCCCATTCATTAGATTTTATAATCTCTACATAAACTTGTAATAGTCTATGCACAGTTTTATTTTTATGTGCAAAAGTAATTAGCAGACGTTTTCCTTCTATTACTAAAAGCAAACATTAATGGCAAGAGATCCATACTGGAATTCCAACACTTGCTCTCTACCCTGAAGAGTTATTCAATTTTTGTTCCTGAGATGAAGTTCGTGCTTTCATGCACATTACAACGACCACACTGCAGACCCATCAACTCCTCACTATATTCTTCAGCGGCTGTTTCTCCCATATGAGATCTCCAAAGAAACGAGACAGAAGGAAAATGAGTGCAAGCTCGACCTGTTTCAAACCAGAGTGCTCGGCCGAGTCCTTTAGTTGAGATTTACCTGAACACCCTTTCCTCGCCCTCGCCCGCTCGGCAGGGAGGCACTCCTGCCTCTTCGCAACTGCCTCTTCTCCCCGCCAAGCAACCGCTCCCCGAGCTTCGGGGAGGCGCCAGACCTCCCAGGCCCGGAGGCTCCGGCTCCCCGTAACCCGCACCCAGGCCTGAGGAGGCGGCCGGCCCGGAGAGCCCCGGAGTCATTGTGCCCAGGGAGATGATGGCAGCTGTCAAGGCGCAGCTCGCCCTGCCGCGGGCGGGCGGGGAGGAGGGTCAGCAGCTCCGCGCCGCGGCAGCGCCCGCCCTGCCCCGGCCGTCCTCCGGGCCCCGCAAGGCCAGTACGGGCGGGAGGCCTGCGGAGCAGGGGCTGCCTCCGGAGCCAGGAGCCCAGGCGGGCGCCATGCTAAAAACCAAAATGGCTGCCCCAGGGAAAGGAGCCCAGCTCAGGCCGTGAGGGGCTGCGCCTCCGTCGGCCCCGCCGGCCGGCGACGCCGCTTCGCCCGCCGGACCTCGCCGGGGTACCGTCACCAAGCTACAGCGACCGGCTCGGCCTCAGGGGCCCCAGGGGCTCCGCTCGCCCGGGCAGCTCTGCTCCCCGCACCCCGAGCGCGGCCCGGTCCCCGCAGCCCACCGAGCCGGTCCCAGCCCGCGTCTGGCTCCGCGCTGAGCTCGCCCTCGACCCCCGTACCTGAAGCTCGGCCCGCTCCACCTCCCAGTGCGCCCGCTCCATCTCGAAGCGAGCCCACTCGTGCTGGATGTAGTGCAGGATCCCCGGGATGGTGTCGTGCTGGGGCCGGGACCGCTCGGCGGGGCCCGCCGCCTCCTGACCCGCCGGGGCCGCGGGGCCCTGAGGCTGCTGCTGTTGCCCTCCTCCTCCTCCTCCTCCTCCTCCTCCGCCGGCGCCGGCCCCCACGCAGCCCCCACCCGACTGCAGGTTCATGTTCCCACCCGCCTGCGGCGGTGGCTGCTGCGGTCTCGGGGCGGCCGCCATCCCACCGCCTCCTCCGGCTCCGGGGTGCTCGTCCATTGTCTGCGGGGAGCCCTCCTCCTCGTCCCGCGGCGGGGGCCTGGAGCAGGGGCCAGGGAGGGGGTGAGCGGAGCTGGCTGGGGCG
>JAVKLA010000031.1:7669359-7681421 GCA_034782735.1 Sagittarius serpentarius | reverse complement strand
CATGACGTCCCATGGTATGGAATCCCCCTTTGGCCAGTTTGGGTCAGCTGTCCTGGCTGTGTCCCCTTCCAACTTTCCTGTGACCCTCCAGCCTTCTTGCTGGCTGGGCAGGAGAAGCTGAAAAGTCCTGGACTGAGTCTGAACACGACTTATCCATAACTGAAACCATCCGGGTGTTATCAACATTCTTCTCATACTATAACCCCAAAACAGCACTGCACCAGCCGCTAGGAAGACAATTAACTCTGTCCCAGCCGAAACCAGGACACAAATCTATTGGGTACTGCAGCACTTACTTGTGTGGCTGGCCTGAAGCTTCTGCCCCTGAGCACTCCCGGCTCTCGGTACCTCCGCTGGGTATCCACATCTCCTCACCTCCTCTCGCTGTGGTGGCCTGAGCTTGTGCACTTTCTTGTAGGTCTTACTATTTTCTAGTTGCTTTTCATACACCACAAACTGAAACACAAAGAATAATATTACATTTTCTAGCTATTCATTTAATATTCACTTGTTTTTAATGTAATTTCAGAATGAGATGGCAGTATATGAACTAATTCATAATTTTGTGGAAGTTTTGGACAAATACTTCAGCAGAGTGGTGAGTGAGACATTGAATCTATTATGAAATATTTCTTCTCTTTCAAAGTTTTAGTGAATATTTCATTTCAGGGAATAAATTAAAGGAGAAAATATTTTTTCATATTCATTTAGAATTTTGAATACTTTAGCATGAATATTACCATTGAAAAAAATACAGAAGAAAAAAATGAAAGAAAAAAAAAGCAGTATTAGTTGATTTTTCAGAGAAGTAAAAGTATATGGGGGTTATAAATCATCAGACAAGGAATACCAGAAATATTTCTGTTAGAAAAGCATGTTTTTATATGCTCATACTCGGGTTTCTTTGGGTCATCGACTCTTAAATTAGCCACTGGCATTTTATACATTTTAAAGAAATAAAGAGGTTTTTCTTTACAGTTCTTTCTCGCAGTTCTTAGTATTACGTCCCCAAAATGAAGTTCATTCATGATAAAGATGGTGTAAGTATTAAGCAGGGAGCTGACATCACTCTCACTGAACAAGATCAGAAGGATGGGGCAAATGAAACCTCAAAAACCAGTCTGTACTTGTGCTCCTCATATTCTTGTCATGCAACAGTGGGTATCTGATAAAACAGCTATTATATAGATAGTCATTTCGTTAAGGATTCAACATCAGACATGGCTCCAGTTAAAATGACACTGCTTCTTTTGGTGGGAGATTTTTCTGTTTGCTTGTTTTTACAAAGTCTGAAAATGCAGCATTATAATCCTGGTTAGAACACCTGCTATTTAATATAGGGTTTCTAATAACCTTGTTATAAACAAATTCGCCTGAAATCATACTTCGGCACAATTTCAGTTTATCTATGCTGAAATGTGTTGGCTATCCCTCTCACAAAAGAGGCCTGGATAGACTTTCCTCTGTAGTCCGTGCGTGCGAGGGTATTACATTGGTTTCCCAGTCCTAGGACCACAGCAGATATGGCAGAGCTCCCTCTGTGAATTCAAGGACGTGCTTGAAAAAGTCATCTGCACCCTTCCCTGTTTAGATGCCTGGCAAATGTTTTAGGCTGTTATCTCAACTAATGTCGCACCAGCCTGTTGAAACTGCTGGTACTAAGTATATCACTTTCTGACTATACTTAAAGTTCAGAATTTGTCTCTTAAAATTGTTACAATTGCAGTCCCAGCCTAAGCAGTGATAACCAGGAATGGAATTTGATCCCAGCAGCAGAGGAACGCAGAATAAAATTTAGTCACATCTTATTTATCTAATTGAGCAAATAGTTGCCAACCACTTCTCAAGTTTTATTTTCTTCGCTTGAGGCAGAGCAAAAATAGATGCAGTTTTTATACATATAAATGTAGAATATGTAATTCCTTGACCACGTATATAACCCAACCACTGACAGTTGTTAGAAATTTGCTGAATTCATCATACCAGAATTTTCTGTATTTTCCATAGCGTTCCAGGTCTGAAACTAGGGGAACCGAAAAGAGGGGTGGTTAAAGAAATCTCATGCCATTCCGTGGTTCTATTTTTAATAGCATATAACACGATAAATGGCAGAGCACTGAAGAAGAGGGCTATAATTCTAGCTTGGGTTTCTGGCAGAAACCACAGAGCAAAAAAGTATAAGCCTGTACTGTTACGGATTAATGTTTAGGATTTGCAGAATTTTAGAAGAATCCCAAATTACGATGATGACAATGGAGACAGAATTCTGGGAAAGGACAGAACATCTGTCCTGCTCTAGAAGGACATTTTGTCATCTATTATTTTTAGGCTTGTGAGCTTTAAACATTCTCACATACTCTATTTTTATCTAATGGAGTTTACAGACCTTGAATTCAGATATCAGAACAAACATTAACAGAATTAGGGGGAAAGCTTTCAGAGTTGCTTGTGAGATGTAATTCTGAGTTCCCTTCACTTTTATATGGCTACCCAGGGAAAACTCTGCATACTGTTCAGAATACATATTCCAATGTTTTCAAATACTTTTTAATGCTGCGGAGACTTAAACTGATCAGGCTCTTAAAATACAATTTTTGTGATGCATAAAAAACTTCTAACTGAAGAATGACAGAGTCACTAGTGGAGGCCTGTAGAGTGGAACTAGTCCAGTTTAGAGCATCTTTAGACCACAGAAGTAGTAGCAATTTTACCAGTGAGAACTCTGCCTAAAACCAGGGTTATCCTGTGAATGGAAACCATGTTAGCAAACTAAATTCCCTTGGTGGCAGATAAAGATTCCTTCTTTCAGCAGAGACTGGGGAAGCTCCACCCCAGCTGTGCAAGATCTTAACTGCTGAGGCTGTGATTAATTGTTTCTACATTTAGACGTTTAACTGAGGCGCCTGAGTTAGAAGTTTGGTCATCCTGAGCTCCCATTACCAGCAGTGGAGACTGATGAGTATCTCGAGAAAGTGAGTCATGCCTCAAGTGTGCCGAGTCAACTGTTGAAGATTCCCATCTCCTCTGCTGACTGCAGAGAGACCACAAGGGTTTCTAGCTCAGACATTTTGGTTAAATGAATAAAACTACTTGGGGTAAATTAGGCCCAGACTAGAAGGGGAACAATGGCTATGTGAAGAATTGTGTTGCTGGGGCTGGAGAATAGTTAGACGTGCTAAGAGTCTAAAGCTGAGAGTTGCCTTCCCTCTCCTAATCTATCCAGCCACGGCTACCACAGCCATGGGTATATACAATGTCTAGATTTTGTTGTTGAAATGATCTGCAGCAACATTTTTAACTGTGTTTTTATATAAATTGTAAACTTGGCATTAATATCCTGTTTTTACAGAAGGAGGAGGAGAGAATATAGGGCTAGAGTTGCCATGATTAGAGATGCTGGTTTTCCACCCACCCATTGAGATGGCACCGCATATATTCAAATTGTTACTTGTGGGTGACCTCAGTGGGTTTTTCTAAGCAGAAATTTCAGAACATTAGCTTTTGTTACGGAGGCAGGTAACACATCAAAGGCAAAGCAGTGTTGCAGGAAAGAGCATGTAACTGTACAGTCCAGAACAGAAATCTGAATGGCCCTAAAATTTTGTACCATTATTTTGAAGACTTTCTTTATCCTCTAAAGGGATGTGTAATGTTTAATGACTATGACATGAAAGATCAAACTGTAACTAATGGTTGTCTATCTCTTTTCCTTGCAGAGTGAATTAGATGTATCCTTTTCAGTATCAGAAATCCATTTGTCTCTCTCTTCTTAGTATAGTGCCCGTTCATGCTGCCTTCATAGCACTGACTGTCAAACAGTCAAGACAATGCAGACGTTTCACAGAGTTTGCACTTACAGTAAGTAGCACCATTTTGGCACCTTTCTGAAAGCAGGGCTGATGATCATGAGGGTCACCTATTTAAATCCTCGGTCATTAAGATAAGCCTGGTACCATTTAAAGTGAGACAGGGAGAACTTGCTTAGAGAGAACTAAGTGCCATTAACACCTAGACATGAAAAGTTACATACATGGGGGAACTTTCAGGCTTAACTAATTACTTCAGGGTTTTACTTTTTTCTTCAAGTTTACAATAGATACTGAAATGACTGCAATAAGAACTGAATGTTACAGCTGTGTCTTGAGCCAAATAGCAGTAGCATCATTATAAGATTAGATTTGCGCTTTGATCTTGCTTCATGAAAGTCTAGGTGAGTTTTACTTTCTGTATCAATGGAAAGAGAGAAAGGCCTGGCAGGAGAAAATTTAGGAAAACAGGCATTGCCACAGATACCTTTTTCTTTTCCCGCCCCTCCCCTTACACAGCTGTATTTTCATGAGTATGATTTGCAGGATATTAACTAAAATATAATTAAGAAAATTAACTAAAACCAAATACAAACAAATACTAAAATACAGTCCTGAACAATTAAACACAAATAGCAAATAAATAAAATACAATACTGAATTCAAAGAAAATTAAACCAGGAGAATGGAGTGCAAACAGTCCTCCTCCTCAGCTCTTCCAATCCTACTGCCTGCTCACTCTACTCCAGCAATCCTTACGCCTATGTTTGTCGTTGGTTTAATGCAGATCTACTGATACAAAGAGTTTCAATAATACACCTGAAATACAGTTGCCACCCTGTGGCATCAAATACTGTGAAGTAATTTAGTTTATTTACCTTATTGAAGAATTAGTACATACGAAGAACATTCTGTAGTTTTTCTTGTAATTGTTCTTACTTCTTTACTGAAAAAAACACAAAAGGAAATAATTAATTTCACTTTTGTAAATATTTTGATGCTTGCTACATGCTGGAACTCTGTCTCATTTACTGAACTTAAATATATATGTATATATATGTGTACTGTCTGTACTCCTTCGTGAAAGTCACAAAATGCTGTGGTATTAATATAACACTTCTAAATTCACGTATAATATAAAAGAGCAATAACGACATTTCAGCATGAAGGGACTCTTAAAGTCTCTGAGCGATTGTATAACTACATTTTTTGTATTCAGTAAATAGTCCCCTATGTTTCCATATGGTGTGCTTTGAGTCTGCAATTACCTGATTCTTTTTATCTTAGATCGTTTGGAGTACTGATGATTCTAAATTCTGCCTGCCTTTGGTCATCGTTTTCATACTGAGAGGAATTTCCTGTAGTTACACACTTACTGTTACCACCACTAGCCCATTTAATAGCTGAGAAAGGCTGCTGCATATACAGCATACGTACAGCTGCATACAGTGCTAGTCTGCATTGTTTAGAGAAGTTGTTGCATTACATGCCAATACTCATGTTTGCAACGGGCGCAATACGGTCTCTGAATGATTCCCGTAGAAATTCATCTTCTACGTGGGTCTCACCTGCATGAGGGTATAAATAGAAATATCTGGAAAATAGGAGTGTGCATTACTGTCTTAATTGATAATACGGGAAATAATATTGGAAAAGCTCATGTCCAATATGTCTCTTCTCAACATGTATGACATACAAATGATGTACATAATTTTTCCATTCAGAAATGCACTTCTCTACATTATACATTCCAGGAACAATTTTAAAATAAAACATTTTACTTCTATGTATGTACAAAATAATTCTCCCATTTAGGAAGAAGAGCTTTTCACAAGTTGAGAGGATACCTAAAATAGCTGAAATGAAGTGAGATACCCTCAACATTAAATGTAAAGCAGAAATGTAACAATGAAGAAGTGGTTTGTTCAGTATTGTATTTATTTTTAACAGCTTGAATAGCAGGCCCAGAAGAACAATGTAAGATCTGGACTACAAGTGTTTTAGATGTTAGTGCAGTGCAAGCAGTAATCCATCAATGTGCCTTTCATAGTGTGTAAGGTAATATCCCCACCTGGGATTAAACCATTTCCTTTGCCAAATAGTCTTACGCTAACTCTTATATTCCGTACAGTTAGCTTGGATGCAAAATATCTGATGGAGGAAGTACTGTCTGAAGGTCTGTAACAACAAACACCAAGTAGTATTTACAGAATCTTTGTATATGGAGCATCTGGCGGGAGACTGTGACGATTGCCTGTCTCTGCACTATTATTTTTGTGTACAGATCCATAGGAAGTTTATTTCAAAAGCAGCAGTGGCTATTCTATATAGAAAGTAGTGTTTACTAACATGGAAAAAATAGTAGGAAGTGACATGAAATCAAACCCATGAAAAACAGATCATAGTCATTAAAGGCTATTCACCCATGCACAAAGCAAACCCCGGTTAAATCTAAAGGCGGAGACCATCATGCAAGTGAAATGTTCCTGGAGCCCACGCTAAGCCTGCAGCGTGTGCACCCATTCGTAAAGCCTCCCCAGCCGCAGTGCATTACCCCAGTATTCCTGGCAATGCAGCTCCTGCTAATGCGGGACTCCAGCCTTCATTTCATGAATTCACCCAGGGTACGGGTGTCACAGCTTGCATCACTGCCTGAGTCTGAGGTCAGCTGTCAGGAAGGGCACCTTAAGCACCAGGCAGAGACTGGGTCCAACCTGAATCCTGCCCAACAGGATTCATACGTAGCATTTATATGTATGTATGGCATAGGTGCATGTGATGCTAAACAATGCATGAACAATTGCAAAGTTCTCTCATGCATACTGCAAAAATGAACACTGATGCGCTACTAGCCAATAAAGTAACTACTTTAGAACAGCCGTGGTTTTTACAGAAGCTTTTATGTGTGAATTGTAAAGCATTTAGCCCTTCTATGATGTCCACTTTTATTGTGAAAGTCAGTCACACACTTAAAGGTACCTATGACAGAATGACGTAACATTTTTAAAGTTGTTTGGTTTGTTTTTAAAATATCTGTAGTGTGGTTGGGCCAGTTGAATGAACAAGTACTGAAATTGTCCTAGGGGTGTTGCTTCCTAAATCTGTTAATAGCTCTAGCTGAGCCTCACTTCTGTGTATGAAATAAGTGGGTGGGGTTTTCTGTAGCTCTAAAACTCCAGCTTGGGATGGTGGAGGAGCTACTTTCTTGGTGTGATGATGACAAAGAGCTTATAAAAACACAAGTGTTACCACAGCAGCTTTGCAGGGAACAATATGCTAGTAAGCATGAGAGTTTCTAAAATTACAAAAAGTTGGCTTTTTTATTGCTTGAACTGGTGAAGCAAAGCTTACTTGAAGACATATTATGAACTTAATGGAAGAAACAGATACTTAAGTTCCCCTTGTGGGAAGAGAAGGGGGAAGACAGGGTGCTGTAGGACCAAGCATTTGAAGAATGTTGTCTTGAGCCAAAAAAAACCATTGCATTCTATTGCAACTAGCCGCTGGTGCTCCTAGGATAAATAAAAAGCTTTGATATCAGGAATGCTTCATGTGAATCAACTGTATTCTTCAGTCCCCCATGGAATAACACTTTCAGAATACACTGCGTTTAAGTAGTAAGCAAATTGAGTGATTAATTTATTCTGAGAATTTATAACAATACACTTGAATTTGTACTGTCAAGTAAGTGGATGAATTGGAAACCTATAAGGATTAGGTTAAAACTATTGTTCTAGAATATCACAGAACTTGAAGGCACCATTTCTCTCCTATTTAATGTCAGCATAATTGTCTGAGGAAGAAATGGTCAGAAAGCATTGCATGGGTTTCAGTGCCTAAAATTTGCCTGCCATTAGAGAGGCTAAAAGTTACTTAAAGTGAATGTTAGCGAAGATAAAGTTGGCACGTGTGACTCCAGATTATAAAAAGAAGCAACTCCAACTAATCTTTTGCTGAAGATGAATGTCCAGGATGGAAACGAAAGTTTTGTAATGCTGTATATTCTCTAGCAAACTATCTGCCCCGTAAGTACCCGTGCTATAATCTACAAAGCTTTTGTTTATGCTCTTGGGTGTGTTACCTGATCACAAGGTGTTGGCTGCACTTTATCATCTCATAAGCCTGGACACACCCTTAATTACTTGCCTGGAAAATCCTGAGATAAGTTAAAATGTCTCTGTGTACGTTATTTATCACATGCAGGTCCTAAATGTGCTTTTTTCCTTTCCTGATCCTTCCCCTCCCCCCCAAAGAACTACCTGCCTACATAAACGTTTTGGGGAAGGAGACGCAAGACTTGTCACATCTACCTCCTCTTAGTATGTCTGTGCCATAAAAACTTTCTGATAGTAGAAAGTACCAGTAATGTCTTTAATAAGGGTAACTCTTAAAGTTACCAAAAGCCAGCGTAACATTTAAATACCAATTGTAGTAGGTGCCATTTAATTCTACTGCTAGGTACATGGCCACAACAGCATTGACTGAAATCTGTAATCCAAAACCAGTAAGGGCTCACCTTTTGCGGAGGCTGACAACTTGAGAGTTATTTCCTAGCTGGGTGCTCTGAAAACTTTTATTACAGACTTTTATCTACAGATACAGACATTAATACATCTTTTCTTCTGCATACTTGTTTAAAAATTCCTCTTAGCCTCTGCACGGATCTAGTGAAAGTCCCTTAATCCTTTTTTGTGGGCACCCAGGATTCTTACTGGAAGCAGGACCTTAAATGACAGCTCTGGGTGGAGCACGTGGCAGCGCACACACCGAACACAGCTTTTTCCTGTTGCCAGTTGCTCAAACTGGTTTGCTTTGCTGCTTTTCAGCTGGATGTGGATCTGTGACTTCAGGGCTTTAGACCCTGAAATTTGGGGTCACTGGCCAAACAAGTGACAGGTGGAGAGGACGAGCCTTGCTGAGGCTCAGAGGGCATACATACCCCGCACTGGGCAGGGCATTCAGCCATGAATGGCTAAGCAGCGTGGGTATGGCGAGATGTAACCATAGAGCATGGTCATGAGACGTAACAGGAAATGGAAAAGAAGCCAAGGTTGCTCCCTGTGCAATCTGACTGTTGGCCAAAAACAGCATGGTAAAGGGAGGGGGGAAGGGAACTGAAAAAGGAAGGCAGGATGTTAGGTTGAGGGTAGAGGGTAACGAATGCTTTGGGACCTTCCAAAATCAAGATGATAGATCTTTCCAGAATGCTATCAGTATCCCCATTCAAACTGCACGTGGAATCACTGGTTCTGGAATAATGACTGTGAGATTAAAAGGTTACAGATGGGACAAAAATCATACCATTGTTTTCTGTAATGGGGTAGGCCAGTTTTGAAATAACCTGGAACGGCTCTGCAGGGGAATTGACATCTCAGTTAACCATACTGGGTTTGAGCGGAACAGCTACAAGATACTTACTGGTGTGGGTGCAGTTCTCCTTTGACGTGGTATCACCTCTTTAGGAAATGCAGCAGAGGAAAAAGCAGGGCTGTGTTTTAAATGCAGAAAAATAAGGTGGGAGTGGCAAGTTCCTGCATCATCACTGATCCTGGTTGATCCAGTCTTCTGGGTTTTAGATCCTTAGGACTCTCAAAGGAAGAAGGTGGCCTGGAGAGACGGGAGCTCTCACTCTGCTGTGGGAACTGGAACACAGTGAATCAGTGGTAGAGTGTAAAAATCAAAAGCCAGGAGGAGCTGGCTTTATCACTTGTTGAAACCTGAATGGAATGTTATCTAACTTTGTTAACAGATCCTCTTGCCCTGTGTAGAGCAGTGCCAGAGGTGAACTAAGCAGCAGAAAAGCTGTCTTCCTAAAAATTCTCACGTTACTGGACCACAGAAATCCGAACTTCTCAGATTAAAATACTTGTGTAAAGACTGATTTGCTTGAAAAGTATACCATAGGGAGAAATTTGTCTTGAGTCTTTAACCTGCCAAGCAAAGTAGAACAAGTACCTTTGTCTCTGGCACCACAGAAACTGAGACTGCTGAAGTTTAAGGACAGTACTGCTCCTCAGTATTGAAAGGCGTAAGTCTGATTTTTAGAAGCAATTTAGGCCTATGGTCAGACTCAGGAAGAAGTCTGGTATTTAAAATATAACTTAGAATTAAATTAGGTAGTTAAGTTTAGGCCAGCAAATTAGAAGCTATCTGATGAACCATGGACATACACAAGATCCTGTTGACAGCTACAGTTTCTCTTCCTCACATAACAGTAACTAGTAGTAAAGTTATTTGGGGGCCTGAATTCTGCTCCTACACATACCTAGACATGCTGTGCTCTTCGTCAAGCAGAATGTATTTGTTGCAGCAGCAATGCTATTGCTTACCCTTCTGCACAAATACACGGTAGCACCGACTTCAGCCCAGAGCACGGAAGGCAATTTGAACAGCAGCGGAAGGTGCCAGCCTGCTAGCTGTATTCTCATCAACTTGACCATACAGGTTCATCCTACAGCTCAGCCTGAACAAGTTCAAGCTTCTACTTTTCATCTCTTAGAAAGGTGGTCGCGCACAAGGCTGACACGAGATACTCTGTAACCCTCTTCTTGCTTTAACGTATGCAGCAGAAGCAATCACCAAGACAGGGACAAAAACTTAAGCTTCTCTCATCGCTGGGTTGGACCGTCATACTCAAGAACTTCTGCAGACAGCAGCAGAACCTTAAGTAGAAGGCAGCAGGTGCAGCTGCTACCAACTCAGCTAAGCTTGCCCAACAGAGAAAGGTGGGTTTGGAGTTCCCCAGGGTGAGGACGGGCTCAGCCCCTGTCCTCTACAGGTTTCAGGCAGGCAGCATCTCTACTGTGACATTTTAGAAAAGACTGAGCCAGTCATCATTACCTGAAGTAATGACTTGGGCTTCTGAATCTGAGAGAAGGGATCACAGAAAAATCCCTCTCTCCATTCCCAGGCTTCAGCCCCAGTTCTCTAGAACCTGTGAATTGTTTGATGGGTCTGGCTTTCATCACTCAGTGCAGGGAAAATAAGGCACCTAAGTCTGATTAAGGAATTCCCTTCTCAAAGCCAGGGGCTAAAAAACAAGGCATGGAGATGTTCGATATTCCTTAACTTAAATCCATTTCTTGAATTCAGACCTAAGACTGTTCACTTCCATGAGCTCGCGTTGTTGCAGCTCTGCTGGTTTAAGGTGTTATCTCCCCACCACTTGCATTTACCACCTAGGAGGATCAAATATATACAAATATGTGGCTCCTCAGTTGTTGTCATATACAGTTAGTACTCCCACTGTTCCTGCTCTTTGGCAGAACAGTAAGGCAGACTGCTGTAGTTCAATCCACTAGAACTCGTGAGACAGAGCAGTCCTCTTACATGTCTGAGTCATGTTCAGAAAATGAAACTTAAGCTTTATCATGCTGAGCAGAGGAAAACATGGATGCCTTCAAAAACCTGGCTCTTGTAACTCCACGGATTAGAATGGAAGTCCACTAACATAAATACAAGGACAGGAGCAAAACCAGGCTGTGTTCTTGAGCTCAAACCCCAGAATCCTAGAATGGTTTAGGTTGGAAGGGACATTAGAGATCATTTAGTTCCAAGCCCCCTGCTGTAGCATCAAAAATAGCATAATGGGCAGAGAAGGTACTAAAGAGACTCCCATCCAAGTTGGAAAAAAGTACATATTTAGAAGTTACTGTAAAGTATCTTGCTAGCTCCACTGCAGTAGTCCTCAATACACAGGCAAGAGCTAGAAGGAGCAAAATTAAGGCAAAGCTGATCTGCTGAGCACAGCGAAGAACACATTTAAAGAGCAGCAACAGGTGGGGAGCAAGGCAGTGAAGGGTTATCTACGCCTCTGTATATGTATATGCATGTCAGTTAAGCGTAACTGATGTACCCAGCAGGCCGCCTTTGTTATGCCTATTTCCATTTCAGGTTCTGGTGATAAATGGCAACATAAGAGTCTTTTTTTCCACTAAGTAACCCTTTACAGTTGTTCAGTAGATGCACAAAACACTAATGTATGCAGAAGAATGCCTACCGCTTAATACTGGAGTAAGGCCTATCATCGTTTTTTGAGACACATGCTGTTAGATAATGTTAAGGAAAGAGAGACATGGTCATGGACATATTTCATACACCACAACAGTACCAATTCATACTGTTTCAGATTATTTTCCTTTAGGTGAACGTTAGAGATTATAAATCTCTTCTAGAAAGTATTTAAAATATGAACCATTTATTTACTTTTGCTCTTTGAGATTTATTACTATATCAGTGACTCAACTTTACACATCA